>CM032449.1:164045557-164303099 GCA_019049505.1 Pachyrhynchus sulphureomaculatus | reverse complement strand
AATAAAAAAAATTTAACTACTTTATATATATATATATATATATATATATATATATATATATATATATATATATATATAAAGGTATATATATATATATATATATATATATATATATATATATATATATATATATATATATATATATATGAGGTCTCGTTCTCAGTTTCTTTTTAAGTTTTATTCTAATTTTACGTTTTAATATAAATTTGATTTAACTTTGCCTGCATATTTTTATGAATTTCTCGTTCTCTGTAGTCCGCCTTCGGCAATGTAATATTAAGTATCATAGGAAATATTCATATCTTTTATATTTTGTATTTTCAAATCAGTAAACGGTTGAAAAGTTGTTTAAGTTGAATTTAAATAACGTGTAACTAATTATTTCCATAAAATTTTAAAATCGAATATCCATTGGTAGTAAAAATTATACAGTGCAGACCATCCGAGGTTTAGGGAGCAAGAAGGACAAACGACTTTCCCCGCCCCTATGGAAAAAATAGCGGTTTTTTTAAATTGGAGAAATTTTTGAAGTGCTATTACATATTTTTAAATTGAGTTTAAGTATTTTAATTGTAAAAGGGTTCTTTTTAGTCAAAAAAATGCCAAGGACCTAAACCATTAAGGTTAATAAGAGTTTTTTTAATTTTTGCCTCGTTGGTCGAGCATCGCCTTCTTTTCCTAAAAAAACGCCCCTTGTACCCATATGCCCACCCGTTTCTTCAATCTGACTGCGCCACTGCGTAACATATATTAAAACAAATTCCGCGGCATATTATAGATTAATTGTGTTGAAAAGGTTTTGATTTTAACTTACTAAAATATCATTCTTCTCAGCATTTATACTCGTACAAAAAAATAATATTCAAAACTGACATTCATCTGTTGTATTCTTTTAGAATTTTTTTTTTTTTTAAGAAAATTGATTTATTTATAAAGTCCCTAAATTTGAATCTTAAAAATCTTGTCATTTGCAGGCATATGTGTACAAAGAAGTACCTTAAAAAGTTATTAAATAAATGATGGTTGGCGTATATAATTTTTTCTTGAGGTTTTCCCCCTTTTATTCCCTCTCTTGTTTCCTATATCTAAGGTAACAAGTTAACTAATTCAGTAGTGATCCACAAAAGCCATAACTTGTTAATTTCCTTATAAAGATATCGTGGTTGACACTGTCGAAGACCTTGCTCAAATTCGTATAAACCACGTCAACCTGACCACCTGCCTCCATTGCATCAATGGTATTTTGAACCAACAAGATGAAGTTTGTTGCTGTCGATCGGCTTCCAACGCTGTTCCTGAACTAAAAGAGGTTTTATGAAGTGTTTTAATTTATAACAAACAATTTTTTCGAACAATTTTGGGATAGAACTTAGAATAGAAATATGTCTATAATTTTTAGCGTCCGACTGGTCGCCGGATTTGAACACTGGAGTAATAAAACTATATTTCCACTGGTCAGGAAGAACACCGCTCCCCAGGGACAATAAGCATAGGCACAGTTAACTAAAAATCTGGGAGATATGCCATCAGGACCTGGCCCCTTATGTATGTCAAGTTTGGATACATGGTCAAATACTTCCCCCAGGGAGACATCAACAGAGGAGAATGATTCACCACCATCCCAAACATCCCCCAGCCCAGACTCACCACCGTCAGCATCAGACCTATAAACACCCCAAAAATGAGACTTAAAAATTTCCACAATAGTCTGTCCATCCGTTCTGTTTGTTCGTCCAGATTTATTAAGGCAGGGATGGACTTGCCACCCCATTTACTGTTAATGAAGTTCCAAAATTGTTTGGGGTCATAAATTATGTTTGTCTCAATATTTTTAACGTACTGCAAATAGCAGTAGCTCTTTAGAATATCAGATTGGGATCTTACCTTTTTTTTCTTAAATAATATTTGATAATACATATTTTAAAATTTTAATTGTTCTACCGTAGACTGTGTTAAGGGTATCAGGTTCTTGTTAGCTATGTATATACTATATATATATATATATATATATATATATATATATATATATATATATATATATATATATATATATATATACAAATTCAGGAGATACGGCAACGGCATATCTTTCGTTCTATTTTAACATCCAGTTTTATACTAATTTGATGATCGTTATGGGCAATTTCTTTATTGTTTATTTATCTAATAGCTGATAGTTTTTTCTGATTAATTTTTGGCAATCTGTATCTAGATGCAGTACTTGGATCCTGTTGGCTTTTTTAGTGTTCCGTACAGAACACTTATGGGATGGGATTACTTCGGTGTCTGTCTGTCACACCCGATTTCCCCCGAAACTATTTGATAAAAAAGTTGAAATTTGGCACAAATACGATGGCTCAATCAGAGCAGTGTAGTTTTGGATGTAAACAGAAGTAAAAAAAATTACCATGTCATCGAGTGGGGTGTCAAATGAAAACTTGTGAAAACACCAGCCCAAAAATATGTATGATGTAATACTTGCACATAGTATTCTTGGTATTATTTTAAAAAGAATGCCCAAAAACCCCTGTTCACCCACCCTATCTCTAGAGAAGTACTGATCAAAATATTATGAAAAAATTCTGGAATAGTCTCCATAAAGTGTAGGTTGAGCGAAAATTGTCACGAGTGCATTACGTTTGTTTTATCTAGTATAAAAAAACTATTTGACTACCGAAATCCTGAATTAAACCGGGACTGCTAGCTACTGGCTTAAGAATTGGCTATTAGGTAACCAAGATGCTATTACTATTATACATTATTTACTAAGAAAAAACGTGAAAATACATATTGAATCTATGAATATATAGCTATATATGGAACTTTTTGTCTTATTCTGGTTGGTCTGTTTAGCCTGCTAAGTCATTATCTGACTAGACATATTTGTAATCTGGGCTCTTAATTCTTTTATTGAAAACTCCTTCGGAGTGTGTTTTGTGAAGCCGCTGATCATTTTATACTTCCGTAACAAAATTTTTTATTTTAATCATAATACTGTACACTAATTGCGTAAGTCTAACTTGCACTTGACTGTATTTTTTTTAAAGTTATATATAGGTGTATTATAACAATTTATAAAATGTACATTTCTAAATATATATATATATATATATATATATATATATATATATATATATATATATATATATATATATATATATATATATATATAAATACATTGCATTTTTAAAAACATACGGTATACATTCTTTACAAAAATATATACTTACGTCTACTGTAACTCCTGGTAACGTAAATATTTGCGATGGCGGCATGTTTCTCGGTACGTATCTGTAAAATTCATTACCATCCTTATACCATTTTACTGAGTATAAAGTTTCTCCATCTAAATCGTAATGACATTCCATTTTAACACTTTGATTTTTAATTGCATGACTTGGTATTCGAAGATCAAGAAGTTCCAATGTGATAACTCCTGAAAATAATAAAAATAAGATAAATAAGTATGAGAGGTGGGTAAAGTCTACAAACAAAGTATCATGTGTATCAATAATATCAATTGAAGGTATCAAAAGCTTCAATTAAATGTTGTCAGTAATTAGTTTTTGGTTTCAGACACACAGTTGTTCTACTGGATGTCCTAGAAATAGTTTCAAATATATTTTGTTTTATTGCTCCAATACAACGAGCAGGGGGAACAAGGTGAGAACGTAACCTTAGTAATTGGAAACTTGATGCAATTCTCTATTTATATAACGTATATACAGAGTGTGTCACAATAACAAACCAATATTGTTGGTTTTCAAAGATTCTTTCACGAGCGTAAAATTTTTAGTAATACAACTGATATAAGATATATGCTCTCTAATCATTCTTAAGAGTCATATAAAGTCCTATATAGAAAGTGCATAATTATTGTCTATGCATGTCCGCAAAGTGTATTTCAAAATTTTTTTTACTTAGACGATTGCCTTTAAAGGTACCATATATATTTTTGTATTTCTATATAAACGCTTGTCTCAAAACAAAAAACAACAAAAAAGCAGGTTATTTATTTAAGCAAATGATAATTAACGTGACGAAGAAAGATTTATATGATCTGATGTCATTTGGTAATCACAGTCACAATCTAATTTGTGTGTGTTAGAAATTGTGCAAATTGGATTTATTAAATACTCTGGCTATTTTGTCTGTCGTACCGTTTATGAAAGGTAAAACTACATTATCTATGGATAGCTCTTATTTCTATCTTGTCAAGGAGCCAAGTTTTTAAAACAGCTAAACTAACGTTTGGATATAATCAGAAACAGAAATATCTGTTTCTGATCATATAAAATATTCATTACATATTGATGAAGCTCAAAATACTAGTGAGTAAATAATAAATAGTTTTTGAGTATGAGTATGAGTTGATTTTCTGTAGAGTGAATGTCCCAAAATGCCATTCTTCATTTTGTACATGCAGAGAGTTTTTTGTATGCGTGAATTTTACAAACACAACAATTTTGCGAGTATCGTGCAGCGAAAATTTTGTAGTTCGTGCTGTTTACACAATATAAATGAAACACTGATATTCCATTGGATTAAAAATTTTCGTCCAGAAGTTTGAAGAAGCCGGTTCGACTAAGTAAACTTACGGCGGGTTGACAAGGGACATCCTGAAACGATTTAAACATGGAGTACGTTCGAGTGCCAGCTGGCGAGAAGTCCGACTTCTCGATATGCAAACAATCTAGTACCGTCAATGCGTCTAGACATTCTTTACAATCCACTCTTCTTAAGTATTCGTATCTGCACGTGTAAAAGTGACAGCTGATGCAAAATTAAAGGCAGCCGAGGTTCAACTTCGGTAAATAGATGTTGGGACGCTTTTTAATATTTACCAAAATCTTGTTCTTGGGGGTAGAGGAGGATGTTGGACAAGACGAATATCGATAGCAGAGAACATTGAGCGTCCTAAAAATTGTTTATTTGTTTTTTATTTTTAATTTAAAATATTTTTAATTCTATCGTAATAGTTTATCTCTTTGAGGAAACTGAGGATATTTTTAATTACGTACGGTTCAGATTTTAGTAAGTGATTTATTGAGAGGATGAAGATGTATTTGCTTTTTGAGGAAAAAATGTGTTTTATAGTTAAAGAAGATAGGCAGGTACGAAAAAAAGGTGTAGGGTTTTCTTTTAGAAGTTCAGAATGAGCTAAGTGGAAATGTTAGTTTCAGAACCTTCTCCAAATAGAATTTTAATTGCTTGGGATTGGGAAGATAGAAATGAGATAAAACGGGGAGTTTTTTCTCAAATAGTTTCTTCATATTTTCCTAGAGATTCCAGTGGAGTTGAAATAGTTGGTTAAATATTTAATTAGAATTTTTTTGTGCTTTCGGGGGAATCTAAAGATTTAATTGGTAGCTTATTTATGTAGCTTTTTGGGAATTTGTGTTAGCTAGATCACATTCCTTAATAGCGATGTTTTTGGGAATCCAAAGGAATATGTATATAATAAGTCAAGCTCCATACGGATTGAGGAGAATTGAAATTCGATAGATTTAAGAGCACTCGGAGAATCGGCTGTAATAAAGTAGTTTGTAGTAATAGCATTGTCTCTTATATAATCTACTAAGTCTTAAATTAAACCAGGAATAAGAAGGATCTTACGAAACGTCTAACTCTACATAAAACTTCCTTGACTCATGCCGGTCAGATTCCAAGCACATTTCAGCTTTCCTCTAATACCCATACTTTCCAATTTGTCTATGAGGATATTTTTATTAATTAAGTCAATAGCCTAAGTAACGTCAAACAGCATTGTTACCCTGTAATTCCTGTTGTTAACCTGATCATAGTTGTATGTCCAGAAAATAGCAGATATATTGAATATGCTGAGTAAGAACCCTATTGTACACTAAAAAATATTACTGTCATTTGGAATCTCACTATTTCAGAATTTTTTTTTCAATGACATTTTCAATTTTATTCTTAGTTTTGGCCAATAAAATATCTTACATCTTTTCTTATTTTAGTTTTTATGTATTTATTTGCAGTCTTATTTTCAGTAAAACTCAATCCGAAAGAAATTAAACTTCGGGATAATTCCTGTTACACTAAAATACAGCGGAGAGTTATTAACTGTAGATTAATTGCATTATACACTGGTGAGAAAAAATATCGACTCAAACTATTTGGCTTCATTTAACACGGATCCTAAAATTAAGTGTTCATATATTTTTACAGATTTTAGTGCCATTTGAAAGCTCATTCTATTCTCTTTCTAATGATACCAAATTCCATAGCATACCTAATTCTTTTAACTGATTAAAATGACTGAAAAGGGAAGCAAAGAAAACAAGGATTGAAAATAGGGGTAAGAGAAAGGAAAAATTAAACAAATTTTAAGTTTAACAATTAAATTTATTGATAAAAACCAAAATCAATATTTTGTATTACCCCCCTAGCCCTTATTACCGCTTCCAGCTAATTTTTCTTGGAGCGGATGAGCTTTTTCACCTCTGCCTGTTGGATTCTTCCCCACTCTTCCGCCATCGCAACCTTTGAGTCCCTGAGCGATGCAGGGGCTGGATTTCTGGCTCGAATCTTTCTTTTGAGCTCATCCCACATATGCTCGAGTGGATTGGGGTTAGGACTCCACGCAAGCCAGTCTAATGTGGGTATTCGCACTTCCTCCAGGTATTGCCGCATCGATGCAGCAGCATGTGACCTCAAATTGTCGGGCATTAGTATAAAGCTATCGCCAACAAACCCAGCCTAAGGAACGACGTGTTCCTGCAGGACCTCCTCGATGTACTGGTGAGCAGTTAATCTACTGCTACGAGTCCTATCAGTCACAAAAATGAAATCGGTTTTCGCATCCAGTGAGAGGCCTACCTACACCATGACAGAACTTTCTCCGTAGGTCCTAAGGTCCTTTCCAAATATTCTCGGACAAATTTGAGTCGCGCTTGTCGATGGGTTGTTGTCAATTTAGATCCGTTAGCTGGTCTCATCGGAGTTAGGTTAACCTCTTTAAGTCTTCTTCAGACTGTCCAATGACTGACAGCTCGACCACGAACTTGTCGGAGCTCCTGCTGGATCTCAACGCCGGTCAAATCACGATTTCTTAGCGTTGTGATGACAATTCAGCGGTCGTCTCGCTCCAAGGTACACCTTCTTTTTCCTGATCCTGGTCTCCGTGCAATGGCGCCAGCCTCTTGGTAACGTCTATAGACCCTGGAGACAGCTGACTGGTTCAGGTGCAGTTGTGCAGCGACCACACGTTGGCTATGCCATTCTTGAAATAGGGCAATCAGTTGTGCCATTTCTTCCGGGGTGGTTGACGGCTCAAGTTCCGATAAAGGAAAGATAGGAAAATGCAGTTGCATGGGTTTTTATAGGGATGAATAGCGCGCAACGAGTACGTTGCTGAGCGAGCAAAACCATTTTAATCAGTAAAACTTTTTAGAAATCCAAATATTTTTGGTATAACTGGAAAGAGTAGAAAATTAGCATTCTATTAATACCACGGCTTAAAAAATAAATTCAAGGATCGGTGTTAACTGAAGTAAAATCGTTTGAGTCGATTTTTTTTGCTCACCAGTGTAGAAATATTCTAAAATCTTAATCGAAAATTGAGTTTTCAGATTAATTTATCCCATATACATTAATTTTTGCATATCATATATGCAGATATAATATTTACAAAGTAAACATTCTCGCTTTCTGTTGCATATGCAATGAGCATTAATATTCATCACGAGCCGTCCTAATGAAAAAAAGCTAAATCCGGACGCTTATTTAGTCTACCTTAACGAAACATGAAAAACTTGATTTTGTAAAAAGTGTTTGTAATAGAGATGTCCTTTTTCAACTATTTTATACATTTAAAAAATTAACGCTACTGCTTAAATATTATAGTAATAAAATCACACGCAATAAATAAAATAACAAAGTTTAGTAATAACATAAAACTAGTTGTTAAGGTGAAAATGAACTTTATCCAAGAATAAAAGGTAGCCAAATATTATAAAGCGTTCTGATTGATCTTCATTAACGAAGTTAATCCTTTGAGCAGCAGCCTTAATTGACTTGGGGTGAGGAGAAATCTTTAGTACGAATGCGTTCTAACGAACTGTTTAGCACGTTTAAAACACCTGGTCATTTGAGTATTGTGTAGTTAGCAACTTGAATACATTCAACGTTTGCATCGCTTCCACAAATAGTCTTTCATTTTCTAATCAGGCCTCTGAGCTTCATTTACGATGTAAAATTTCCTGGAGAATGTCTGAAGAAGCCCTTATTCGGGACGAGTTTTTAGTTAAAAATAAAAAGTGTTCTAGTTAGTCGGAATAGTGATTATGACTGTTATTATAGCGGTTGCAGTCTATGTTAATAGCAACTATAAGGTACAAGAAGACATTTTTTCGAGAGTTAGTGTGGTTGGGAATTATACAGAGTTATGCAGGAATCTCCAGATATGCGTAAGAATTGTTAAAGTAAATTTTTAAAGTAAAAATATTATGCAGAGAATAAACGAGATTTTTTTCTTACTCGGACCCCACAAGTCCCCTGCTTTGACTAAATAGGTATAATAATTCATAGCAAATAATTTTCAAGGACTAGAGTTACGCTCTACTTTTCATCTTATTCCCACCAATCATGTTCATGTGGAGCTATATCCTATACATTTCTACTTTTATATTTCATACAGAATTCATAACAATCTTCTTTTTTTTTATTGGTCTAGCACACATGCTGCAGGGAAGTCCCTAAAGCGCTACAGGAGCGACACGTGTGCGGAAAAAGCAATTCACGTTGTTCTTGAATCGCTGTAAATTGTACTCGGTGGGAAACACAGTCCTGGGTAAGCCATTCCAAAGGGATGATGTTCTCCATATAAAAGACTGTTTGAAAAGCGTTGTACGTTGGAGTAACAAGCTGAACTTCATAAGGATGTGAAGTATCAGCGCGACGTGTACTTCTAACGTGCACCGCTCTAGGAGGAATTAGGCGGGCTACATCCTTCGAACACTCTCCAAGAAACTACTTGTAGAATAGATTCAACTCGCCAACAGATCTTCGATGTTCTAGCGAATCAAGGCCGCAGGTCAGTTCTGGGTCTCCAATCAGACGAACAGCCCTTCTCTGAACAGAATCCAACAAATGCAGTGTATGTTTGGGAGCGGAGCCCCAAACATGGGACCGGAGCCCCAAACATGAGAGCAGTATTCCATAGTTGGTCGAATTTGGACTCTGTAAAGAATTAACAGTTGTTGTAGAGTGTAAAGCTTTCTGGTTCGAAATAATATTCCCAACTTTTGAGAAGCTCTAATTGCTATGCCTGCAACATGTTCATGCCAGGACATATTTGCTCCCAAATTTACGCCCAACAAATTGAGTGACGATGCTAGGGGAATGGAGTGCTCCGACATAACTATGTCGGGTTTTTTAGAAAAAACTGCCGCCTGGGTTTTTGTAGCGTTAAACTCCACTTGGTTACTGTCATCCAAAGATAGAATTTCTTCCAGGTCTTTGTTAAGTTGAATGACTTCCTGCTGTCTGCGGATATTCGTCTGAGCAGCCGATGTCCGAGCGTTCAAAATGAATGAAGGTATAAGCGTACTGTCATCTGCAAAGCTGTAGATTGGATTCCCGGTTTTTTTCCAGCAGATCGTTAATGTAAATGAGAAAGAGAGTAGGAGACAGTATGCTTTGGGGTACACCGGCGTTAACAGCAAAGGTGTTGGAAAGAAATCCGTCTACTGCGACTCGTAAAGAACGCTCTCTGAGGAAACAGGAGAGCCACAAACAGAACTCTTCAGACATACCATAAGCTCAAATATTCTCATTCAGAATGTCATCGTAGAGAGTTTAATGAACTACGACGTAATGTTAAATTATTGATTGATTTGGCGTATAAAAACTATATTTCTAAAGTAGAGGATTCCATCACTGATGATCCAACTACGTTTTGGTCGTTTATTAAAGCTAAAAAATCGGCAACTTATTTGCCTGATGTGCTTAAGTTGGGCAATCTTCAATTCTCTGAGCCGGATAAAATTGCTGAGAGCATTTGCTGGCTTCTTTGGGAGTGTATATAGTGCGCCGTCAGATCGCGTCCCCAAAAACGATGTCTTCACCTCAAATTTATGTATCGCTCTTGATTGTTTGCCAGAGCAAACTATACTAACGGCATTGAAAGGATTGAAAGATAAACTTACTTGTGGCCATGATAATATTCCCAGCTTTATTGTGAAGGATTGTGCTCATGCTTTGTTGTTACCTTTATCTTATATATTCAATTTGTCTCTAAAAACGAACAGATTTCCTGACGTATGGAAGAAGGCCAAAATCATTCCCGTATTTAAAAAGGGTGACGCAAATGATATATCTAATTATAGACCGGTATCTTTATTACCGATATTCGCCAAAGTCTTTGAGATGTCAGTATATCAGTGTATTTTTGCACAGGTTAAAAGCCTGATTTCTGTAAATCAACATGGTTTTTTTTGGCAAACGTAGTACAATAAGTAATTTGGCTTGTTTTGCTCAATTTACAGGCAATGCTTTGGACAAACGAATGCAGGTTGATGCTGTGTACAATGATTTCTCGAAGGCTTTGATAGAGTTGACCATTCCATGTTTCTACATAAGCTGGATAGACTCGGTTTCAGCAATAACCTAATTACTTTTTTCGAGTCCTATTTGTGTAACCGCTTGCAGTACGTCGAAATTCGTGGACATAAATCCTCAACGTTTAGTGCCACAAGTGGTGCACCACAGGGTAGCAACCTTGCACCTTTAATTTTTTCACTCTTCATTAACGATATTGGTGATGGCATAACTAGTAATTTTTTCTTTTGTTTGCTGACGACCTAAAGCTTTTCCGCACCATAAGAGACTCTAGTGATTGCCTTTCATTACAACATGATATGGAGTCGTTACAGCAATGGTGTGAGTTGAATAGGCTGCCATTGAATGCCGGTAAGTGCTTCTTTTTGACTTACTCGAATAAATTTAGCACCATCGACTTCCAGTATAAATTGGATAATGAAGATATTACACGTTGTAATACTTTCAAGGACCTTGGAATTATTTTTGATCATAAACTTTCATTTGCCCATCATATTAATTGGATATGCACTACTGCGATGAGGACGTTGGGTTTCATAATACGTAATTCAAGTGGTTTTCATAACAGTTAAAACATTAAAAACTTTATATTCCAGCTATGTGCTTTCACGGCTTGAATATGGTGCAGTTGTTTGGAATCCAATACACGCTAAGTATATTAAACAGGTAGAGAATATTCAAAGAAAATTTGCCAAATTTCTTATATTAAAATATGATGGTGTGTATCCTGATAGGGGTGTCAATGAGGTCATTATAACTGAACGTTTTCAGCTACCTTTATTGACGAATCGAAGAAATTACCATCTGGTCTGTTTTCTTATAAAACTATGTAAATCTCTTATTGACTCTCCTGACTTACTATTTCAAGTAAACTTTCACGTTCCTAATAGATTGGTCAGAACCTCTCCTGTTTTCTGTTTACCTAGTGCATCAACTAATTTTCTCATCAAAACACCATTGTTTCAAGCTATGAGAGTTTTCAACAGTACTTGTAACGACATTGACGTGAACAACCTGTCATTTGCGCAATTTGCCAAATGCTTAAAAAAGAAATTGTTGCATGTATAGATATATTTATTCCAAGTGTATCATTTTAATTTTTTTAATTTTTTCAGTTTTATGTAATTTCTAAGTGATTTTTATATTATCTGTGTCTTTTGTTCTATACTGGTACTTTGTTTTTCTTTTTATCTCTATCTCCTTTGTATTATGTTATTTATGCTTAATTGTCTTGTAAATGGTATATCTGTTAGACAATAAAGATTATTATTATTATTATTATTATTATTATAAGAGCGTAGCTTAGCCAACAGTCCATCGTGCCAAACACGGTCGAATGCCTTGGATATGTCAAGAGCAACCGCTCGAGATTCTCCGAAGTATTCAATTGCGTTGTTCCAAACATGTGTTACATAAGTGAGAAGATCTCCTGTTGATCTATGTTTACTAAAGCCATATTGGTGATCGCTAATAATGTTGAGTCCTTCAAGGTATTTTAGAAGATGCTGATTGACAGCCTTTTGCATGACTTTCGATATTACAGAAAGCAGTGCGACTGGTCGGTAGTTGTTTGGCAAGGTCTTCTTGCCTTTTTTAGGTATCGGCTGAACTGTGGCACATTTCCAGCAGGAAGGAAATATTCCCTTTCTGTAGGATAGGTTGAAAAGTCTACAGAAAACTGGTGTTAGTTCCCTTGCACAGTTTTTGAGAACTATGGCAGGTATTCCGTCAACGCCAGAAGCTTTTTTGGTGTCTAGCTTCACTAAAATACGTTTTATGATACGCTGTCTGAAGACAACATCGGCATCCTTGACTGCACTATGGGAATAGTAGGTGGTGTTTTTCCTTGGAAATCGACAGTAGAATGTGAAACAAACAGTTCGGCCAACAAGTTTTCTTTCTCAACAGGTGTCGTTGCAATAGAACTATCTGGCCGTGTGAGTGATGGTATGGTGGATTTGGTGAAATTTTGCTGCCTTAGCGACTGACCAAAAGGACCTGGAATTGTTAGGACAAGCGAGAAGTTTGTTTCTAATTCATTGATTGTTCCTTGGTTTCGTCGATAATTTCTTTGCATCTGTTCCGAACAAAGGTTTTACGATTTATGGTGTTAGGATTTTCACGCCATTGTCGGTAGGCTAGATGTTTAGAACCAACAGCTTCTTTGCATTTTCGGTCAAACCAAGGCTTGCCGTTAGAAGGACATTTCTTCGAAAATGGAATGTAAGCTTCTATACCAGCTAGGATAACATCGGAAACCTCCCTGGCGCAGTCAGTGCTTCAATTATATTCTCTGGAAACCTAAATTCCGGAATAATTTTCAGTGATATGTTCAATAACTCATTTTAAAACTCAGTTGAATTTCTTATGAAAATATTTAGAAAGCACTAAATATGAACTAGAGTACTTTATAACTGCATTTTACACATTAACGATACATGAACCTACACTGGACTTTACATTTGATTTAATTTAACTACTAAATAAATAGATGAACTGAGTTACATAATTTTTAATGGTATTAATTATAGTTATGTAGCGAATTAAGCCTAGTCAGTGCATAAAAACACTACACTGTGACGTTGATTGTCATAGACGTACACAAATAGACCACCTGACCTTCTGTGTATTTCTTTTAGGTCAACGTAAGTTAACATTGCCACGCAATTGAAAATCACTGGTAGAAAGACCAGACTACACTGTCTATTATCAAACTTATACTGTAGATGGAAGCAGTATTTCAAAATCAGCCTTATAAAATAATAGTTCTAGAATAAAAATGAAGCTTTTTGTGTTACCCGAGCGTAATTTACAAAACCGAAGAAAGATATTATCAACCATAATTTTACAAAACGCGTTCTAATTTTTTTTTACCAATTTATTAAGCCTAATATGAATTAAATAATTCTGACATAAAATTGGTTTTGGTTGTTTTATATATTATATGATTTTATTTATTGTTTTAACTTAGTTAATAAAAATTTTTATTTTTTCCACCAAGCTTTCGTAGCGTATCTACTTCTTTTTCAGGGGCTACGTCGCGGCCTGTGGCTCTGTTGCGTAGTAACTTGCTTGCGGTGCAAAAAGTCTCGGGTTCTAATCCCCGCAGGTCGGTATACTTTATTTATTAATTTATTTAAGTATATTTGGCCTGGCTACGTACATAGTAGTAGTTTGTTTGCGGAAATGCAATAACATCCGTGGCAGCACAACTGCGTTGTCTAAAAAGTGTAAGTTTTCGGCACTTGGACAACATTGACGGGTATTTTCAGGATATAAAAAAGGGTAAAATCCCTACTCAGGCGGGGAGATGAACAATAAAAAAATACAATAAAAACTAGCGCTTTCACATAAATATTCTTATAATACTTCTCAAAATTGTAAATATGGGCCTGTTATCGACGATTTTTTTTACGAAAATGGTCAACATTATGTCTTATGAAGCTTCCCAAATGCTTTAAAATATGACAATAAATAACAAAAAAATAATAGTTTTAAACCTATCATTAAAAGGTAGCCTTTTAAAGAAATGACCTTGAGAAGTTTTGGAACAATCGTCGGATAACTCGCTAATTATTTTACAGATTTTCACAAAACGTATTTCACGCAACTACTCAACGATTACTCTCTTACTATTAAGCACAAAAAAATTACCACTGGCAGTAAATAGTATGCCAATATCAGGCTTGCAAATTAGTGAAATTTTGGAGATGATTCGATATATTTTGTAGTTTAGCTACAAACGAAGAAATAGTGCTTGGAGCAACACAATAGCAAAAAAAATTGACTTAATTTCCACCTACAAAACACTGCTGATATCGAACCAAATCAATCTATTTTTAAACGATTTCATTACGAGCTATGGAAAGTTGATATCGAAAAAAAAGAAAGGGTGAAAAAGATCGTGGTCGAAACAATGTTGCCATGCGTTCGGTGTTAGTGCCAGTTTTAACAGCAAGGGAGGTAATGTATGTTTGGTGAAATTGTAAAAAATAGTATATAATGAGGTGCTACAACTAGGGAAATGTGATGATAATGAAAAAAATTAAGAGAGCTTGGCTGGGAAGTTACGATGCCTCCGCTATACCGCCCAAAACTTGTACCGTCACACAGTGGGGAAAAACGAAAAATCGTGTTTCAAAATTGTCTAGAGCCTTCAATTTTGGTTCGATTTGGACGATTTTTCTTTTAAATTGAAGCTTATTAAATTCCGAACAAAGTTGTCGGAGCCAATTTTGCAATTAAACTTTTGTTTCAAAATGGCGGACGTCTTCAAAATGGCGGTTTCTGATTATATAGCGACTGAGACACAGAAAACGCTTACAGTTTCAAACCAAGTTGTGCTAAAATGCGTGTATGTATGTTTTTTTTTATGTCGCAGATAATATATCTAATTTCACAGTTACAAGATTAATAATAATGAACCCAAAATGGCTGCCATGAACAATAAAAGTATTATAAATATGAACAAACGTACCATTATTATTTTATATCCATAACATTTGCATAAATAATTTATTTAAGGTTGTTAATTATAAATATGTTTCAACAATTGACTTAAAATGACAAATCAAGTATGGCGGATACCAAAATTGAATCGAGTAAGAAAGTTTCTCTCTGTGGCATTTAGACTGTGGCAGTCAGATCATTCAAGTTATTCAAGTTTAGTTGCGGGATTTAAATTTTCATGCAGTTATTGCTAGAATATTGCTGCTGTAAATTTTAAGTATCGTAGACAATTTTTCTAGCAGATACACAAAACAGCGATACACGCAGAAAAGGACAGCTCACACAGCTAGAAAATGGCTACAACAGCTAAAACGTTTTGTTAAAATAGGGACAGCTAAATATTTTGCTGCACTAGCCACACTGTTTGCTGTTGTAGCAAAAAAGTAGCTGCTATTGCTAAACAGTGGCACAACTTGGTTTGAAACTGTAAGCGTTTTCTGTGTCTCAGTCGCTATATAATCAGAAACCAACGTCCGCCATTTTGAAACAAAAGTTTAATTAAAAAATCGGCTCCGACAACTTTGTTCGGAATTTAATAAGCTTCAATTTAAAAAAAAAAAAATTGTCCAAATCGAACCAAAATTGAAGGCTCTAGACAATTTTGAAACACGATTTTTCGTTTTTCCCCACTGTGCGTCAGTCTAACATTTGTTTCTGCAGAACTCTGTAATGGTATAAAACTAAAATTAAAGAAGGCTTGTGAAAAATCACTCGATTCAGTTCTACAGTGACAGGATAATGGTTCTAACAAAAAACCTTCGTTATGTCATGTGTATTACTTTAATGATTGCTTCTGATAAATCCTAAAAATTTACTTTTTATATTTATTTTCTCTTAAAACTAGACTCTTAAATCGTTTTAATAATAAGCCTTTCAAATTTCTTACATTTTATCCCTCTGAAAAAGATTTCCTTATTATTTATACTTACAGTCTACATCAAATACATTACATACATTGGTTTATTCCATTTGCAAAAAATAGACTCGCTTTCCGTCGCATATGCAATGAAAATTAATATTCATACGAAGCAGTCCTGCCTGACAAAAAAAAGTTAAATCGTGAATGTCCATTCATTATCCCGTAAATGTGACGCATCTGAATTCGTTATTTGCTACAGTTTTAGCACGTGTGCTGTTCTATTTTGAACAGTTTACATGATTTTGATCAGTTTATATTTTACAATGCTCTGTCCCTTTAGTATTGTCAATATTGGCACATTTAAAAATAGCGATGCTACTACAGGAAACAGTTTATGAGTTTTTTTGGGCTTAAATATGGTTTATATACTGGGTTGTTCAAAATAAATTTACTGGATTGCACAGCAAGCCGGCAACATAACGATATTAGAAATCTTAACTCTATTATATATACATTTATTATAATATATTTTTTTTATGGGTCTAGCACACGTGCTGCAGGTAAGTCCCTAAAGCGCTCCAGGAGCGGCATGCGTGAGGAAAAAGCCATTCACGTTGTTCTTGAATCGCTGTAAATTGTACTCGGTGGGAAACACAGCCCTGGGCAAAAAGGATGATGTTCTCCATATAAAAGTCTGCTTAAAAAGCGTTGTACGCGGAGTAACAAGCCGAACCTCATACGGATGTGAAGCATTAGCGCGACGTGTATTTCTAACATGCACCGCTCTGGGAGAAATTAAGCGGGCTACATCCTTCGAACACTTTCCATGAAAATAGTTGTAGAACAGACTCAAGTCGCCAACCGTTCTTCGATGTTCCAGCGAATCAAGGCCGCTGGTCAGTTCTTCAACAGACGAACAGCTCTTCTCTGAACATAATCCAACAAATGCAGTGTGTGTTTGGGAGCGGCGCCCCAAATATGGGAGCAGTATTCCATAGTTGGTTGAATTTGGACTCTGTAAAGAATTAACAGTTGTTGTGGAGTGTAAAGCTTTCTGGTTCGAAATAATATTAAATAATATTCCCAACTTTTGAGAAGCTTTCCTTGCTATGCCGACAACATGTTCATGCCAGGATATATTTGCTACCAAATTAATGCCCAACAAATTGAGTGACGATGCTAGGGGAATGGAGAGCCCCAACATAACTATGTCGGGTTTAGCAACGCTAGCTTTTTTAGAAAAAACTGCAGCCTGGGTTTTTATAGCATTAAATTCCACTTGGTTATCGTCACCCCAAGATAGAATTTCTTTCAGGTCTTTGTTAAGTTGAACAACCTCCTGCTGTCTGCGGATATTCGCCTGAGTAGCCGATGTCCGAGCGTTCAAAGTGAACGAAGAGATAAGCGTACTGTCATCTGCAAAGCTATAGATTGGATTCCCGATCTTTTCCAGCAGATCGTTAATGTAAAAAATAAGAAAGAGAGTAGGAGACAGTATGAAGCCTTGGGAGACACCGTCGTTGATAGTGAAGGTGTTAGAAAGAAATCCGTCGACCTTTACTCATAAAGATCGCTCTCTGAGGAAACATGAGAGCCACAAACAGAACTTTTCAGACATACCACAAGAGCGTACCTTAGCAAACAGTCCATCGTGCCAAACACGGTCGAATGCCTTGGATATGTCAAGAGCAACCGCTCGAGATTCTCCAAAGTATTCAATTGCGTTGTTTCAAACATGTCAAACATGAGTCAGAAGATCTCCTGTTGATCTATGTTTACGAAAGCCATATTGGTGATCGCTAATAATGTTGTATCGTTCAAGATATTTTAGAAGATGCTGACTGATAACCTTTTCCATGACTTTCGATATTATTGAAAGCAGTGAGCCTGGTCAGTAGCTATTTGGCAAGGTTTGCTTGCCTTTTTTATGTATCGGCTGAACTGTGGCACATTTCAAGCAGGAAGAAAATATTCCCTTTCTGTTGGATAGGTTGAAAACTGGTGTTAGTTCCCTCGCACAATTTTTGAGGACTATGGCAGGTATTCCGTCAGCGCCAGAAGCCTTTTTGGTGTCTAGCTTCATTAAAATACGCTTTATGATACGCTGTCTGAAGACAACATCGGGCAACCTTGACTGCAATATGGGAATAGTAGGTGGTGTTTTTCCTTGGAAATCGACAGTAGAATGTGACGCAAAGAGTTCAGCCAACAAGTTCGCTTTCTCAAGAGATGTCGTTGCAATAGAATTATCTGGCTGCGTGAGTATGATCGATTTGGTACAATTTTGACTAACTGCCTTAGCAACTGCCCAAAAGGACCTGGAATTGTTGAGACAAGTGAGAAGTTTGTTTCTAATTCGTTGATTGTGTGCCTCCTTGGTTTCGTCGATAATTCCTTTGCATCTGTTCCGGGCACGAACAAAGGTGTTATGATTTATGGTGTTAGGATTTTCACGCCATTGGCGGTAGAAGAGATGTCTAGAAGATAAAGATAATGATACCCTCATATAATCAATTTCAAGAGATAACCGACATGGAAGCGCTGTTGAAGCCACGAGCTCTCATCGATCTTCTGACTGCGAAGTATGTGTCTTCCATTGCTATCTTTCGATAATTGAGTGTCAGATACCGAGTGGAATGTGAATGTTCGTATGATGAGGACAAGAATGCAGCTGAAGCGAACCTAATGAATCAAGTACGTAGTGGACGACTACTGTCTATATGTAACGAAAAGCAGGTTACTCTCCGATGCAAACATATTGACACTGCCAAAAGGGTGGCTATTTCACAAGAATAAATGAAAGCCAAGTAAAAGCAAATTGGTAAATAAATCTTGGTTGTGTCAGATCTGAGTACACTATTATCATTCTGAAATAAAACATCAGTTTATGAAATATAGAGAGATTGAGAAAATTACAAAAATTCAAAGCAGTTCTTTTAACTGGAAAAGTCAGGATTGCTGTTGTCTGGGATTCAGATGGTATTGATTATCTTGAATTCTTAAATAGGCCCTATTCCATCAGTTTTGGGACATAGACGCCCCTTCATTGATACCAGTCTTCTCGATCCGCTCATCCAGATAATCCCAAAGTACTTTCTAAGATTTTTCTCATTTGGGTTATTCCTCCTCCTTTATATTCCCATGCTTGTCAGTATATTATCTGTTTGTTCCATCTCTTATTCTGCTGTTAAATAGTATGACCGCAGATTTCAATTTTTTGTCTGCCCCTTACGTCCTTTATTTTCGTTGCACATCTAATCCACTTATTTCTTTTTTGTCTTCCATCTGTCGTTTTATTGATTGTTGTGTTTGATCATATTTTTCTTTCTGAATATCCAGACTTGTGCTCTGTACATGAAAATGGGTAGAAGAATATACTGGTGGAATAGTTTTGTTGTGAGGTATTTTGAAAATTTGTATTTTTCAAAATGTTTCTCAGTTTATAGAACGCTGCCTAGGCTGGTCTAGCTCGTTTTTCTAGTTCCGCTATGTGATTTTTTCTGCTATATTTTATTTATTCTAGATAGATGTAACTACTGACTTGTTCTATTTGTAGTATGTTTGGGTGTTAACAACCTACTAAATCTAAAGTTACGGCTGTATAGGATTTCTTCAGAGAAAGTGTCAACTTTTGCTGAAGGCAATGCTCGGCATCATAAAAGTCGAAGAAAAGGCGCTAGCGCTAGAGCAGCTCTACTTCGATGACGATTTACCCCATACACATTACTGCCCAGATTTTACGCCTTGCGATTTGTTCCTGTTTTTGAACGGGTGTGATACTAAAAAATCGGATCAAGCGACTTTACCTTATTGAATATTTGTACAAGAACAGACAAAAGGTTGTACTGCAACTACTTGCAACCACATGGACTGTTCGAAAATTCATACGAAACGCATGATTTTACTCAGGGTACCATAACAAGAGAATGGTTAATCTTTATGATATTTAAGCCCATCTGAGATGAGTTAATGTGAAATCCATCTGGTTAAATTACAGTAATCATTTTTTATTTTTCAAATGTCACCCCAGCTTCATCTGTCTGCAAAGAAGCTCAAAAGGTTCTCGTAAAAAATTATATGTAATAAGAAAATATTTTTAATGACCTATGTTCAAGTCTTCTTCCAAAATAAAGTAGTATTCTTTTAAAATAGAGTTAATTTTTTAAGTACAGAGGTGATGACATTAGGAACTAGAGAACACGTTAGGTTAGTTAACAGATGACAATTTCTGCTTTAAAGGAAGAAGTTCAGAAGAATTAGATCAAGGGTATTTTGAGTTTGGATAGTATTTAAAAATATTTGCTATGTTTTGGTTGGAATAAAAAACTTATTTTACAAATATTTTTTAGATGTAATATGTAAGGGGCTTGAAAGCTGGTTAAAGTGGCTTTGGATGTATCGTTTAAATCTCTTTTTTAGAATTATTGAACTCTAGGAATTTCAAAAATTATATCAAATTGGGGACGACGGCCAAACAACAATCGACAATTATTTGTTTTAGAAAAGCCGGTTTTGGAAAAATAATCTTGTATGATGAAGAAGATGAAATTCCATTAGTGTAATTAAGAATTTATCAGTGAACAATAGATGCTCTTGGCTGTTGAACAGTAATTTAACAAATGTTTGAAGTTGGGTAATGCAAATGATCTGATATCTGTAAATGATTTTATGAATTAAGATGAGTTTCAAGACAAATCGAATTAGAGCGACACTGATGAAGAATTTCCCAGGGAGAAACCACGATGAGATGATAATAGCATTTGAAACAAGTGAACTTTTTTTAAATATAAATGAAAATACAATCGACAACATGTTTAGTTCGCTCAATAAAATAAAGAAATGAGTTGAAATAAGTTAAGAATGTTAAAGAAAACAAAACATTAAAATTTCATTGTTGATTATTTTAAAAAATCACTTTTTTTGTTATGTAATAGATATGTGCATATAAACGTTATTTACTTCATGTAATATGCTGTTAACATATATAATATGTAGAGTCACAGAGAGTAAATTTAATGGAACTCAAACAAATCAATAGAATCCCTTGATTTTTTTTCTTGTTTTTGATTTAGAAATAAATGCTTATTTGAGCTTTCGTTAAAGATGTAAGGAATACAAAGGACTAAACAGAGATAATAGGAAGTAGCTTCTAAAATATCATATTCTATATCTATTTCATGGTTCTTATATTCGATGTATCTGAAAATTACATTTTTTCCAACCATAACAGAAACAATACCTAAACCTTTTGATGGCGGGTTGAACCCAACATAAGAAAAAAATAAATAAATAAATACAAAAAATGTATTTGAATATTCCTAATCGTAAACTTAGATATTTTGTTACATGCAAATTTTTCCTCTAATATATATTATTCAAAAAATTTGTTAAATTCTTTTATATTGTATAAAATAGTTCTGGAGGAATTAAAGTTTCCTATAAGAAGTAGCTGTAACCAATATCGTTTAATAAGTCTTGTCACATTAAAGACCTTCCTAAAAATTATATTGCATAAATAAATTCATAAAAATTTAATTTGCAAAACACTTAATTTGGATTAAGAATAGGACTAGAACTAAGAGAGGTTCTATATTGTATAAAAATACAGGGTCAGAACTACCAAGATATTCACAAGCTTGTCTTTCTCTATTTTGTCGACTACGAAAAAATTTCTGATTGAGTAGACAGAAAGATTATAGAACTATTGAGAAGATTTGGTATGGACAAAAAAAATATACTCTGAACAGAAAATCTGTGCCGGCATCAGACTGTGCATGTCGCTTCAAATAACGTTACAACTGATAATATACAGATCAGAAGAAGAGTAAGATAAGGGTGCATTTTGTCTACTAGTATTTCATAAGCAGGAAGCATTAGAGAATTAATCACTCAGCATAAAAGTGAATAGAAAAATAATAGGAGTATAAGATATTAATAAATGACTAAAAGATAAAATTTGTTATAAACGGGCGAAATTAATTATGAAGCTACGAGACTTACAGTTGATGGCAATTATCTCGATAGAAATTCTGAATACAAATATCTGGAAAGCTGGCTCTGTAAAAAATGGGATGAGGAGAAGGAGATAAGATCAAGGATAAAAACAGCTAGAACGGTATTTGAGAAGTTCAGAAATATCCTGATAAACCCAGATATTCACAGAAAAACGAGATTACGTTAAATCAAGTGCTATATGTTTTCAGCCTATTATATGGGATGAAACCATAGACCAGCGGCCTTAGTTCCATGGTTATCATGGCGGCATAAGAGATCAAGGATCCCGGATTCCAGTCTAGGTAGGTAAAAGTCCGTATTTTTAATTTATTTAAGTGCATTTCGTTTGATCACATACATAGACAATAATTGTTACAGAAATGTAATGGTAGCACTATCGGGTTATCTAAAAAAAGTGCCATGAAACTAAGAATCTTGTATAATGAAGAAGAAGAAATTCCATTAGTGTAATTAAGAATTTATCAGTGAAACAATAGATGCTCTTGGCTATTGAACAGTAATTTAACAAATGTTTGAAATTGGGTAATGCAAATGATCTGATATCTGTAAATGATTTTATGAATCAAGATGAATTTTAAGACAAATCGAATTAGAGGGACACTGATGAAGAATTTCCCAGGGAGAAACCACCAGGAGATGATAATAGCATTTGAAACAAGCGAACTTTTTTTAAATATAAATGAAAATACAGTCGACAACATGTTTAGTTCGCTCAGTAAAAAAAAAAATATCAAAATTTCATTGTTGATTATGTTAAAAAATAACGTGTTTTGTTATGTAATAGATATGTGCATACAAATGTTATTTACTTCATGTAATATGCTGTTAACATATATAATATGTAGAGACACATGCAGAAATACAAATTTATGTTTCGGAACCTGGATAACGTTGACGGATATTATGACATCTTCGTCAATATCAGTCCAAAAGGGGTAATCTCTATTCAGGCTGGGAGGTAATCGATAAAAAAACCACAGGGAAATAATGATCTTGAATAAGCTAAAAACGTTCGAAATATGGACATACCGTCGATTTTTAAAAATTTCTTGGATGGATAGAATAACTAATGAAGAAGTTCTTAGAAGAGTAGAAAAAAGGAGCAACTACGCAATTATAAAGAGAATAAAAACTAGTTACCTCGGCAAAATTATGCGAGGTCATGAGGAGTTAGTAGAAAACAGATGTCTTGGTTGAAGTACAGACATAGAGAGTGGACTGGAATAAAAACAATCGGTGAACTCATCCATACCGCATTGGATATGAAAAAATACGCCCACGTGGTCGCTAACATCCAGTAGTGGGTAGACAGACAAAGAGAGATAAGTAAATAAATTAATTGAAGTAAATTCAATTCACATAAATTTATACATAAAAATATTTATTACATGGTAGCCACCAAACAATTTTAACAATATTTCTGAATTGTTAACAAGTAAAACATATGAGGTTAAAAAGCAATTTTTAACCATATTTATTTTAACTTCTGCGACACAGGTAATAGAATAAAAGGTTGTATGTGTAAGCAATAAAGTTGTATGTATACAACATACAAAGCTAAATTAAACCAATATTCAAATAAGGTTGTTTCCAGTTTTAGAACCCCAAACTTTGGAAAAGCTTGTTTTGAAACAGTAAAAGATACAATAAGCCTCTAGTTTTTTTGTGTTACCATGTAGAAGAATTAACATTAATAAGGGTTGATATTGTAACAAGTTAGGGAAAGCAAAGGGAAAAGGTAAAATGCGTTGTATATATTTGTTGTAATTTTCCCGAAACTTCAAAAACAATTTGTAGAATTTTAATGAAGCCTACTAAATAATATATACTGTGTGACATGAAATAAAAATATTTTTATTAAGTTGTTTAAAGATACATACCTCTCCAAGCTCTCCCAGCATTATCATTCGTTCATATCTGTTTTTGATATTATACTGGGTCACCGAATTCGATATTTTTTTTTTATTTGTATACTACTAGTGTTCGGTAGACAGTTATATTACGACGTGGTATGCGAGTTATGTAGTAATATATTGTTGAGAGAAACAAATATTGAGGTAAAAGTTTTAACAGGTTTTGCAAACATATTTATGAAACAGTTAATTAAGATTCACATGGTAACAAGATATTGGGGAAAGCCAGCCAGCGACAGAGTAAACACTTGCTACTATCTCTCTGGGCCTACGGAATGAACTCAGGCTTAGTTCGACGATTCGCCAAGGAAACTAGGGATCATTTCTAAGCAGTGTACTAATAAAAAGAGTAAATGATGAAGACTGTCTACAAAACACTTCGAGGTATAGTATCAAGATTGTTTAACAATAATGCATTTCTACGTAACTATAGGTCTGCAAGTTCGGGATGGTCGCATTTGTGATTGGACAGTACTCTGAAGAACATCGTGCACAGATTAGAAAAGCCTTCCAAATAGAAGAAAATGTCTGTTTAAAGGATCTTTCTTGTGGGTGGGCTTTAATAATTGCTGGTAGAATAATGGCATGATGGCTACGTACTCAAAAGTATTTTTTTAACAACGGCTGTAGTAGTTGTAAAAGAAGAAATTTACTGTAATTAGAACAAGGGTAAAAGGTTATTCTCTAAATATTATTATAACTTAGGTTACAATCAGTAATTAAAGTGGTTGGTAGTTTTTGGAATTTAATGTTTATGGTAAAAATATATTTCTAGAATCAGTTTGATATAGTCTGTGTTAGAGTTGTTAAATTTGCATCTTCATTTTAAAGGTCTACGTTAGATTATTTTGGTAGGAAAGGCGCTTAACTATACTATATTTAAAGGTAGAAACGAAACTAATTTATTTTTAATATTTCAAGATAGTATCGCAGTTACTCTTGAAAAAGCCCTAACAACGCGAAACATATATCCAGCATATATTTAATACTACCATATTGCTAGTAGCATCCGAGAAGGAGCGAGTCCACTACGGTGCCAACGATATAACTCCCTGTTCGATTCGTGGATCGTTGTGTACTAATATACGAATGCTCGCCGTCCTTTAGAGAAGTCGTTTCTTTTCTATAAATTGCATTTTTTATAAGAGTTTTTTTTATGGGTCTAGCACACGTGCTACAGGGAAGTCCCTAAAGCACTACAGGACCGACACGTGTGCGGAGAAAGCGATTCACGTTGTTATTGAATCGCTGTAAATTGTACTCGGTGGGAAACACAGTCCTGGGCAAATTATTCCAAAGGGATGATGTTCTCCATATAAAAGACTGCTTGAAAAGCGTTGTACGCGGAGTAACAAGCTGAACCTCATACGGATGTGAAGTATTAGCGCGACGTGCACTTCTAACATGCACCGCTCTGGACGGAATTAAGCAGGCCACATCCTTCGAACACTTTCCATAAAAATACTTGTAGAATAGACTCAAGTCGCCAACCGTTCTTCGATCTACCAGCGAATCAAGGAAGCCGGTCAGTTCCGGGTGTCCAATCAGACGAACAGCTCTTCTCTAAACAGAATCCAACAAATGCAGTGTATGTTTGGGAGCAAAGCTCCAAGCATGGAATCAGTATTCCATAGTTGGTCGAATTTAAGCTTTGTAAAGAATTAACAGTTGTTGTGGAGTGTAAAGCTTTCAGGTTCGAAATAATATTCCCAACTTTTGAGAAGCTCTCCTTGCTATGCCTGCAGTATGTTCATGCTAGGACATATTTGCTTTCAAATTAACGCCCAACAAATTGAGTGACGATGTTAGAGGAATGGAGTGCTCCCACATTTTTCCTGATCTTTGTTAAGTTGAACGACCTCCTGCTGTCTGCGGATATTCGCCTGAGTAGCCGATGTCCGAGCGTTCAAAGTGAATGAAGAGATCATTAATATCAATGAGAAAGAGAGTGGGAGACATTATGGAGCCTTGGGGTACACCGGCGTTGATAGTGAAGGTATTAGAAAGAAATCCGTCGACTGACACTCGTAAAGAACGCTCTCTGAAGAAACATGAGAGCCACAAACAGAATTTTTCAGACATACCATAAGAACGTAGCTTAGCCAACAGCCCATCGTGCCAAACACGGTCGAATGTCTTGGATATGTCAAGAGCATCCGCTAGAGATTCTCCAAAGCGTTCAATTGCGTTGTTCCAAACATGTGTTACATAAGACAGAAGATCTCCTATTGATCTATTTTTACGAGAGCCATATTGGTGACCGCTAATAATGTTGAATCCTTCAAGATATTTTAGAAGATGCTGATTGATAGCCTTTTCCACGACTTTCGATATTATTGCAAGCAGTGCGATTGGTCGGTAATTATTTGGCAAGGTCTTCTTGCCTTTTTTAGGTATCGGCTGAACTGTGGCACATTTCCAGTAGGAAGGAAGGCGACATAAGCATAAACAATGAGAAACAAGTCGTGATAATGGGAGTTAATGTGCCATAATTGGGAATAAAGCGAAATAATGACAGATAAGTCGATATAAGCCTAGATAATTTGAAACAAGTCGAGATAATGGGGAGTTAATGTGCAATAATTTGGAATAAGGCGAAACAATGACAGATAAGTCGATATAAGCCTAGATAATTTGAAACAAGTCGAGATAATGGGAATTAATGTGCCATAATTGGGAATAAGTCGAAATAACGATAGATAAGGCGACATAAGCATAAACAATGGGAAACAAGTCGAGATAATGGGAGTTAACGTGCCATAATTGGAGATAAGGCGAAATAATGACAGATAATTCAATATAATTTTAGATAATTTGAAAACAAGTCGTGATAATGGGAGTTAATTTGCCATATTTGGAATAAAGCGAAATAATGATAGATAAGGCGACATAAGCATAAACAATTTGAAACAAGTCGAGATAATGGGAGTTAATGTGCCATAATTGGGAATAAGGCGAAACAATAACAGATAATTCCATATAAGTTTAGATAATTTGAAACAAGTCGTGATAATGGGAGTTAATGTGCCATTATTGGAAATAAGGCAAAATAATGATAGATAAGGCGACATAGACATAAACAATAGGAAACAAGTCGAGATGATGGGAGTTAATGTGCCATAATTTGAGAAATGGTGAAATAGTGGCAGGTAAGACGATACAAGTCTAAATAATTTGAAACAAGTCGAAATAATGGGAGTTAATGTGCCATAATTGTGAATAAGTCGAAATAATGATAGATAAGGCGACACAAGCATAAACAATGGGAAACAAGTCGAGATAATGGGAGTTAACGTGCCATAATTCGAGATAAGGCGAAATAATGACAGATAAGTCGATATAAGACTAGATAATTTGAAACAAGTCGAGATAATGGGAGTTAATGGCAGGTATTCCGTCAGAGCCAGAAGCCTTTTTGGTGTCTAGCTTTATCAAAATACGTTTTATGATACGCTGTCTGAAGACAATATCCTTGACTGCACTATGGGAATAGTAGGTGGTGATTTTCCTTGGAAATCGACAATAGAATGTGAAGTAAAGAGGGTGTCGTTGCAATAGAATTATTTGGCCGTGTGAGTGGTGGTATGGTGGATTTGGTGAAATTTTGACTAACTGCTTTAGCGGCTGACCAAAAGGACCTGGAATTGTTGGGACATGCGAAAAGTTTGTTTCTAATCCGTTGATTGTGTGTCTCCTTGGTTTCGTCGATAATTTCTTTGCATCTGTTCCTGGTACGAACAAAAGTGTTACGATTTATGGTGTTAGGATTTTCACGCCATTGTCGGTAGGAAAATGATTGTGAAGTGTTTTAAAAGTGATAAAAAAACTACGGAACATACGAAAAATAACTTGTTGAAACTACATTTTAAGCTTTGAGAGAAGGGGGCTTTCCCACCATACTCGTAGCGCTCGCGCACAACGTGCCTGGTATATGGAGAGAGACAAAAGCAGCGTGTTTGCTGTCTCGCTCTCTACATGATACCTCCACTTACGAGCGTTAGCAACATAGGAGTTTTAAATATATGATATCCAGTGATTCTTCAATAAAATATTGAAATGTTAAAAAAAATTAGTTTAATTTCCACTTTTAAATATTCTAGCAATGTTTTACGAGAAACCAACCGCTGAATCCTTTCAAGTTATATCGATGCTATTTTATTTTTATTTATATTAATCTACGAATATTAAAAAATATTTTATCTGAAATGTTTTTTTTTTTCCTTCCATAAAATCATTATATATTCCATATACTACAATATAAAATAAGATTTTTTTATTATTAAGCAAGCGAAAGCCAGACGAGTAGGCCCGTTTAGTCCTTTGGGTAATAAATGTGAAATATATCCTTTACGAAATATTTATGACGCAGAGATAAGACTGCTACTCATAATATAACAACTGTCTTATTTTGGCCGTCATTAGGAACTTTGAAGAAAATAACTAAAAATAATTTTAAAATTTTTAGAATAGTGTTGTGTTGGGAACATAATATTTTCAATATTCAAAAAACCTTAACCTTTTTTAAGATTACGTTAATTTTCGGTATCTGCCTCCTTGAAGAGCGGAAAGTGAATGGTTTATTCAGATTAAAAACATAAATGCAGCTCGATGTGTGGGAAGTTTTATTTAATATTCTAATATTCATTGTCATTTTCAAGAATGGCATCAAGTTTCACAATAAAAAAAAAAAACAATTATATTACAGATTTTCTTCACAAATTTCTTCACGAATTATGCAGGATATCACTACACGTTTAACGCTACAAAAACCCAGGCGGCAGTTTTTTCTAAAGAAGTTAACGTTGCTTAACCCGACGTAGTTATGGCGGGGCACTCCATTCCTCTAACATCGTCACTCGATTTGTTCGGCGTTAATTTGGGAGCAAATATGTCCTGGCATGAGCATGTTGCAGGCATAGCAAGGAGAGCTTCTCAAAAGTTGGGAATATTATTTCGAACCAGAAAGCTTTACACTCTATAACTGTTAATTCTTTACAAAGCTCAAATTCGACCAACTATGGAATACTGCTCTCATGTTTGGGGCTCCGCCAAATATACACTGCATTTATTGAATTCTATTTAGAGAAAAGCTGTTCGTGTGATTGAAGACCCGGAACTGACCGGCGGCCTTGATTCGCTGGAACATCGGAGAACGGTTGACGACTTGAGCCTATTCTACAAGTATTTTCATGGAAAGTGTCCGGAGGATGTGGCCCGTTTAATTCCTCCCAGAGCGGTGCATGTTAGATATACACGTCGCGCTGATATTTCACATCCGCATGAGGTTCAGCTTGTTATTCCTCGTACAACGCTTTTCAAGCAGTTTTTTATATGGAAAACATCATCCCTTTGGAATAATTTGACCAGGACTGTGTTTCTCACCGAGTACAATTTACAGCGATTCAAGAATAACGTGAATCGCGCACACGTGTCGCTCCTATACCGCTTTAGGGATCTCTCTGCAGCACGTGTGCTAGATCCATAAAAAAAAAATCACTTTAAATTCTGGCAAATTCTAGGGGTACTTTCTTAACAGAATTGTAGAGCATTGCTAAAATACTAAATTTTATATTCATAACAAAAAGTTTCCAAAATATTAAAAAATTTTATCTAATATTGTGAAAAAAAAAATATGTGAGTTACGCAACAGTGACATTAAAGTTAGCCATATTCCAAAAAAAAATTAGTTAGAGTAACGTGGATAATTAGTAAAACAATTTATTAGTTCCTAGTGAACAATTTGTTAGTGTAAAAGACTACAAAATTGTTAACTAACACATCCGAATTAAAAGGTACAAAGGCAAGTTAAAACTTAGCTACGCTGGACACAAAGTTGGAATAAAAATGAACTCTTAAAGTATTGTCGAACTGCAACAACGAAACAATTAACAGCAGTATTCAACAAAATAAGATAAAGCATTCGAAGAATTGAATACTAATTTAGTTATTCTAAAAAGGTGAAGAAGAAAACAAGACAGCAGGGGGAAATCAATTTGGTCAACAGTAATTTAAAATAATACCAAAGTAAATGAATGACAAGATTCTCGTACGAGAGATGATGTAGGAATGCATGATTGGAGATCAGGCAAATCGTGGAGGAAGTAATCAAGTATAGTAGACTAGCTTTCCCATATCTCGTCGACCTGAAGAAAACATTTCGTTTGTATTGTTGGAGACATCTATGAAGATAACCAAATAGATATTAAGATAGGGGATTAACGTATTGAACCCAAAAATATAGAAATCAGAATAAGATAGGTAGTCTTTTTAAGCTTCATACTATTCAATCCCATAATTGACTGAGAAAAAAAAAAGAGCAAATGAAGGTAGAGGGAACAAGAAGTATGGTGCAAAATGAAACAAAAATATTCTATTACGCCAACTGTGCAGATAATAGCTCAAAATACAAACAATTATAAGGATTAGGCCACAGATTTAAGACAACAGCAAAAATCTTTAGTAAGATTAAAAATACTAAAACTAACTCGAACTACAGAGGCGACCAAACGTAAATTGGACATTGACTAAGTAAATATCGAAAGCTTATGAAAGTGATGAAATAACATTACCTAGCTACAGAGATGTGAAAAAGGAAGTTAAAGAGATCTAATAAAGTGATAAATAGTTAAACACTACAATGTCGAAGAATAAAGATGTTGCAACAGAAATCAAATCTAAAATATACAGAATAATTATAAGAATATTAATGACATATATCAGAAATAAGACATTATGCATCTTAGACACAAAACTAACTGAAAACGGCGAACAGGTGAATATTTCAAAGAATTACGGAAAATGTGCCAAAAGGTCACATAAGGGGCGATGAAGAAAATGCACCGCTGAGAAAATCAGAGACCAAGAGAAAGAAATATAATAATGGGTCAGAGCGGTTAAGGAACCAATGGCCCCTCAACAGAATACTTGTAAGATGAACTCGGACACCATTGCGCAACTTAATTTATTTTTTTTTAAAACAATTTACCGCAAAATTGTCATGATTTCCGAACATTTTTTATTACAACAGAGAATATTTTAAGTATTAACAAAAAGCAGTTTTCTACTCACATAATTTAAAAAAGATCTCTAAAAAGTTTTTAAGACTCTGAAAGACGAGTTGGTTCGGGTTCAGTGAATTTATTGATGTAAGAAGTTAAATATAGGTATAGGTTTAATCTATCCTTTTTCAATTCAGAAACAGGGAAATATTTATAATTTAATATATAACAAGCGATAAAACTTTTATCGATTCGTTTTACCGAACGTATTTAAAAATATATGAATTATGTTACGTAAGCAAGTGAAATATATGTTGTTCTTTAAGTGCCGTCTTAGTTATGAATGTTGGCAATCATCAGGGTTATATGTATCTTCGAGACGGCTGATCGAAGTAGTCGGTCTGTTCTGCCTTGTACGTCCCACAACTGTGCGTGCCCATTTCTTCTTACACTTCTCCGTCCTTAAAATTGCCAACTGCAACTTAACATACTCTTCCCAATTTACGAATATCGAATTTCTTACCATCCCTGCCTCTTTACCATAGAACAATACTGGCAGCAAATAATATCTCATTAACCTTATGTTAAATTCCTAGGCTGCTATCAGAGTTACAAAATGGATTTATATATAGTCAGTCCAATAAGTCTCCATACACTACCTGCTTTCTATATTATTTTTCTCTAATGTTTAACTAATTAATTGGAACTATGAAAAATATGTTTAAATTAATATTTGAGACTTAGCCAACCAGAATTATTATTAAAAACAACTAGGGAACATTTTATTTAGAAGTTAATGTAAATGTAATCAAAATTAATGTCAAAAAAGTCTACATGCACTTGACAATTACCAATAATAGTTTGACGGTGTTTAACGGAAAATAACAACTTCGTTTAAACTAATATTTGGTGGGACCGCCGTTGGCCTTGATAATCTCCTATACCCTTTTTGTCATGCTTGCAACCAGCTTTCTAGTAACTTCTGCTGGCATGTTCTCCTATTCGTTCAATATTCTGTTTTTATTCTTCTCTATTTCAAACATTATGTTTGCGAACGCGCCGTTTAAGTTCCTTTCATAAATGCTCGATGAGGTTAACTTTGGGTGATTGCGGTGGTGTATAAAGCTGCAGTCGCACATTATGGATCATCTATTCTCGCACCAAGTTTACGGTATGTTTCGGATCATTGTCCTGTTGAAAAATGTATCTTTTTTTCGAGTGCTAATTTTTGGACACTTTCTCTTAAATTGTCTCCCAAAATGTTCAGATAAACATGCTGCTCCATGGCACCATTAATAAAATGTAAATTTCCAACCCTTCCAGTGGGCATGTATCCCCAAAGCAGAACACTGCCACCCCCTTGTCTCACCGTGGAACAAATCTATTTAATATCGAATGCGGTATTCTTTTTTCTCCAAACTTTAGTTCTGCCATCAGACACAAAAAGGTTCATTTTGGTTTCATCACTAAAGATTACGAATTCCCAAAATTCAGGAAGTTTAGTAACATATTCCCTAGCCAACCGCTTTTTGCGGTTAGCTTCCGAAATTAACGGCTTCTTCCTGGCTGCACAACCCTTATAGCCTTCCCTGTGTAAACAATCTGTTTGTGAACAAACGTTTTTGAAAATAGTTCCCGTACTTCTTCTTTTAATTTTGATGCATTTTTCTTGGAATCTATATTTATTTGTCTAAAAATACTGGCCTCTTCACATGGAGTCAATTTCTTGGGATGACCGGGAATTTTATATGAACCCGGTGATTTATACTGGTTTATAATATACTGAACAGTAGCATGCGACTTTTTAACAATTTTTCCTATATTTTTGTACGATTTTCCATCTCTCCACAAATCAGTTATGATCCTTCGAACTTGAAATGGAATTTCACAATTTCTCTCGTTTATTTTTAATACTACTTTGAAAACCCACTACAAAATCACTAGCAACAAGTGACATATTATATAATAGGGCCGAAAATTATTCATTTGTTTTCAGTTTAGAAAGCAACAGATAGCTTGAAAAAATGCGGCTGATTATAACGTGTTTTTTTTTAATGCAATTCTTGAGTGTATGGAGACTTTTTTTACATTAATTTTGTTTACATTACTAATAATGATGTAACTTCTAAATAAAATGATCCGTAGTTATTTTTAATACTAATCCTGGTTGGTTAAGTTTCAAATATTAATTTAAATATGTTTTCTCATAGTTCCAATTAATTAGTTAAATATAACAGAAAAATAGTATAGAAAGCAGGTGGTGTATGGAGAATTTTTGGACTGACTATATATATAATATATATATATATATATATATATATATATATATATATATATTTTGACGAAAGTTCTCACGGGTGTGAAATGAAATCCCTTGATGGACGGTTTCGCTGACATTTCGATGGAATCTCATCCATCTTTTTCAAAGCGTTGATCGCTGGTCAGTGTCTTGGCGTTGAATGTCGAGACTGGCTCCGAGTGCGCCGATTTTATGTGCTAGAGGGTGGCTCTATTGGTCGGACGGATCTGGCCAATAAAGGCTCTGCTTTGGCTCGCGTTGTCGGTCCTGTGGTTCTTTGTAATGTTTGTGTTGGTGAAGTAACATATGGTTGAATTATTGTTTCTCTTGGTTGGACTTGGTACTGGGATAGAATATGTTTCCAAGAGTTCGGTAAACGTTGGCTATCATCCCGATTATTTAAGTTGTTGGGCCTCTTTTCTATTTCTATGGCTTCTTTGATTACCCTAGCGGACAGGTTATTACTTTTTTGTACGGTTCTTGTTTTGTCAAAATCGATTTTGTGGCCGGTATTGTTTGTTTTACGGTGTTTTTGTGCTCGTCTTTTTTGGCGCTAATTTTCCTGTTTGTTTGGCCTATGTATAAAAGACCGCAGTCCTGACACGGAATTTCATATACACCTTGGTCTTCTAAGGCTATAATGTCTTTTGGTATAGGTAGAATATCTTTATTTTTTTTTTTGATTCGTTGTGTAAATGGTCTCAATTTGGTGTTTTCCTAGAAGTCTCCCTATGTTGTCTGTGATGGCTTTTATCTATGGGAGAAATGTTTTTGTAGTATATGTCTTTCTTTCCTGTTTGTGTTGTTTATTTAGGGCCCGCCGGATCGTGTTTTGACTGTATCCATTTGAAAGTAAAACGTTTTGAAGGAGCTTGCTTTCTTGTTGCAAATGTTCCTTGTCTGTTAGGGTTTCTGATCGGTGAGCTAAGGATTTGGCAACGGAGAAGAGTTGGGCTGGGTGATGATGTGAGCTGGCATTTAAGTATCTGTTTGTATGTGTCGGTTTTCCATATACTGAGTGAGACAAAGAACCATCTAATTCTATTTGAAGCAAGACATCTAGGAATGGCAGTTGTTCTGCTACTTCTCTTTCCATTGTAAATTTAATGTTTGGATGTATATTGTTAAGGTGTTCCAGGAACTTGTTTAAGTTGTCTTCACTATGTTGCCATACCACAAAAGTGTCATCTACGTATCGTAGCCATGTTTTCGGTTTATGTGGAGCGGTTTCTAGAGCTAGTGTTTCGAAATGCTCCATGTATAGATTAGCTAGTGCTGGTGACAATGGAGAGCCCATCGGTGCACCTTCTATCGGTCCAATAACGATGAATATTATTCACCTGTAATAGTTTTACCCTTTTCCAGATAGTCGATGAGGATTATCCCTTGCGAATCCCAAAAGATAGTCGCCATAACCTTTCCTGCCGAAGGAACGGTCTTCGCCTTTTTTGGTGCAGATTCCCCCATGGTAACACATTGTTTAGATTGTTGTTTGGTCTCAGGAGTATAGTAATGTATCCATGTTTCATCCACAGTGACGAAACGACCTTAAGGTCCTCCGGATTCTTCTGGAATAGCTGCAAGCCATCCTTGCAACACTTCACACGATTCCGTTTTTGGTCAAGCGTGAACAATCGCGGCACCCATCTTGCGGATAGCTTTTTCATGTCCAAATGTTTATGCAAAATATTATGTACCCGTTCAGTAGAGATGCCCACAGCACTAGCAATCTCACGCACCTTAACTCTTCTGTCATCCATCACCATATCATGGATTTGATCAATGATTTCTGGAGTCGTAACCTCCACAGGCCGTCCAGAACGTTCAGCGTCACTTGTGCCTATATGGCCAGTCCGAAAATTTTGAAACCACTTATAAACTGTTCTAATCGAAGGTGCAGAGTCACCATAATGTTTATCAAGCTTCTCTTTAGTCTCCTGAGGCGTTTTGCCTTTCATAAAGTAATGTTTAATCACCACACGAAATTCTTTTTCGTCCATTTCTTGAAAATCACTCGACTTCCTTGATTCACACGAATGCCAAACACAAAGAAATAGGCCAATATGGCTGAAACTTGGTGTACGTTCATCCAAGAGATGCTATTAACTAAACATGACCTCGATACGCGCCGGTGATGCCATCTCTCGGACTTTGCACGGACTTTTCAAACCAGCCTCGTATGTATATATATATATATATATATATATATATATATATATATATATATATATATATATATATATATATATATATATTCATGCACCTCTAAGATTCTTCTGGAGGACGTTGGTTATTAAAGATATGCCCGTTACTGTAACTAATATATATTAAATCTTTTTCGTTTAGTAATACTCATCTAGGCTGGTTTTTTTGTATAATTTTTCAAATACAAATAAATAAAATATCATTAAAAAACGAAAAAAAAATTAGCATACTCTTTTTCAAACAAACAAATATATTTAAAGATATGTTCGGAAATATTTAGAGAAATATAATAAACACTAGGTAAACTTACCAAAAATAGCCGAACATCAAGCTTGCCGAAAGACTAAAAGCAACAAACGAATATGCGTGTAATGGTATATTGTATTTGCCATGCATTAAGTTAGTAAGTAAACCTATTATTGTACTGATTTATGAATAATAAAGAAATATTTGATGTTGACTTTGGTTACTAATACAACTGTGTCGGTAATAAAACACATAGTGGACTATGATTTATATTTTTCCATTAGAGCCTTTTTTTTGTATTTTTATGCTGTTTTTTGATTAAAAAGATTTCAAATAATGGTATGGACTATTGTATTTTAATAAGCTAAATTAGAGGGTCGTGGTAATATATATCTAACCGAAAGCTTGGTAATGATTAAAGCACACATGATATGAACATATCCACTACGTGAACACCCATATAACTTGTCGACAGTGGACCAGAAAATCCTTTTAGTGATTCATATGATATGTACATATCAACAGTTGTCCTAGCACATGCAGAGTAACTCAGAAAGCTAACATAATATCACTGATGTGGTACTCTAGTTAGTTATAAATTCTGTTATAAACTAGGTTTAGGAAAGTTTTTAGTTCATGATTCCTTACACTGGAGGTTTGGATTGTCTAATACCTAGTAGAAGACGTTAGTTACACTCCAATATTAATCTTTTATTAAAACTATTTTGAACACTAAACTCTTATTAAAAATTTACAATAATTGTTCATTTAATAAAACTAAAGTACTTTTACCTACCAAAGTATTTTATAAACGTTTTCATCCTTCATAAACTATTAAATACATCTAAATACATTTTAAGCCAGAAGTATCTTCATATCACCATTAAATACAACTTTAAAATGTCTGTATTTCTAAAGGAATTTGAAAAACTTTTCCTCCAATGACGACTTTTTTATTCGTAACTTTTTGTGTATTTCCATTTTAGTAATTTGAAAATGCTGACTTGTTTGTATATATTATATATACATATATATATATATATATATATATATATATATATATATACATATATATATAGATATAGATATATATATATATATATATATATATATATATATATATATATATGTATATATATACATATATATATATATATATATATATATATATATATATATATATATATATATATATATATATATATATATATATATATATATATATATATATATATATATATATATATATATATATATATATATATATATATATATATATATATATATATATATATATATATATATATATATATATATATATATATATATATATATATATATATATATATATATATATATAATATATTATATATATATATATATATATATATATATATATATATATATATATATATATATATATATATATATATATATATATATATATATATATATATATATATATATATATATATATATATACATATATATGTAGATATATATATATATATATATATATATATATATATATATATATATATATATATATATATATATATATACATATCCATCCATCTCATTCCTGCTACTTCGTAAGAGTATAGTGACGTTATGAAGCAATGGTATGTACTTTTGTGGACATGTGGCCGAAATACTTCAGATAGGATTGGTTTATTATGGTGGACGGTATCCCTCAATTGTTCAAGGATTTGTTCGATGAGCCGTGCATTCGCCTGTAGTACCACGTTTCATCATTTTCTGTCATATTGCCAACTTTAGGATCCAAGACACCGTTTTTCCATATTTTATCAAGTTTGCTCATCTAGTTTCTCTTAATTTCTACAGCACGTCCTCCTGCTGCAGCTGCAACTCGATATTGTGATCTCGACACCGCAGCCGCCGCTCGAAGCTAATTGCAGTTAGAGATTTTGGCGAAACATATTGCAAATTCTTCAAAAATCTAACCTTACCCAAGATCAGAAGTTTGTACAGACATTATTGACACAATGACATCATATATCATATTACAAGTTTAGACCCCAGATTAGGATAACTAATTGGGGCCGGAAATCCGACGGGTTTGCTGCAAACCTAAACTCGCATCAAACGAGTATTACAACTATCCTGTTTTGAAAATCAACAGATAGTCAATTCAAATTTTCCAAAATCCAAATAAGCGATTAAAAGACCACCTCCTCAGCCTTTAAAATGTTTTAGGTGCGGGCGCAGAGGTCAGATTTTTAACCAGTGCGCTCAAACTCAACGAATCCGGGCACCTGGAGGCCTCTAATTTAAACTTCTATACCGAATCACTTCGATAAAATAAATAATTCTCCACAAAACGATTCTAAGCCCCGGGAAGCAAACAAGCATAAAAATCCAAACTTCCGACCCAATCTACAATAAGCCTACCATGTCAATATGAACTACCCATATGACGAGTACCAATATCCTTATTACTATGATAATCAAGAATGCGACTATTTCATTAAGGTCAAAATCAACGTGAGTACCCCACGAAACAACTGTAACAGGAAAATTACCTATTCCACGTCAACCTCCGGACAAGTTTCAACCAATAATAGACCCCTGTTATTACATACAAATCCAAATACAAACGTTGAATTTAGACGGTATGAAGTTCAACGTTAATATGCTGGATTAAAAGTTCATCTAAATCAGTTGCTCACGGTCACCTCACAAAACCTATTATATAAAACATACTTTTCAACGAATTAAACTTTTAGTAGACTCGGGAGCTGGAATTCCTATTTTCACAGAAAGTACCGTAAAACAATTTCGCCAGAGACCTAAAAATGTAACCATTCAAAGTATTACGGATCAAGAACTCTGCATTAAAGAATCAAGTCTTATTCCCTTTAATACCGGAGATCCTCATAAATGGTATATTTAAAATTTTTACATCGATTTGGATAGTAGTCTTGGAATGGTAACTTTAGAACACTTTTCGCTTCCCTTGCAGACACCATCGACCATTTACAAATTAACTATCCAAATGCCGAAATTGCCATCCTGGGCGACTTTAATGTCCACAACATCAACTGGCTTAAATATTCAAATACTACCGATGAACAAGGTCGTGAAGCCGAATCATTTTCAATCAGTTGTGGCTTAACTCAGCTTATTGACGAACCAACACGGATCCCTGATCGAGACGGAGAGTTTGCCAGTCTTCTTGATCTCTTTTTTAACCACCAATCCGGAGATTTACACAGTCAGCGTAAATCCGCCGTTAGGTTCTTCCGACCATAAACTACTTTCGACATCGAGTATTCTACCAATCAATGACAGAGAGGCGCCTAAACCGCGCAAGATTTGGCACTACAAGTCTGCTAAATGGGAAGATCTCACGGAATATTTTCAAACTTTCCCTTGGTTGGACGTTTGTTTTCGATCAGACGACCCATCTGACTGCGCCAGGGAGGTTTCCGATGTTATTTTGGCCGGTATGGAGGCTTACATCCCTTTTTCGAAGAAATGCCCTTCCAACGGCAAGCCTTGGTTTGACTGAAAATGCAAAGAAGCTGTTGCTTCTAAACATCTTGCATACCGACAATGGCGCGAAAATCCTAACACCATAAATCGTAACATATTTGTTCGTGCCAGGAACAGATGCAAAGAAATTATCGACGAAACCAAGGAGGTACACAATCAACGGATTAGAAACAAACTTCTCGCCTGTCCCGGCAATTCAAGGTCCTTTTGGTCGGTCGCTAAGGCAGTAAGTCAAAATTTCATCAAATCCACCATACCAGCACTCACACGGCCAGATAATTCTATTGCAACGACACCTGTTGAGAAAGCGAACTTGGCTGAACTCTTTGCTTCACATTCTACTGTCGATTTCCAAGGAAAAACACCACCTACTATTCCCATAGTGCAGTCAAGGATGCCCGATGTTGTCTTCAGACAGCGTATTATAAAGCGTATTCTGATGAAGCTAGACACCAAAAAGGCTTCTGGCGCTGACGGAATACCTGCCATAGTTCTTAAAATCTGTGCGAGAGAACTAACACCAGACTTTTCAACCTATCCTACAGAAAGGGAATATTTTCTTCCAGCTGGAAATGCGCTACAGTTCAGCCGATACCTAAAAAAGGCAAGAAGACCTTGCCAAATAACTACCGACCAATCGCACTGCTTTCAATAATATCGAAAGTCATGGAAAAGGCTATCAATCAGCATCTTCTAAAATATCTTGAAGGATTCAACATTATTAGCGATCACCAATATGGCTTTCGTAAAAATAGATCAACAGGAGATCTTCTGACTTATATAACACATGTTTGGAACAATGCAATTGAACACTTTGGAGAATCTTGAGCGGTTGCTCTGGACATATCCAAGGCATTCGACCGTGTTTGGCACGATGGGCTGTTGGCTAAGCTACGTTCTTATGGTATGTCGGAAAAGTTCTGTTTATGGCTCTCATGTTTCCTCAGAGAGCGTTCTTTACGAGTGGCAGTCGACGGATTTCTTTCTAACACCTTCACTATCAACGCCGGTGTACCTCAAGGCTCCATACTGTCTATTACTCTTTTTCTCATTTACATTAACGATCTGCTGGAAAAGACCGAGAATCCAATCTACAGCTTTGCAGATGACAGTACACTTATCTATTCATTCACTTTGAACGCTCGGACATCGACTACTCAGACGAATATCCGCAGACAGCAGGAAGTCGTTCAACTTAACAAAGACCTGGAAGAAATTCTATCTTGGGGTGACAGTAACCAAGTGGAATTTAACGCTACAAAAACCCAGGCGGCAGTTTTTTCTAAAAAAGTTAACGTTGCTGAACCTGACATAGTTATGTCGGGCACTCCATTCTTCTAACATCGTCACTCAATTTGTTGGGCGTTAATTTGGGAGCAAATATGTCCTGGCATGAACATGTTGCAGGCTTAGCAAGGAGAGCTTCTCAAAAGTTGGGAATATTATTTCGAACCAGAAAGCTTTACACTCCACAACAACTGTTAATTCTTTACAAAGCTCAAATTCGACCAACTATGGAATACTGCTCCCATGTTTGGAGCTCCGCTCCCAAACATACACTCAAATCAAAAATGTAATAAAATTTCTAAGGAAACTAAAACCAAATGAATCTCGAATTAAAATGTAATTTTTCGAATATCGATACCTTACTAGTTGCACAGGAAATAGAGAAAGTAAGACTTTTTTAACGCCCTAGTAAGAGATAATGAACCTGGGTAACTTTTCATCTCGTAAACACGAACCCGACAACAAACTTCCATTACAAAATTATTGAGAATATTTTTCAAGAGCCTCCTAATTTTCAACAACAACAAATTAAACATTTTGTCTAATAAAACAGTTTCAGACATCCATCTTATTGAAAACGATTTAAATTTGCCTACAATAAAAATTACTTCTTTAATTTTTACTGATGTGGACATAAAATATTACTAGTTTCTTTCTTAAACTATCGTTCCGCATGGCGAATACCCTGTTAGAATAGTCGTGAAATTGACCATATCCTAAAAAAAAAATAACATTTCACATTGTCTCTTATACACAATCCAATGGCTTTCATGAAAATTTTCACGCAACCCTTTTATCATAAAGCTAATAATTCATACTGAAAAAAGATTTAATAAACATTGTTTTAATAATCCTTGCCATGTGATTATATACTATAACAAAGCAAAAAATAAAATACAAGATTTTAGACCTTATGACTTAATTTCGAGTTATACGCCGGGTAGACTTCCCGAAACACTGTTAAAAAAAATTCTATATTTGTCAGAAATACGGGCAGTATATTGTTTCCAAATTGCATGCATCTAAACCCACTAACTTGAGATCCTTAGATTAGTTTTAGGGAAAACTTCCGAATATTAACCCGGAGATAAAAAGATACAAATTTATTATCGAATACCAGTACAGTAAAGATATCAATATATTAAAATTTAATTAAAATCTTAGATAATTATCATAATGAATATAGAAGAAGACACGTTCCTTTAATAAGCTATTTAAAACAAAAAGTAACCGGTCAAGTGCAAGAGAACTTGCGCAATTAGTGTTCCGTACGTTGATTGCTTTTAAAATAAAAAATGTTGTAACGGAAGTATAAAATGATCAGTGACTTCACAAAACACTCCCCAAGTGAGTTTTCAACAAAGTTTATTTCCAATCTTTACTGAAAATTGATGACCTTGAAATTTCTGTTTTTTTTTATATACCAGATAAATTATTACAGGTAATGCACTCGTGATAATTGTCGTTCAATCTACACCCCGTTTTTCGATAAGTTCTTTTCGAAATAAGGCGGCTGGACAGCGATTTTTCGCGATTTTTTAAAAATAATACAAAGAAAAGTGAGCGCAAGTATTACATTATATGTATATTTTTTACTTGTGTTTTCACAAGCTTTCATTTGACACCACACTCGATTACCTAGTAAAAATTTTTTTTTTCACCTCCGACTTCACCCCCCAAAACTAACCCCTTAAGTCAAAATTTAACTTTCAAAACTACATGACTCTGATGAGGCCGTCAATTCCTATATTATTACCAAATTTCAACCTTCTATGACAAATAGTTTCGGAGAAAATCGGGTGTGACAGATGGACAGACAGACAGACGGACAGACAGACACCGAAGTGATCTTATAAGTGTTCCATACGGAACACTAAAAATATACCAATCTCAGGAATGGTATTCTTTAAATGCAGTAGAAAAAGCTGACTATAATTTTAGTAAATCGTAAACAGAACCAACAAACAATAGTTATGAATATATATGATACTTAAAGCGATGCGAAATATTGGTTGTCCTTTTAGTGTATGATGTAATTCTACAAAAACAAAAAAAAATTACAGTGTTCCTTCGATAATTAGAATATTGAAATATAAGATTTGAAGTGTGTAAATCATTATTGGTGCTGCCAGCGCAGCGTCAGTAACTAATTATTTTAATAGATAACAATTTTTTTATTAAACGTGTTGTGAAAGGTTTACCTAATCTACAGCAAGACTGTAAATGCCCCGTTCTTGTCAACAATCAACCACATTGTTTACTTGTATTATTTGCCAGTGGCAAAGCGAAAAAAAGCTTTACTTTATCACTTCTTTTATTTTTTATTTTATTGTCAAGATCCGCGGTCTTGTTACAAGGATGTACATATATATATATATAATATATATATTTCTATATATATATATATATATATATATATTGGAATATGACAATTACTGCGTGGAAATTTTAATTTAACAGGTTTATTTTTTTTTGTTAATTTAATATGAATTATGCTCTCTCTTATGATCGATAGCACATCGAGAAGTTTTAGGTGACTCTATCCATGGCATGCATGGTCACAACTTTTATAGAATATTGTAGCAATGCGAACTAGGTACGTTTTGTAGTTCTGCTAGTTAATAATACACACTAATAATTAACTATTAGCACTTGAAAGCAATTTTGGGTCATATTTTAGCTCAACTTTCTTCTGTTTCGAGAAGTCCAGTAACTGGTTAGGTTCTATTTGATTATCGAAGTGTATACACAATTATTAGGGCCCTCCATACGTTTTTAATTACTTTGAGTTTTAATTTAAACAACTAAAATAATTTATTTACCTATTTATTATTAACATGTTAATTTCCCGTATATGATTTTTTCTATTCAGAAATAAATTTTATAAGTAATATATGAGGGTGAATTGAAAAGTCTTGCAAAAAACAAAGGAAATAACTTTTTTCTGCAAAAAAAAACTCTCAACATAACCTCCTTCCAATTTTTTTATTTCCTCAGAAAAAAATGTACAAAATTCCTTTCTCTCAAGCAAATTTTTGAGGGTAGAAACGAAAAAAAAAACACTTAGGGCCAAACCTGGGGAAATGGATGGGTGAAGAACTATTTCTAAGCCCAGTTAGTGCACTTATGCCATTGCAGTAGCCGATACGTGAGCAGGTACATTGTCCTGGTGAAGGAGTACTTGTTTGTGCGCTAATCATGATCGCCTTAACCTTCGTTAACCCACTTTTTTGACAGCCGTTTTGTCTCCGGGGCGTAATGGTGGACCCATGTTTCGTCTGCAGTGACAAAACGAGGTCAAAAATCCTTCCGATTACTTTGCCACTTTTCTAAATATGAATTTTAAACATCCTTCTTTATGTCTTTTTGGTCTGAAGTCAATAAACGAGGCACACATCGCACGCTTTTTCATTTTATGCACTTTATGCAGGATATTATGTGCCCATTTGCTGCTTTAGCAGTCATTCTCCAGGCATCTTGATCCTGCGCGACTGGACTTGACTCGTGCATATCCATACCAAGGAGTGAGTTTACTTGGTCGGACCATCTTATTGGAGACGGTCCCCTTGATCTTCTACCTTCTACCTTCTCCGTTAGTACAAGCTTTTCCACGGCATCCACTTTCTTCATAATGTCACCAAAATATTTCAGGTACTGTCTATTAATTCTATTTGGAAGTCGGTCATTGATACTAAGTTCTTCAATATTAGTACGATGTTCGGTATACGATACTCTGAGGATTCTTCGATATGCCCACATCTCAAACGCACGGATGCGTCTTTTATCAGCTTGTTTATTGGTACATCTTTCCGATGCATAAGTTGCTATGGGGAATATAAGGCTGGATAGCAATCCTAACTTTGCGTTTTTTGTGACAGCTGGATCTTTCCAGACCTTAGTGAGTTTGATCGTCGAGTTTCTAGCCATAGCCAAACGTTTTCTTACTTCCGCTTCACAGCCACCATTGTTAGTTATGAGGGATCCCAAATTGTTGAAATGGTCTACAACAGTGACACCAGCAATTTCATTTATGTATGACACAGATCTTCATTACGACTAACAATCATTACTTTGGTTTTCGCTCTATTAATTGTCAATCTATAGTTTTTGCTAGTGATTTCCAATTGATTCTAGGTATTGAATGAAGTTGCCAGTAAAACAGTATCTTCCGCATATATAAGGTTACTTAGCTTTGCTTGCTTGAACAATCTAAAAATATTTTTATATAATACGAGTATAGGAGTTTTCAGGCCACGTTTTTGCTCCTAAGACGGATAAAGTTTTTGTAATTTCTCCTTTGGAGAATGATTGGTGACAAAACACTTTGGGCCAAGCTATGAATAAAACGAATTGGCTTCTAAATTTATTGGTAAATTTATTATTAAATATATTTTTGCTTCAGATATATGGTATAAATTTGCAATTTCCTGGAATTATTACAATTTAACTTATGCTTATAAAATATTAACATAGTAAAATTTACAACATACGATTTTTTTGTTACAAATTAGCAACATTTACTCTTATTTTGTGAAACATTTAAATTATGGCACGAGATATGTAATTTACTCTTTATTATGTTTTCATAGTTTTGCCAAGCAATATAATTTTTTTAAACTCTGTATGTACGTACACAGTATTAAATTCAAAATAGTTAGTTCTCTTTACCAGTTTATTTGATACTGAATATTCATTACAACCCAAATTTTTTATTGTCGCTGAAGTTCCCGTTGTGAATATTAATATCGGTTACATAGGTGACAGAAAGCGGGACTATTTGCTTTGGCAATAAAGCCGTACCAGTATTTATAATATGCAAAGTTGAATTTAACCGATATTCAAATAAGGCAGGTTCTTGTTAGTGAACACAGCTTTGAGAAAGCTTGTTTTGTTATGTTCAAAGCGGCAACGACTGTTAGCTTTTTTGTGCTGGAATGATAAACAGGAAGCTCCAATTAAGGTTAAGTCGTAACAGTGTTAATATTATAATAAATAAACCTATGTTATTCCAAAGAGACAAATATATATATATATATATATATATATATATATATATATATATATAATATACATAAATATATATATAATATATATATATATATATATATATATATATATATATATATATATATATATATATATATATATATATATATATATATATATATGTATATATATATATATATATATATATATATATATATATATATATATATATATATATATATATATCTATATATATATATATATATATATATATATATATATATATATATATATATATATATATGTTATATATATATATATATATATATATATATATATACATATATATATATATATATATATATATATATATATATATATATATATATATATATATATATATGTATATATAATATAGTTAAAGGTGGTGTATGCCCGTTTTTTGTTCAACATGAACACTAAAACCTAATATGACAATTTACGCTGTCCATTTGGTCCAGTATATAACTTAGCTGAATATATAAATTTGAAACACTAAATAAAACAATAATTATTCGATAACATTATTCTAATATGAATGATTATTAAATACCCTATTATATTAAAATACTTCCATCAAAGTCATATTTACGACAGAAAAAATTTGATGGTGTTTTAGGATTAATACGTCGTGCTGCTTGGAATCATTGATTTCAACGTTTAACATCTTGTGGCACATTTAAAAACATTTTTTCGGGACTTGTTTTTGTAGTATTTATACAAAATGGTACGAAAACTTTTTAAATTAGACATTTTCAATAAATTTATCAATTCACTGACGATATTTATTAATAATAATTTGATTGAAAACTAAAAACACTCGTATCAGCTGTCTGTGAGATTGAGGAAAAATAAACATTGTGAGATCACACGTGCTCGCGTTTTTTTGGCACGACCTCGGTAATAAGTTTAAAAATGTATTTTCAATTTGATATAACTTTTTAATGACAACGAACAAAAAAAAAATAAAAATAGTTTTGTTGTAAAACGTATACAGGGTGGCCCAAAATTACCGAAGGGGTTTAAGTTCATTATAACTTTTTATTTAAGACATAATTATAATTTATTTTTTTTAAATACAGTATATTAATGGAGAATATTTTTAATTTAATTATGAAAAATTATATCTCGCAAGTGGTGGCCATTTTCTGCTTCACATATTCGTGCTCTTTCCAAAATATTTTCCATAACCTTTCGCAAAACTTCAGGTGTTATGTTGTTGATTTCGTCGCGTATATTGTTTTTTTCATTGCTGGATGGTTCTAGGCTTATTAATATAGACTTTTCCTTTCAAATAACCCCAAAGGAAAAAGTCTGGAGCGGTTAAATCCGGTGAACGCGGAGGCCAATTAAAATCGCTTGTACGCGAAATAATTCGTTCACCAAAGATGTCGCGTAAAAGAGCCATTGTGTCCCTCGCAGTGTGCGCTGTGGCTCCATCCTGTTGGAACCATACTTGCGGATGGTTTTCCACGGCTGGCCTTAAAAAATTTTCCAACATTGTCCGATATCGAACACCAGTGATGGAAACGGCGACACCGTGTTCATTTTCAAAAAAATATGGGCCAATTATCCTTTCCGACGAAAACACCGCACCAAACAGTACACTTAAGTGGGTGTAATTGTAGCTGTTGAACTACTCTTGGATTTTCCGTAGCCCATATCCTGCAGTTTTGCCTATTAACGAACCTATTTACTTGAAAATGGGCTTCGTCGCTCATAATTAAATTATGAATAAAAATCATGATTTTCTTCTGCTTTTTGCCGGAAATGAATTGCATAATCAAGTCGTTGCTGGTAATCTGTCGGTTTCAATTCTTGGACAAGTTGAATTTTGTATGGAAACATTCTTATTGTATGCAAAATTCTCTGCAGCGACCCTCGTGAGAGGCCAAGTTGTGTCAAACGTCTCCTGGTTGATGTTTCTCCATCTTCCCGAATACTCTCCTGTACTCGTTCAATATTGTGATCCGTGTGCACCGTTCGTCGTCTGCCGGCACCAGAAAGGTTCCTTACTGCCCCTTATTGTCGAAAATTTACAACCAGACGGTTTATTGTTGACTCTTAGGATCCAACCCGCACATTAAAATAACGACGATATGCACGCTGAGTCAAAACAATGGACCGTTGATTTGAGAAATAAAGTTCAACGATTTGGGCACGTTGTTCAATTGTGTACTGTTCTATTTTAAATTCCCCAAGTTTTCTTTACAAAATACTGAAAAGAAATAAAAAACAAAATTATAATAAAAAAGTTATAAAGAATTCAAACCCCTTCGGTAATTTTGGGCCACCCTGTATGTATATGATCTTTCCATTTATGACAATTTTTTTTTTTTCAAAACCCCAATTATTGATCGGATTATGGGAATCGCTTGGACTTGTTTATTTTGTGTTCCTATTTGTGCTTTCAAATCCCTGTAGTTGGCAATTTTTTAGTATTTTATCCATTAATTGTTGTTACTTAGAATAGCAACGTTGATTTTCGTTGTGTGTTGAAGTTTTATCCACTAGTGCATAGTCTGGTCTATTGTAACCGATCGACATATTAACACAGTATAGCAGCTGGTAGTTCTTGTGTTATAACATTGACCCCAGAGTGTCTTCATGATATGGTATCTGGTACACTAGTAACAACTCTAATTTTTCTGCTAATTCGTGATGAAAGATCTCAGCAGCTATATCAGATCATTCCCCGTACTTAGATGCTGCTAATATCTGGCAAATTATCGTTACGGTCTGTATTATCTCCAAGGTTTAATATCTATATTTACATTTATTATTTGATAAAAAAGGGTCATGAGTAAAATATCCCAGAAAGTTCTTGGTTAGAGTAATCTGGTTTTGTGTAGCTAGTAAAAAGCCTTCCATACCTGGAGACTATTGTATCACCGTCAACACGTAGCTTGACGTAGCTTTATCAACGTTTTCCTGAGTGACTTTATTTATATTTCGTCAGTAGATAAGCTTTACTATCCAGATTTATAGCCTCTGTTTGTCTATTTGATGGTAACAGTACACTCACCTTTTTCTAATTATTATTATCTGAAAGAGAAGAAAAAATTTCACGTGACAGATCTTGTGGCCCCGACTCACACATGATGGTACTTGGTATGGTCCAAAAACGATCACGCCTCCAGTCCTTTCAGTTAGTGATCATAGACTAAATTCATATTCCCGAGCAATCTGAGAGACTGAACAATAACTACAGTCTGCATCTTCATTGCAGGTGAGCTAGGAGTGTGCCCTTAATTCCTCCTAAAATTACTATAATTAAAACAATCATTGTTACTGAAATTAGTGGGAGTAAAACGCCAAGTTCCTGATTGAAATCTTTGTACCTAGAACGTTTTTTCTCCTCTTTGATTGCAAGATTAGTTTTTGCAGATGCCAAAAGCTCAATTACATAATTTTCTTTTGGTTTAATGGAAAGTACTATGTTCAATTTGTTAGATTGAGAACGCTTTATTGTGAAATGACAAAATTCCAGTAAATGCGGCACCTGTCATTTTTTACAATCGACTCAATTTTACGAGAAACGGCACGGCAGTCTGGGAACGTCATCAGTACCTTGCGAATGTCTAAGATGGTAATATTGAACACCGAACGCTGTATCATGGCTGCGATATAACGTGAATAGAGTACGCAAAAAGTAAATGCACCAGCGCTAGTTAGGTGAATCGACTCGATACAATAAGGTATTGATTACACGTGTCTAAAAAGTTAATAAAAACTCCTTGATCTTTGACTGAAGACTTGTCGACTGAACAAAACTAAATGTCAGTTTTTTCGATAGCTGCAACGAGTCGATGTTCCTAAAACTCACTCCCTGTTGGGGACATTCTGTGTGCTATTATTACGAAATAAGGAAGAAATTCAACTTATCTGACGTTGCAAGAAACTTTCTCACTATATGGCAAGTTTGGAGAATAACACTTTTTTGAAGTTCTTCTAGTAGATGCTTTGACATGCCCAGATGCTTTTACATGCCCCGATGCTTTTATGTGCTATAAGTGCATAGCCATAACTCAATAAACCCAAATGATAATCAGAACTGTTTCTACTTTTTCTGATTTCCAAAAATGCTTTAGCTAGGCAAATTTTCATATTTTCTTATTTTTCGTTCTTAGTTTTGGACAAGTTCTGTATTAGAGGGTACCCGATATGGATTAAAATAATAAAACCTCTAGTTTCAGGAAATAGTTAACCTTCTCTTAGCCAGGTAAGCGCTTCCTCCTTATCCGTGGTATTCATTTGAATTTAAGCAGGATATTTACCGTGTAACGTTTTTTTTTCTTGTCAAATGATCATACTGTTATTTTCAGTTCTAGCATCCAACTTGTGCCTGTTGGTCAGGTCAGAATAGTTATAATCTGCTCTAACAACTTTTTGTATCAGTTTAAATTGGAAATTTTTAAAATAGCCTCTTAGTATATTTTCTTGCATAGTTCGAAAATGCTAATTAGACCTGGCCCCCATCCTTTTTCGTTAGGTATAGTCTTTCAATAGTTGAACGTGGATAATAGATTCTATATTTGGTTAGTAATCTGCGAGTCATTCTATCCAGCTCACGTTGGTCCACAACCGAGTATGTAACTAATCGAATGAAATAAGCTAGTACAGATGTGCCCATTAATTGCAGTTATCAAATTAATAGAATTAGGATGAGTCTTAAGTAATTTGTTGAGTCTTGACCTCTAGTTTTCTTTAAATTTCTTTTTCAGTTTCATGTGGTTAACATTTTTATCTTGTACCATCCCCAAATATTTGTATGTATCCCTTTAGTGTAGTGGCTCAATCTGTTCTACAGATTTAAGATATACAACATAGTTGCCTTTTTGGATGTTTATTATTGCGCACCTGCCGAGCCCGAATGACCTTTGCGTATCCCTGCCGAACCGTTTAGTTGTTTAGGAGAGTGAACGTGCGTCTTATTTTCAGAATATAATTTAATGTCATCCATGAACATTAATGAAGACACTCGAGTGCGTCCTTATATCTTAAAGCGGTAGCCGTAGGGATTAGAAATTAAAAGGCAGATAATGGATTCAAGGCCATCACAAAGTAACTAGGGCTAAGAGTATCTCCTTGAAAAATATCCCTCCCTACCTTAATTCTACCATACACAGTTCGTTGTTCCCTAAGTACACTTTGTTTATAAATAGGTGAATTTTATGGATTTCCATTAGTTTTGTCAACCAGTTGTGTGGGACGGAATCAAAGGCATTGGCATCTTCAATATAATACATATTTAGATTTCTGTGTTGATTGAGAATGAGACAGGTAACTGATTTATAATTTTTGGGATCCTTTCTTATATAGAAGAAAAGTGTTGGCGAGGAATGGCGGACAACTTGCAGGGTTGATCATTACTTCATTGAAGCAGTTAGCAATCGCCGGTGTAAGGCACGGAAAAGCCTTAAGCCAATAGTTCTGAATACCATCAGGTCCTGGAATTTTCCAGCTAGAGAGAAATTTAATGGATTTTAATATCGTTCTGCGTAATTTATTGTTGCTGCATATTGGAAATGGTCTCTAGGTTTTGTTACATACTTGCAAGCCATGAAGTAGTTCTGTGAAAATATTTTTTTTCTGCCATATTTTCTTCCACTAGTTTTGGAAAATCGCAGAGGAGTACTCAGGATCATTTTCTCCTTCTTTGTATTCTAAGGCTCTAAAGAATCTCTGTGGATCTTTTGCAAGTTCTCAGTTTTAGGTTTTCCTTTTCGCAGCCTCATTCTGTCGCAGATGACCTTTCGGGAAAGTAAATTCTTGTGTTATATTTGGTAGCTCTTTTAGTAGTTGTGCCTTCTGAAGAATTCTATACATTTTTATTCGGACGTTGCTACTAGAATTATGCTAGCTTTTCCTCTAAATTGCTCTACCATTATTATTATGTTCTGAATTCTGGTAGACGGTTGTGTATATTTTATATGATTGTATGATGGAGGATTACCGCCAATATATTATGTTATTCGACATGTCAGTGTCGAGGAACCTGAAAAATAGAATTTCGAGTTGTAATTCTTGAATCAAATTATTATTTAGTGGGTGCAAGTCAAATTTGGTATTTATGTTAGAAATTGCATGCCTATGTGAGAAATACTAAGTAAATTAATTATTATAATAAATAAAATTTTATTTATTAGACATATTAGACTGTTTTTTACAAACGCAATTCTTAAGACTGAAAAAAGGTCAACAAATATTGAGACTCTTTTTTCCGCAAAGAATAACGTTTTTGTTCCCATTTTCCAGCAAAGTCTTATAAAACAAAACAACACTTCAGAAGCCTCCAAAGTAATCTCTAAAAGAGCCCGCTTTTTAATTTTTCTTTTGTTAAAAACTTTTTGTTGGCATGTCATATTTCTAAAGATTAAAATTATTATCACTATATTTCGAAGGTACTTAAATAGTTTTATTTTGATTGTTTAGAATTATAATTAGTAGGCCTGAATAAAGAAAAACACGAATTTTTTGTAGTATAACTCATAAGAGAACAGGTTAAATCTGAGGGTCCACCTAAATTTTTTGTAATTTTTTAATTATTTTTTTTTGTAATATTATTATGTGTAAATATGTCTGATAATAACACTTTTCTCCACTCATCTGATCGTCAGTGCAATTGGTTCAATAATATACAAAGTAGGTAAATATCTTGCCAATCCCTTAAATTATTTTTAAATACGAACTAATTTTTAAATAAAAATCCACAACATATTTTTTGAATCGTTAAAAGCTGTAAATTAGTTTTCTGATTATATTTTGGTCAATTTTCCATTTCACGGTAAATTATTACATATGAATGTTAAAATTAACTACCACATTTCCGTAAATTCATAGTCATTCATCATTCATGCAATTGATATTAAAAAAAATTATAATTATTTTGAATAAATTACATACCAAGTTGGGAATGTAGAATTTTTGGCACAACGACACTACTCAGTATATATCACCACTACACCAAACACTTTATTTTTGCACACGACGAGCGTTTCGCTAACCATGTTAGCTTCATCAGGAGCGATTGACTGACTGACAGTCAATCATCGCTCCTGATGAAGCTAACATGGTTAGCGAAACACGTGTCGAGTGCAAAAACAAAGTGTTTGGTGTAGTGGTGATATATACTGAGTAGTAATAAATTATTAATTATTTTTAGTACCAGTGTATTTGATAAAGTTAAACTACCATACATCTTTGATAAATGTAGCAGACACACGTCTGTGATAAACATATTTAATATTTCCCAATATATTTTATGAGCAAACTTCAGGAGTTACCCTGTATTCCCCGCCATCTTCTGTAGTAGCGAACATCTTTATTGAAAGGTATACTTTTTAGTTAGTCACTTTTTAGTTTTATCAAAAAAAAAAAAACTGGTGTAGATTTGTAGATGACATCTTTGTTGTATTCATGAGGCTAAGTCAACATCATCATTATCATGGGCTTATTCCGGCCATAATCGGATGTAAGCCTTCCCAAGTTGTCTCCCATGATCTCTGTTGTTTGCTTTTTGCATCCAAACGTGTCCTGCTAATATTTTTATGTCGTCTGTCCATCTTGTCTGTGGGCTACCTCTTCATCTTTTGTGTTCTTTAGGCCTCCATTCAACTATACGGCGTGTCTATCTATTATCATTCAGCCTTGCGATATGTTCCGTCCAATTCCACCTTAATATATATATTCGCTACATTACGTCTGTCACTTTTGATCTTCTTCGTATCTCCATATTAGGAATACGATCTTGGAGTCTGATATTTAGCATTCTCCTCTCCATTGTTCTTTGGGTTAGCTGAAGTTTATTTATTATACCTTTATTTAAAGTCCACGTTTAAGTGTCATATGTTAATACCGATTGATCGAATACTCTGGCTTTTATTTTATTTGAGATATCTAATTTAAATGTAGATTGTAACCTTTCGAACGCGGACCAAGCTAACGAGTCTCTTCTATCCAAGTCAGCCTTTAAATTATTTTTTGATATTTCGATTTTTTTTCCTAAATATATGAATGTTTGTACCTTTCCTATTCTTTCACCTTCTTTTAATAGTTACTGGCTGTTATCTTTACTTTCGTTGTTTAAATATTTGGTTTTGGTGAAGTTTATTTTTAGACCTATTTCTCGAGGCTTGTTATTTAATTCCATCATCATTTCTTGTAATTCTTCTTTTGCGTTGGCGATCACAGTGATATTATCTGCAAACTTTAAGCGATTTAATCGTTCACAGTCCATTAGTGTTCCTTTATTTTCCTACTTTAACGATTTGAACATATCTTCTAGTGTTAAAGTGAACAGCTTTGGGGATATCTTGTCTAATTCCTCTTTTAATTTTGATTTTATTTATTGTGACGTGGCATTTTTATATGTGTATTCAAGAAGAGTTGTGTACCTTTCATCGACTCTGCTGTTAGTTAAGGAGTTAAAAAGTGCCCATATCTCTACCGAATCAAATGCTTTTTCGTAGTCAACCATTGTTATCCACAAGGTGACCTTATATTCATTTGCTTTTTCCACTAGTAATCTAATTGTTTGAAGATGGTCCAGAATGCTGTATCCCCGCTTGTTAACATCGCTGATAACTGTCTAGTTTTTTTTCGTTAATCTATATATTATGATTCTAGTGAGGATTTAGTACCGATAACAAGCTGATGGGTCTGTATTTCTCCAATTTAAATTTGTTTCCCTTTTTAGGTATAAGGACAATCAATGCGTTTACCCAAGGTGTTGATATTTTACTTTTTATGAGGCACCTGTTAAATTGAGCTTGAAGAGATTGTATTATCGATGCCCCTCCCTACCTTATCATTTCTATAATTATTTCACCGTCCCCTGGTTCTTTGTTATTGTGCATATATTATATGTTGTAGGGCGTTCATTATTTCATCCGTTATTCATCGGGAATTTCTTCAAATCCCACATTTGTTACTATCACTCTATTTGCTTCTTCTTTTCCAGGCGGTGACGATATTTTCGTGTCATATAGTGTTTTATAATATTTCTCTCTAGCTTCCTTTTTCTCTTTGATTTGTGCGATCTCTTGGTTATCGTTATTCATAAGTTTTATTATTTGATGTCTCCCTTCATCAATTTGTTTGTTTAAGTGTTTCAAACTTTTTCCCTCTTTCGAGTTTGTGTCCTGTTTGACGTCTTCTTTGATCGTTTTCTTTATTTTTTTGTCTATTTCTGCCAATTCTAATCTGCAACTTGTGAGATCATTTTTTAATAATAATCGTCTCTGTTTCATGAGATATTGTGTCTCTTTGCTTAATTTTTGTGTTTTTTCCTTTTTCGATGTTGCTATTTAATGTACAAGTTATTTTCGTTTACAAAATTTGAGAACATTTCTCCTCTGCTGTTCCTCGTACCTATACCACCCGACACTCTTCTCATTTGTATTCATTGGTTTTCCTATTTTGGCATTGAAGTCGCCGATTATTATGATATATCTTGTTTTATGGTGTAGCAATCTTCGTAGGTCTTTTCCCCGTCTGATGTCGGTGCATATACCTGAATGATCTTACAATTGCATATTCTGTTCTGTATGTCTACTGAAATCATTCTTTCCTATATGGCTTTGAACTGAACAACATTTTCTGCTAGTCTTTTATGTATAAGTAGTCCGAATCCTCCAATTTTCTTGTTTTCATTGACTTTATAGAAAAATTTATGGCGACTTTTTAGAACGATACATGTTCTTCTTACTTCCGCTAAACCCAACACTGTCCATTTTATGATTTTTAGTTCTTCTTCCAATTTGCTCATTTTTTCTTGGCATCCTAAAGTTTTTGTGTTATAAGTTGCTATGTACCATTCTGTTCTTTTGGGTTGTCTATGTACTGCGGATATACGATTTTTTTCCGTTCCAGAATCCATGGGACTGACTGCGAAGCAGTGCGAGATTCTGAGCTTCCTCTACTTGGCTGGGATACTCCGTTTTGGAAACTCGACATAGTCATTTTTAATTTGTGTTTTTTTAGCCATTTTCGTGTCGCGCCGGCCAAACGTGTTGACAAGGGGTAAAGAAGTTGGTGGTGAAGGATTAATATTTTTAGGACCTGATGTCTCCCGTATATTAGGAGGTGGGAGGAGACCAAGGCTGGCGTTGGCAGGGTTGCGTCGCTGAAGTATATCTGTTCTCCGCCGAGATCGCAGAGGAATATATACCCGCTAACTACACGAGGCTAAGTACAATACCGTAACACCTTCTAGGGCCACTTCTGTCAACAACAATCGAACCTATTATACATAATAGAAATTATGGTAACTTGTCCTTTTTTTGATGTACGAGCACAAAGAAAAAATAATTACCTCTTGAGAGATTCGATGTACAGAAAGTCAACTAACACGAACTGAGGATTATCATACATCATTACCCTTTTCAGAATATTTCATCAGCTCGTTAATATTTAGACTACGATCGATGTGATGACCCACCTACCTCACCTGAAATAAATGAAATGGTCAATGCTCTAAAAAAAGCGATGGATAATGCATTTCCACCAAAATAATATTTTTGTATAAAGTACTACAGATAAAATTATGGCATCAGGTGGTAGAGCAATGTGTATAGGTGATCAGGTTGTAGAAGAAATGGAGGAATATGTTTACTTAGGACATACCAACAAACTCAGTAAAGAGAATTAAACCGCCGAGATCAACAAACAGATCCGACTAACATGGGCAGCAACGGAAAAATTAGAATATATAATTAAAAAGAGCAGTATTCCACTCAATTTAAAGAGGAAAGTATTTAATATCTGTATCTGTGATGACGTATGGAATAGAAACAACAACTCTAACGAACCAATCAGCACACAAACTCAGAGTAACACAAAGATTCATTGAACGGATAATGTTAGGAATAAATCTCGGACATCACGTCATAATCACCGAGATAAGAAAAAGAACAAACGTTGAAGACGTAATACCTCGTATTATCATCACCTTCAGCTATCCAGTCCATCGTCGGACATAAGCCTCCCCTATGTACGTTCATCTTCTTCGGTTTTTGGCTTTGTTTATCCAGTTGTACTCCACTAACCTTTTGATGTCGTCACGGGTTTGTGGGCGTCCTCTACTTCTTTTCTCATTCCAGGGCCTCCAGTTGATTACTTTATGGGTCCGTCGATTATCAGAGAGTCTTGCGATATGACCCGCCCAGCTCAACTTCGACCTGCTTACCCTATCAGCTACATCAGTTATCTTGGATCTTGCTTGAGTTTCTTCAGTAGTCAGCCTATTCCCAACATCCTCCTTTCCATCATTCGTTGAGCTACTTGTAGGCGATTTATAATTTCTTGATTTAAAGCATACGTTTCCGTTCCGTAGGTCAATACTGGCAACATGTATACATAACTCGTATAGCCCAGTTAAAATGAACCTGGGTAGGACAAAACATATTATTTACAGAAAACTCTGCCCGCATAAAAAGGAAGTTGGCAGACCAACGAAACGTTGGCTAGACGACATTAAACAAAAAGTCAGGTAAAATTGAAACCAACTAGCTCAGAACAAGGAACTATGGAAGGAATTGGGAAAGGCCCATGTCTAGGAGTGGACTGTGAAGGGCTATTAAAAGAAGACTATAGAGAAAATAGCGAAATTACTTAAGATATCCAAAATTTTCACAATCGCCAATAATAAACACTAATAAGAAAATTGGGTAATGACAGATATCACCAAACGACTTTATAAACTAAAGATGTTTCTAGAACTTCCTGATCTTGTTGTATGGTATATGTAGAAGAAACTAGACGATCAAGCAGGAAGAAATATGATAGCTGTACTGGAAAGAAACACAAAAATAAAACGGCAAAAAGTCTGCAATTTGATTGTGCTCATTATGTATATTTTGCATCTTGAATAAGGCGAAGATACTTTTTACGAAATCCATCATTATGAGGTACTGACGCTTGAAAATTGTCTTCAGTTTTAATTACGAACATAAACATATTATCTCCTACGCTGTACTTGTAAGAGATATATGATATTCAGAGATCCCCTAAAATAATTATATAGTATCATGATCCTAATTTCTTTTGTAGAGATATACGAAATATTCTAGCTTATATAAACTATGATCTTCAAAATTTTTAAATTTTCTCACATTGCGTGGTCGTGAAAAATATGTCTAATAGTCATTTCCGCTCGTCCGTCTATCTGTCGGCCAGTTTATTTATCTACTGATAAGATAACCCTCCAACGAAAAGAGGTATCAATTTCAAATTACGTACACGTATAATAATTATAGTTAAATATCTAAGGATTTTAAGAGGTGAGAAAGGAAGTTAAAATGGTAGCTTCAAGAAATCACGTTATATGTACTTTTCAGAGTTCATGGAATCGAGTAATCTGAAAATTATTTTATTTTTTCATTATTTGTAATTTTAATGCAATTTTTTTTTATTAGTATGTCATTATAAAACATCAATCCTGTAAAATATTGAGTTGTAATGCTTAAATTAAGTAGTTTCTTAGGATGAGAAAGTCAAATTCTGTGTTTATTTGAGAAGTGTCTGTTTGTAGGGCAGTACTGGGTAAATTACTTTACAACTTAAAAATGCATTCGATTATTCATGATTGACTTAAATGCTTTAGTTCCTTTAAATCAGTACAATTCCATTTACATTTTAAATTTTATTACTATATTGTTTAGCCACACTACCATCTACCAAAACTGAAAACCTAACTTTCAGGGAAAATTTTCTGGTGTTTTTTGAATGCAATTCCTTCGAAGCGTACAATTAAAAGACCTTAGAATAAAATCAAAACATAATCTGTTCCTTTAATTATATTTTTAAGCAAAAAATATATTAATATTCAATTCGAAACCTTACAAAAATGAAAATAAGACGAATATTTCTAAATAATGCTTTCAAGAATTTAAAGTGCTGTTTTGTTCTAAAACTGCAGGTGGAAATGCGAACAAAGAGTATTGTTTTGTTCACAATGGTTGATATAGAAGCATGTTTTTTCTTAATTAATATTTGAAATTTTTACCTGGTTACTTCAACAATTACAAAATATTAATGATGATTTACCTGATATCGTATTTTATGTCCATGTTCATATTATAGTAAAGCTAATAACTTCAACATGAATTTTAAATCTTGTATATTTTTTATTATATATAACTCCTGGACAAAATTAACGCAACAATCTATCTATCTAACAATTTATCTTTTTCTCATGTCAGTTTTAAAGTTTATCGAGTATTTGCATAGTAGGCTATGCATATTTTGTTTCGTTGTTCATGACAGGAATCAAAACAATTCGTTTAGATTTACAGTTTTAAAGAATTTTTTAGAAGATAAACAATTTTCTGTAATAATGTGATAGATTTTCTTTAAAAGTAAGCTTATAAATTGGTCCCTTTTTCAAAGTAATACGTTTTTGTGGTAGACTGTTTTATTTTTGACCCCGAAGAATTAGAAAAATGAATCGAATAAGGAATTTAATTGAACACGAGGTAGTGCGAGCCTCAGATTTATTGGACGAGGGATATTGTCAGAGTTATGTTGCCAATTTGTTAGGCAAGCATCGTTCCACAATAAGTCGTATGGTAAGACGCTTGAATGAAGTAGGAACTTATTCTAGAACGCTAGGGCAAGGGCGAAAACGATGCACTAGCGACCTAGATGAACGTTTTATAAGACAATATGATTTAAGAAACAGGACTGTCACTAGTTCTATAATAAGAAACGAACTCGAAGCTGTTCGCAATGTCACAATTTCTTCTAAAACAGTTAGAAGACGGTTAAATGAAGCTGGATTAAACAGTAGGAGACCAGCCACTGCGCCCTTGCTTACTAGAGAGAACAGAGTTGCCAGGTTACGTTTTTGCTCGAAATCACGAAAACTGGTCTGTGGATGATTGGAAACAAGTTTTCTTCACAGATGAAACTAGGGTTAGTCTAAAACATCCAGATGGTCGTGGGCGAGTATGGCGAAGACCAGGAGAGAGGTTTGCTCCTTGCAATATCTCTGCAAGGATTCCATTCGGCGGTGGCTCTGTTATGTTTTGCGGTGGCATCTGCTTTGATGCTCGCACAGAGTTAGTTCCTGTCCATACGAGATTCATGAATGCTGACTACTATCTTGAGAATATTGTAATAGAACATGTGATGCCTTTCGGTCATTTTGGGGATCCCAATTTCCTGTTTATGCAAGACAATGCTTGACCTCACGTGGCTAAGGAGGTACTCGATTATCTTAATCAAGTTGATATACCGATTATGCAATGGCCACCAAAAAGCCCGGAACTGAATCCGATAGAACATGTATGGGATCACCTTAAGAAAAATGTGAAACGTCATATACCTGCACCTAGAAACCTGAGGGAATTTGAAAATGCAGTTATCACAGAATGGGAGCAAATTCCTCAAGATTTTATCCAAAATTTAATTAGAAGCATGCCTAGGCACATAAACGCTGTCATCCGAAGTAGAGGAGGTAACACACGCTACTAGTGTCCTAGTTACACCATTAATTTTGCTACTAGTGTCCCAGTTTATTTTTTTCATTATTACATAATTTCAACGATTTTGTTATTAGGTCTTAAGAATAATTTTAATTCGAATCTTATAGAGAAATTTGGTAGCTAATTCACTTTTAAAGTATCCGAATAAGTTTTTTCTAACTTTTAGTGTAACCAATGTTCATAAAAAATTATTATAATTAATTCATTATAGAGATTTGTTTGATTTAATATATTGTTGCGTTAATTTTGTCCAGGAGTGTATATATATATATATATATATATATATATATATATACATATTTGTGGACTTCGAAAAGGCTTTTTAATCTGTAAATCGGTAGGGACTTTTCAAAGTGCTTGCTTAGTGTGGTATTGATCAATATTCTAATGTAACCAAATACATATATGAAAATGCCACAGCTCATGCTAATACACAAACTACCAATCTACCCGCAAATTTCGAATCAAAGTACTCTAAAATTAACAAACTGGGAAGAATGGGACTTAACATTGGCGGTAAAAAGTTAAATCACCTCTCTTTCTCCGATGACATTGTCTTAATAACAGACAAAATACAAGAAGCACAGACTGTGCTACACATGCTTCAGGAAAGGTTGGTCTAAAAATCAAACTATCCAAGACCAAGTTTATGACAAATCTTGTATTAAGCGACGCTATAAAACTGAATAACGTAGAGATCGAGCAAGTGCACCGATATAAATACATGGCACATGAAATCAGCATAGGACGAGATAACCAAACACATGAAATTCAGCGGAGAACATGTCTCAATTGGGATACATATGGCAAACTGGCCTATGTATTCAAATCTTTCCTATGTGTTTAAAAAAAAAAGTATTTGACAGATGCATACTCCCCGTTCTTACGTACGGAGCCGATATTCTCACAATAACGAAGAAAAACATCAATAAAATCTGCGTCATGCAACGAGAAATGGAGAGACCAATGTTAAGTAGTACTCTTAGAGATTACATTCCAAATCACATTATCAGAAAGAGAACAGGGGTACAAGACGCAGTCAAATTCATTCTACACCTGAAATAAAAGTGGACTGGGCATGTTGTTAGGTGTAAGGTTGAACGACGGACAAAGAGGATTATAGAGTGGCGACCAAGATCTGAAGCCTATCGGAGTAGAGGTAGACCACCAAGTCGGTAGACTGATGATTTAAAAAGAGTGGCTGGAAACTGGGTACAAGCGGCCCAGAACAGAAAAAGGTGGCAAGACTTGAGGTAGGCTTTCGTCCAGCAATTTACAGTATAAGCTGATGATGATGATATATACATATATATATATATATATATATATATATATATATATATATATATATATATATATATATATATATATATATATATATATATATATATACATATACATATACATATATATATATATATATATATATATATATATATATATATATATATATATATATATATATATATATGCAGTACAATCCAGATTATCCCGAATCACGATTATCTGAAATCCGGCTTATCCGAAACAAACTGTTAAAAAGCAAATTGTATTCCCATTAAACGAAAAAATCCCCATTATTCGAAACAGATGATGAGTGGTTTCCTTAACGCATCGGGAATTCCCTGACGTCTAGAATTTCATCGCTGTCTATGTTTTGGTTAGTCGACGAGTGTTATAGGTTACTCATTACGTCTATTATTATCGCAGCGGTTATAGTTTCGTTTTAACAGATATTTTGCAAAATGGAGCGTCATAACAATAAACGTAAACATGTTTTTATTACCTTTAAAGAGAAACTTGAAGCAATTCAACGTTTAGATAATGGTGAACTTCTTAAAAATATAGCGAAGGATTTAGGTGTAGTCGTGAGTACTGTTTCAGAGTGGAGAAAAAATCGCGAAAAACTTGAAAAATGGTGTAGTGTTTTGTCGTCGCCCACACATGCACGAAAAAGTATGAAAAGCGGTGAATGCCAAAAAGTGGATGATTCTTTATTTTTATGGTTTGCACAGAATCGAGAACGTGGAATACCAATTTCAGGAACAATTTTAAAACATAAGGCAGTGAGTTTAAGCGAAAAGTTACCGGTTATTGAAGCGCCTGTAAATTTTTCTGCAAGTGATGGATGGCTAGACAGGTGGAAAAAAGACATGGTGTACGTCCACTAAAAGTTTGTGGAGAAAGATTGTCGGCTAATGTATCTGCTGCAAAAAAATTTGTAGAGAATTTTGAGCAGCTTATGAAAGAACATGGTTTACAACCAGACTAAATCTATAATTTTGATGAAACAAGCTGTCAAATACCTTAGCTTCAAAAACGGAAGCTGGAGCACCTGGTTACAAACGTAGCAATAAACGTATTACTGTTGTTGTATGCAGTAATGCTCTGGAAGACACAAACTCCCATTATTATGTATTGGTAAGTCAGCAAATCCTCGAACCTTTAAGAATATTTGTCGCAATGCTTTTCCTGTTTTCTATAAAAATCAAAACAATGCCTGGATAAACGCGACTCTATTTAAAGACTGGTTTTTTTGGAGATTTTTTCCCAAAGTGGAACTTTTTTTAAAAGAACACGGATATCCTAGAAAATGTATTATGTTACTAGACAACGCCCCCACGCACCCAAGTGCTGAGCAGAACTAATGCAAAACGAGTGCAGTTAAAAATTACCTCATTTTTAAGACATTAAAATTAAAAATAAAACTGTTTTATTTTCGATTTTCCATACATAACATATACATAAAATAAGTAAACTAAATGTTCTCTTCTTTGTTTTAATAAATACCTATGTATATATATATATATATATATATATATATATATATATATAAATATATATATATATATATATATATATATATATATATATATATATATATATATAAATATATATATATATATATATATATATATATATATATATATATATATATATATATATAAATATATATATATATATATATATATATATATATATATATATATATATATATATGTATATATATATATAAATGTATGTATATATATATATATATATATATATATATATATATATATATATATGTATATTGTGAAAGTACTTTTGCTTTGGCTACAATGTTCTGTGAAATATAAATGTAAGTTTCGGCTTTTGGACATCTTCGCCGATATCATTATTATATGGAAAGTGGTAATCTCTATTGAGACAGGGTGGTGAAAAATACTTTAGGAGACTGACATTTAGATACTGAAACTATTCCTTTTCAGTAGATACTAAAATTGCGAGATATACGATGGTTAAAGCTTTTGTTAATCTTCGTTATTTCCTCTTTTCTAGGACTGTGTTGAAATTTTATCGAAGAAATTGATGAAAGAACTTTTTTTACCCTTCCATATGGAAACATTAATGTTAATACATTATTTCAGTAGGTATTGTAGAAAGGTTTTGCGCTGCAACGTACATACTGGAAACTCCATAGGTCGTGTATGGTATAAATAATTTACTAATGTTGCCGAAGTTTGGTAGCAATTAGTTTCTATGAAAATTTTTTAATTAAACAACAATAGTGATATTTTTGATGTAGTATGTTATATCCAATAACTTGTATCTGTGGGTTTAATACTTCTTACTATGAAAACAAACACTTTGCTTATTTAGTATTGCGTAGGGGTGGATTAATGAGACTCCTTTAAGTTAGCTCTTTTTTATCCTAATATATTCCCACCATGGTTTTTGCTGACGTGGACGCCCACACGCGCGCACACATATACACACACGCACTTATTATTTGTATTACTTTTTATCCTATATGTTACGACTTTCATCTTTCAATCGAAACATAATTTAGCCTGAGCAGTCGATGTTTAAATTTATCATCCAGCCAACTAAAATATTTTAAATAAATTATGTATGCTTGATTAATGTTGATTTTTCAATAATGCTAAAGCTATAAATGAATATGACTTGGAAATGAAGGTAACGAAGACTAATTTACTTCAATATAACTAAAAATATTAAACGCAAAACTAAAAAATCATTAAGGCTTGAAGATAACTCTTAATAGTTACTTTAAAATATCAGTATAATTCACTCAATATGCAATAAACAAGTCGATTTTCTTACCAAAGGTCGAGTATCTATAATTTTTGGATATGTTATAAGGACCAAGGCCACTAGTTAAAAACCCAGTTTGTGGAAACGAAACCTCTGTGCAAGCAAAGTTATATTGAAATAACTTCAAACTTTTCCAGCTTTCTTCGGTTTTTGCTGAATTTCTCTGTCCTAGACATCGGAAAAGTTGTTATTATCAGTACTGTAGAGCATCAATTGTTCTACAGGTTTTCTATTCACGAATAATTATCGAACTAACGAGCAGAGAAACTGTCAGAATTTTTGAGACAGTACAAAACCTGTTACGGAGGGAAATACAAATAAAAACAAATATTAATTGTTATTACATAATATATTATCTTTTATACATTATTTACTATTATATTTTTGCAATTATTAAATTATGATACATACATTATTGATGACATTTTTAAAATGTAGCTCGCTTTGAAGTTCCTGGTTTCAAGAATCGTTGGTAGTAACTTGAGAAAAGCAATTCTTAAACGTAAGCATGAACTGGTGACTCTAGCATCGAGGAAAGTTCTAAAGAATGAAACAGTCTGACAAGGCGTACTTAAAATATGAACTTGCACCCTTCCTGATATTTTTGTTTTCTGAAGAAGGGATCTGAAAGAGCACAAAATCATCCATTTATTTAGCCTTTACTCCAGCTTCTAGCAATGTGATATTTGACACCAATTTATTTGTGGTAGTGGATAGGGGTTATCTGCTGCATAAAGTAGTCTGGCATCAAAGCGCCTCAGTCTGGTAGTAATGTGTCCATTATTTTTGACAGTTATCCAGTAGATGCAGCCCTAAAAAACACTAAGAGTATTTCGTTCTACTGTGAAGTGTTGTGCCGAAATTATCTTATGAGACGACTCGGCCCAGTAGATGTAACACCACCCACCATTTTTCGCCAAGGCAAAACCAAATGCTGCATTATACTAAAGAAAAATCCTCAGCTAAAAGACTTAGTTTCAGGGTTCTTACAACAACACTCCTCTGCTGAAAACATAGCCAACGCAGGAGAAAAGTATCTCGTTACTTTGTATTGGGGTGAGATGGAGTCACAAAATTTAGATCGCCTTCGTTACCTGCATTTCATCAAAGCAGCTACAAAGATCAGAAAATTAAGTCTTGCACGACTTCCACGGAAACAAGATGCTGTCAGAAACCATTCCTTCCGAACATACCAAACAGTCTAAAAGTAGTTGGCGTTCGAAAAACAACCTTTTGGGGTTGGATACGCACAGATCAAGGGCTTGGACCAATTCAAGCTAGTAAGGATGCCGCTCCTCAATCCTTACTGAAATTTATAACATGTCGCTGCAAGAAACAGTACCGTGGGGCTTGCACCCATCAAAAAGCAGGACTGAACTGTTCGAGGCTTTACACTTTATGACTTGGCTAGTCATGCAAAACCGTTCCTACTACACCAAATTGAAGAGCTTGCCATCAATACACCGTACACTACCATTACAGTCAACATAATGCGTAACGAAGAGGATTATTCAGAACCAGGATTTTCAAAGCGAACTAGATCTTAAAAATTGCATCAATAATACATGTATCATAAGTTAATGATTGCATAAATATAATAATAAATAATGTATAAAAGATAATATATTATGTAAAAACAATTAATATTTGTTTTTATTTGAATTTCCCTACTTACGGGACTGAGGAGTGGGTAGAGCTTGGCTAGGAGCTGGTTGGGGTCTTGGTAGATATAGCGACCTGGTTCTTCCATATTAGCCCCTTATCGTAGTGCAGGACCAGATACTTCATGTTGTTGGTCCGTTGTAGTCTACGGCCATCCAGGGTGAGGCCACTTTTACCACACACACAATGTGTTTTATATGAAAGAGTAATTATCCAATGCGGATCCCTCTTAGATAATTCTAGAGGACGCACGTAGCATTTTCAACCGTTAGCGTTAAAACGTGCTGTTTTCACAAAAGGTTACACAGATTGCCATGCTATTTCTATTTAGCATATACAGTTAAAAAAGGATAACTAGAGACCAATCACAAACCATTATAAAGAAAATTTTCTAACCTGTTAACGGGTTTTAAATATCACTTTAAACGTTAGACAAATAAGAAGATTTTATAGCAGTTTTACAATTTTGTGTGACTAAAACCATTTTGTACTTGCCGTTTTTGCACAAATTAATGTATATTAACTATGAATTCTGCTAATAGATTCAATACTCCCAGTGCTAAAAGGTTAAAACGGGAGAAAAATACATTGTCTAATAACTCAAATACCGACAAGGAGCCTGTATATGTTTATTGCAGAATTCGTCCAATTAAAAAATAAAGTGAGCCCACTAATTGCATTAAAATATTGTCAGCTGACACCCTTGCACTTAATACACCAGAAACAAAAACTACAAGGAAGGAAACTCACTACAAATTTAAACATATCTTTAGTGCATTCTCTTTACAATCAGAGGTGTTGTTTACTCATATTGCTTACCCTCTTCTAGTAAACTTATTAAGCGCAGAAAATGCTCTATTATTTACTTATGGAGTTACAGCATCGGGTAAGACTTTTACCATTACAGGAGACCAAAATGATCCTGGCATAATACCAGAATGTATTGATACAATATTTAATACTATTAGTGTGCGGCTTTTGTAATTTTTCAAAAATTCTGAGACATTTACTGATGTATAGTTCGATAACTATCACACGTAGAAAAAAATCGTTAATATAAAAGGTGTAGCAAAATTCATGCTCTACAATATTAGTAATAAAACTTTTGCTCTCCTATGTCTAGAAACAGAGAAATTGAGCAAAAAACGAAAAAAGATGGAAAATTTTAATATGACTTTGCTTGCACAGGGGTTTCGTTTCTGTAAACTGGGTTTTTAACTAGTAGCTTTCATGCCTACAACATATCCAAAAATTATAGATACTCGACTTGTAAGGAACCATATATAATTTGACTGGAATAATTTTGCCATCTGGAAAAAATGTTCTTATTATTTAAATTATTATTTAAATTTCCATAAATACATAAAACTTACAGTAAAAAATGAATATTTAAATTAGAAATTTTCTATAATTTTAAAGATTATTAAAGTTAAAATTACAAATTGTATTGTGGACAATATTACCACCACAACATCAGTTGCAACGACAAACAAACATTACAAATTCTACATAATAATTGTAATTTTTAACATGCCATAAAAAAACGATCATATATCATCAACATTAATTTAATGTAGCTTAATAATACTGTATGTCTATGCCAGTATAGATACAAAATTGATCTAATTTTTTTAACAATATTTAATAGAACTGAACATAGAAATAATACTCATATCCTTAATACAAGAAATTTATCCAACCAATTTGTTACTCTCACTTTTGTTGTTTTTAATTATATTTCAATTGGTAATATTATTATTAAATATAATAATGATAAATATAATAGCTTTATGACTAATGTATTATTGTGACACCAATAATCTTCTTTATTGTCAGAAATAAAAAAAAACCGACGCCACAAATCATGTGGCTCCGACCGACATAGCTGTCATCCGGTATGGTCTGAAAAAGATTATCACACCTTACGCCTGTTGGATTAATGATCACCGACCAAATCCATCTACCTGAAGAATCTGATAGAACCAAGTATACCTGCCCTCGGCATTTTCATTGAAAAGCAATCAAACAGGATACAGCAAACTGATATTTTCTTTAAATTCTTTAGGATGGTGTTCTTAATTCCTCCTGAAACCCTGATGAGTTTATTATTTTATTATCGATATAGTTTTAAGGTATCAGTACAGTACGAAGCTAGTTTTTTTCCTATATTTTATAACACTTTTGTACAGAAATCTGGCTATTAATTTTTTCTTGCCACCAAAGCTGTCATTTTACAAGCATATTTAAAAATATATTAAAAATAATTTCACAATAGATACCTTGAAAAGTTAACATTTTATGAACTGTAAAAGTCAATCAAGACAATAGCTCAAACTTATATCTCGATAACTTATTTTTTTAAATGTTATTTTAATCTTAATACTACGCATTAAATTCTCAAGAGGCAACGAAATAGTAATTTAAATATACTTAAGTTAGTCGTCTTGTCTACATCAAAAAACGCAAAGTGCAGCAGTTTTACAAAATCGCTGACAAACTTCTCTGAATTGCAAAGACTTCTAAGAGCTTACGGAACGCGAGTCAGTTCAGATATACATAAAAGCTTGATTTTAGGCTAGCAAGTATGGATTTCAGTGGAAAGAAGATTAAAGCTGGAACTATCGGGTGGATTGTAATCTTGTTATGTTGCCATCTTCTTTGCTAGTTTGTGTTCTTTTTCTAAAGGAACATAGACGAGTCAATGGAATAGGTAAAAATGTTTTTTTGAAACACGACGTGATTTCATTTTACAATTTATGAAAGTTCTGATTGGTTTAATTACTGCAAAGCAATTTTCCCAAAACAATATCTATTATAAAAAGTATAACGTCAGGAGTTTCAAAAAATTTTTAATCTATATTCATACAGAATCATACATTCAATAATTTAATTTATCATTATTTCGGTCTGTTATCCATCTGCTCATCTATTTGAATATCACTAGGTATCGTGAGGTATATAACGAAAATGATAGACAGTCGGCATACATTTTCGAATTGTTTTTAACTTAGCATCTGTTGACAGTTTCTACATTTTCTTCAATTCGGACTTTCAAAATCGTCTTTTTGGTAAGTATTCGCGCATGTGACAATCCCGTGGCTGCGGCATTGCCCATAGACATTCTTCCAGAACTTAAGTTCTGTGGCATTCATTTCAGCACTAGACACCACGGCTGACTACGCAAGAGGTACATTTTGAGGGTGTTCATTAGAACTTCTGTATCTGAGTTAGGAATCTATGAAATTTGCTACTGTGAATGAAAATTTATGTGAGAAATAACGCCAAGATATAGATGTATACAGCTTACGGACGTTCCAGATATGTCATTGTGTCTGTTGGTAACGATAAACACAATTAGATTTTTTAGCAACCTTGGTAGTCAAAAGTGCTTACTTCAACGCTCTATAAAGGAGTGTACTAATAGGGATGATTTAAAGACCCAAGGGGGAAATTATAACTTATCCTAGAGTTGTAAAGTCTCTCCAAAGTGGTTTTGTAAACTCTTATGTTTTATGTCTGCCAAAAGAAAATCATAAAGGTATCTTTCAAAGTAAGTGAAATTTTAAACTTTTTGACTACCTGTTACGTTAGTCATATTGAACCAATATTGATACGGCATTTTTTGTCCTCATTAGTTAGTAAAGCTGAGCTTAGGTACTTGAGGCACGGCATTGGATAATCGTGCAGCAAGTGGTCTACCATATGTTTGAATACTGATCAAATAGAAAATTTTCACTTTTGAAAAATAATCGTCACGCTGGCAGAATATACATTATATTCCATAAACAAAGTCAAATTTCTTTGGTTTAATGTGCGAACAACACAGGCGGGAGTGGAAAAGTGGAACATTTTATAAGAGCGGAGTAAGCTTTTCGTGTGCAAGAATTTTACAAAATCATTAAATCTACGAGTTTGAGAAACGAAAATTAATTAACAATGTTGTGTTTTACCGCCAAATATCGGCATATTTTTAACTAAAATGTTATCAACAATTGTTAAGTGATTTTAAGAAGTGCTTTTAAGTAAATGTTTTTAATTGTCCTGTGTTTTAGCTTGTCTTGAAATACCGATATTCATGTTTCTTCCAATATTTAGTCTTACCAGTTTATATTATGATAAAGAAACAAATATGTTGGTTTTGAAAGCTTGACAAATAAACAAACTGACTTTTAATTGTCCTCTTACGACTGCATCCCCAACAATTTAGCGCCTCCTTCTTACTAGTCAGTCACGACTACCTCCTTATATATATATATATATATATATATATATATATATATATATTATATATATATATATATATATATATATATATATATATATATATATATATATATATATGTATATATATAAATATATATATATATATATATATATATATATATATATATATATATATATATATAATGTAATATATATATATATATATATATATATATATATATATATATATATATATATACATATATATATATATATATATATATATATATATATATATATATATATATATATATATATATATATATATATATTGTGGCTTGCCACTTGGCCCCTTATAATTTCTAAGAATCGATTGAGTGAATACTAATTTTATATATACACTAGCTCAGTTTTTTTTGGTAGAGTAATATGGGTAAGAGATAATTTTTGTACGTCTTTTTGAAATAGTCTCTATTGTTGTTTAAAATTTTTGGTTGTACAAATATTGGGCACCATTCATTTTAAAATAAAAAGGATCTAACTTCAGCTAAAAAATGAAAAAACACTGAAGGGTTATGTGGTTGTTAAGGAAAATTTTGATATGGTACAACCCTTTTGTCCTGAAAAGTAAGATAGGTGTACAGTGAAACACTAGCCTTAAACAACAAAAAAAAAAGATTTATTCTTGATTAACTTAAAAGTTCTAACTTTTGCTGTTCTGTTATTACAAAAAACTTTAGCCTAATAGGTGGTTATTACTAAATAAAGTTCTTAAATCAGGCATTTTACTTTTAAAACTTTGCTACACCCGATACTGAAGATTCGTGAGGTTCACTTCACGAGTTGTCAGTTCAACAGGATGTTAAATCACTTATCTACTACTACTAGGTCTACTGATGTATATTCTGGTGACTTACGGTTTTCCTACGGGCTTCTAGGCCTTGAATTGAGCACTAAAACCGTTTTCACACACTCCATCACTAATCAATTAGTACGGCTACATGATGAGAAGAGCCTACGACGGCTACTCCATGTTAAAATAACTACTACGGCTTCATGTTGCAAAAAAGCCCATTACGGCTTCACGTTGGAAAAAGCCTCGTACTCGACTTGGCTCTATGATGCAAAAAAAGCCCTACTGCGGCTTGATGGAAAAAGCCTACCGCGGCTACTGGTTGGAAAAAGCCTTCTGCCGCTACATGTTGGAAAAAGCCTGGCTGCGGCTTGATGGGAAAAAGCCTCGATCCGTGTCATCCGGTCCCTTAAATATTCCGTAAAAATTCCGTCTTCAAGATGGCTACTTCCCGGAAACAAGTACCTAGCTAACCGACGCATACCGCAAATTAAATAAATTCTGTCGGAAACCAGCAATGCACACTGTAACATAAACGGCTTAGAAATCCGAGTGAACTACACTGCTTAAAATTAGAAAACACTGCTCGATACAAAAATGTAAATTATAATAAAACTGTAACAGAACATGATCTTAAAAATCTAGGAAAAAATGAATGCAACTATATAAATATATATATATATATATATATATATATATATATATATATATATATATATATATATATATATATATATATATATATACATATATATATATACATATAAATTTCGACACACTTTTCGCTGCGGTAGACAATGCGTATATAACTAGCGAAACTAACTGATAGTTAAAAAAAAAGTTATGCCCTTTTCTTATGTCTTTCTGCAGCAATTATCTTACATAAAGTCGGAAGTTTCTAATAAAGTTGTGTCGAAAATATAAACTCACTAATACTTGTGATAGTACGACTTTAATTAAGTGTAATATTAGCCCTCGTACAATGGATGAATGTTTACCCTGAACTTCTTGGCTTTATATGGGTCGCTACAATGCGATAAAGTTTTCTTTGATTGAATCCCCACAATAAACCGTCATTCGAAACTGTAATCTTTTCTTCGATCAGACTGGATAAAAGGGTCAAGCCAATAAAGTCTTAGAACTTTACCCCAATTACGAATTTATTTGATATTTAATCTGTAAACTGCAAAATTCCTTAAAGTACTAAATTTTATTTATATAATTTTAATGACGAGATTATTTCTGAATCAGTATTATCATAACATAAGCAAATGGATTTCTGAGTAAAATTATGGTTTGAAGTCGATTGACAAAATGACTTTAATATAAAATCGCTATTTATTAGTGTTCCGTACGGAACACTTATAAGATCACTTCGGTATCTGTCCGTCTGTCTGTCTGTCTGTCACACCCGATTTTCTCCGAAACTATTTGACATAGAAAGTTAAAAATATAGGAATTGATGGCCTCATCAAAGCCGGGTAGTTTTAGAAGTTAGGTTTTGACTTAAAGGGTTAATTCTGGGGGGAAGTGAAAAAAAAAATTGTTACCAGCTCATCGAGTGGGGATTCAAATGAAAGCTTGTAAGAACACGAGCTCAAAAATATACAGTGGCGTTCAAAAGTTTCCGGCCAGTGACATTTCGTACTCTAATTTATTAAAAAAAAGACTAATGATTTTTAATCATTATGAGATGTGAGTATGAGATATAGGAAACAAAATAATATAGTAAAAGAATATTATTTATGTTTGTGAATATATTTATTATTATTATTATTCTTATATTTATATGTGCAAAAGTTTAATAATAGCGCGTTGAATGTTCACATTTAGTTCATAAAAGATCGTGGGAGCATAAACATGGCTCGGCATATGCAAATCCAAATTCGTGAGAGAGTAATAAAATTTTCAAAAGAAGGAAAGTCTTCTCGTGAGATTGCTTCATTATTATTGATAGGTAAATCAACCGGAAACGATATTATTGTAAAATACCTTTGTGGATATGGTTTAAAAGATCGTCCGCGTAGGGGAAGACCAAGAAAAACGTCTAAAAAAGTAGATCGTATCATTAAACGCAAATCAACTGCGGATGTCAAGAAAACTGCTGCCGAAATTGCACGCGAGCTAAAGGATGAAAACCTAGCTAATGTTAGTCGTAGTACTGTGACACAAAGACTACATGATGTGGAACTTTTTGGCCGTATAGGTATTAAAAAACCATTAATCAGTAGAAAGAATAAGAAGGCCCGATTACAATTTGCCAAAGATCACCTAAACTGAAAAATCAAAGATTGGAAAAAAGTAGCTTTCTCAGACGAATCTAAATGTAACCTTTTTGGAAGCGATGGTAGACAATATGTACGACGTCCTATTGGTACGAGAAATAATGTTCGGTACCAAATTCCTATTGTAAAACACGGTGGAGGAAGTGTGATAGTTTGGGGAATTTTCTCTTCACAAGGAGTCGGTCCATTGATCGAGATCAACGGAAATATTAACGCTGATATTTACAAGGACATTTTAGAAAACAATTTGTTATCATATGCTGAAGAAACATTGCCGCAGAATTGGATATTTCAGCAGAATAATGACCCCAAACATATATCCAAGTTGTTAAAACAGTGGTTTTCTGCTTCAAATGTGAGAGTTTTAAGCTGGCCATCTCAATCACCGGACTTGAACCCAATAGAACACTTATGAGAAACGCTAGATCGTCAATTTCGAAAGCGTACATATTCAAATAAAGTCGCATTATTCAAATCATTGAAGGAAGAATGGGATAAAATTTCACCTGCTTGTATTAATCGATTAATTGAGTCAATGCCACAAAGTTGTACGGCTGTTATCGCTGCAAAGGGTATGGCTACAAAATATTAACATAAAAATATAATTTAAGTCTATTATAAAGCATATGGACTAATAATTTTTCTCGTAGTACAACTTTTGCACGTATAAATATAAAAATAATAATAATAAATATATTCACAAACATAAATAATATTCTTTTACTATATTATTTTGTTTCCGATATCTCATACTCACATCTCATAATGATTAAAAATCAATAGTCTTTTTTTTAATAAATTAGAGTACGAAATGTCACTGGCCGGAAACTTCTGCACGCCACTGTATATAACGTAATACTTGCGCGCACTTTTCTTTCTATATAGTTCCGAAATTTTGAAAAAATTGTGGAATATTCGAATTAAACGAAAATTATCACGAGTGCATTACCGTAATAATTTATGTGTATGTAAAAAAAAAACAGAAATTTCAAGGTCATCAGTTTTCAGTAAAAATCGGAAAAAACTTTGTTAAAAACTCATTTGGGGTGTGTTTTGTGAAGTTATTGATCATTTTATACCCCCATAATAAAAAATTTTATTTTAAAAGCAATCAACGCACGGAACACTAGTTGCTCAAGTCTAACTTGCACTTGGCCGTTTTTTCTATTTGTTTATAACTTAAAAATCCTTGGAATTGTTAGGATCCGGATGGCTGCTACTAAGGAAAGTAACCAATAAAAACTCAACACTTCTATAATGTAATACACACTAAAAACTTAGTTAGTTGTCCCACATAGTCGATAGTGGAAAGTTGTCATACGGAAATTTAAAAGATTTTTCCATTGACGCCATCTAAATAACGGGAAAACTCGTAATCCAGTATAATAAGCATAAAAAATAAAGTAATATTAAATATTAGTGTTCCGTACGTTAATTGCTTTTAAAATATTTTTTTTTTTACGGTGGTATAAAATGATCAGTGACTTCACAAAACAAATCCCAAATGAGTTTTCAACAAAGTTTGTTTCCAATTTTGAATTGTTGTGGCTGTTACTTGATGGAAATTCATAACGAATGTATCAGACGAAGCTATAGTATAGCGAAACGCGTCATACAGTTTCAGTGAAACTTAATAAAGTGGAAATTTGACAAAATCAGTCTTTTATTACATTTGTTTCCAATTCTTACTGAAAACTGATGACATTGAAATTTTTGTTTTTTTTTAGATACCAGAAAAATTATTAAAGGTAATGCACTCGTCATAATTTTCGTTCAATCTATACCCTGTGGAGAATATTCAAGAATTTTTTCAAAATTTTTTGATCAGTACTTTTCGAGATAAGGACAGCGATTTTCCGCGATTTTTTAAAAATAATAAAAAGAAAAGTGTGCGCAAGTATTACATTATATATATATTTTTTACTCGTGTTTTCACAAGCTTTCATTTGGCACCACACTCGATGACCTAGTAAAAAAAATTTTTTTTTCGCTTCCGATTTCACCTCTCAAAACTAACCCCTTAAGTCAAAATTTAACTTTCAAAACTACACGGCTCTGATGAGGCCATCAATTCCTATAACAGTACGAAATTTCAACTTTCTATGTCAAATAGTTTCGGAGAAAATCGGGTGTGACAGACAGACAGATAGACAGACAGACAGACACCGAAGTGATCTTATAAGTGTTCCGTACGGAACACTAAAAACTGTTTTAGTCAATTTCCACTGGTTTATTATAATTGTGATGACGCGTGTCGCTGTCGATGCAGCTTCGGATACAGCGAAACGCGTCATCACAATTATAAATAAACCAGTGGAAATTGACTAAAAACAGTGATTTATTATATATTTATAATGAACTTAAAAAAATAATTACCATAAATTTGGTTGGATTTTACAATCCTCATCTGGGTATTTTCAGATTTCCTTCCGCTGTTGTCAATCTCTAAATAAACGTTTTAACCTCTAGTTCTCGAACTTTTATTCCCTCCATTTTTTTTTTGTGTTTTCTGAGGTTGAAGTTATGTCTTTAAATAGCAAAAACTATTTTATGTTACTTTTTGTACCAAAATGTATTTATTTAGCAAAAAGATCCTTCTAAGATGAAGTAAAGACCTGATAATCATAATAATTAAATGAAATTTTTACCCAGTAAATAAGATTATCTGCTCATCGAGATGAGGTTATATAGTTGTATATTTATATTCAGAAGTAGTCGTAGTTTTGGTTGGTTAAAGGTATGGAAATATTAAGTTGAATAATTGTTAAGTTTAAAAACTAGCACGTTTCTGTTTGGGATTAAATAATCATTTTAAAAATGTCATAATGTAGACCTGGAAAAAATGAACCAAATTTTCATCAAGACGAAAGAACGATGTTTCCGTTTACTATAGATTATTTTAAATATACTTGTACCAATATTGACTTAGACCTCAGATTTTTAAATTACAATAAGCAAATGACAAACGTAGCTCAGATAGTTGGACAAAAAAATCGTACATATCCATGATATAAATCTCAATTTCTTAGATACTGAGAGAATCATATTTTTATTATTCAAAAGATAATTGTTTTGTAATCAACTAAAGTATTGCATGTGGGATCTATAATTATAATTGAAGAGTCAACCTACAGAAATAATGAAGACTCAACATCAATGAAGTATACTCCATTTTAAACAAATATTATTAGTATTATAAATATTTCTGAAAGTCAAATGAAATGGTGATGGGAGAAATCGAAATTTGGAGAAGGAAATAATCTAGTTGCCTTTTTAAAAACATAATTTTGTAATACGTATAGATTAACCTCTCGAAAAATACCTAAATAAAAAATATTAAGCACCACGAGAAGTAATTTAAAAAATAAATGAAAATAACCTCGTCGAGATCCTGCATATCGAGAAACTTCTCAAGAAACACAAATGGGGTCCTATTTATATATTTATTTTACAAAGAATATTTAAAAAAGTTCTTTGTGAAACCTAAACATGATACATTATTTTTAAAAAGGAAATGTAAAAAAGGAAAGTAAAATTTCTCCATTATTTTTCAGCGTAAATAATTTTTGCATATAAAGAGATATAAATGAACTTGGACAGTTATTGTTCAGCGAAGTAAAAGGAAAGATAAAGGCTAAATAAACAAAAAAAAAATAGTTGAATGGAAGAAAAGTCACTTGGACATTATAATTTCCAGTGAAAAATATCACTTCCAAAATTTATATGAAGCTCTTTATTTCTTTATTTATTTAGTTATTTAATATTCCTGGATCTTAATAATTAAATTATTTAAAAACTCTTTAAATAATAATTGTAGAGTGCAATTCCATTAACAAGGGAATGAATTATATTTCAAAAACCTGTGGAGGATGGCGAGAAAATAGATAATAGGCGTCAGTGGAAAGATCTCATGGAATATATTCGAACTTTCCCTTGAATAGACATTTGTTTTCCGTCCAACAATCCATCTGACTGCGCCAGGGAGGTATCCGATGTTATTTTGGCTGGTATGGACGCTTACATCCCTTTTTCGAAGAATTGCCCCTCCAACAGCAAGCCTTGCTTTAACCGAAAATGCAAAGAAGCTGTTGCTTCTAAGCATCTTGCCTAGCGACAATGGCGTGAAAATCTTAACACCATAAATCGTAACACCTTTGTTCGTGCCAGGAACAGATTCAAAGGAGAAGGCACACAATCAACGAATTAGAAACAAACTTCTCGCTTATCCCAACAATTCCAGGTCCTCTTGGGCAGTCGCTAAGGCAGTTAGTCAAAATTTCACCAAATCCACCATACCACCACTAACACGGCCAAATAATTCTATTGCAACGACACCTGTTGAGAAAGCGAACTTGTTGGCTGAACTCTTTGCTTCACATTCTACTGTCGATTTCCAAGGAAAAACACCACCTACTATTCCCATATTGCAGTCAAGGATGCCCAATGTTGTCTTCAGACAGCATATCATAAAGTGTATTTTAATGAAGCTAGACACCAAAAAGGCTTCTGGCGCTGACGGAATACCTGCCATAGTTTTCAAAAACTGTGCGAGGGAACTAACACCAGTTTTCTGTAGACTTTTCAACCTATCCTACAGAAAGGGAATATTTCCTTCCTGTTGGAAATGTGCCACAGTTCAGCCGATACCTAAAAAAGCAAGAAGACCTTGCCAAATAACTATCGACCAGTCGCACTGCTTTCAATAATATCGAAAGTCATGGAAAAGGTTATCAATCAGCATCTTCTAAAATATCTTGAAGGATTATTAGCGATCACCAATATGACTTTCGTAAACACAGATCAACAGGAGATCTTCTGACTTATGTAGCACATGTTTGGAACAACGCAATTGAACACTTTAGAGAATCTCGAGCGTTTGCTCTTGACATATCCAAGGCATTCGACCGTGTTTGGTACGATGGACTATTGGCTAAGCTACGCTCTTATGGTATGTCTTAAAAGTTCTGTTTGTGACTCTCACGTTTCCTCAGAAAGCGTTCTTTACGAGTGGCTGTCGAGGGAGTTCTTTCTAACCCCTTCACTATGAACGTCGGTGTGCCACAAGGCGCTGGAAAAGACCGGGAATCCAAACTACAGCTTTGCAGATGACAGTACGTTTATCTCTTCATTCACTCTGAACGCTCGGACATCGGCTACTCAGGCAAATATTCGCAGACAGCAGGAGGTCGTTCAACTTAACAAAGACCCCGAAGAAATTCTATCTTGGGGTGATAGTAACCAAGTGGAATTTAACACTACAAAAACCCAGACGGTAGTTTTTTCTCAAAAAGTTAACGTTGCTGAACCCGACATAGTCTTGTCGGGGACTCCATTCCCCAAGCATCGTCACTCAATTTGTTGGGCATTAATTTGGGAGCAAATATGTCCTGGCATGAATATGTTGCAGGCATAGCAACCAGAAAGCTTTACACTCCACAACAACTGTTAATTCTTTAAAAAGCTCAAATTCGACCAACTATGGAATACTGCTCCTATGTTTGGGGCTCCGCTCCCAAACACTCTGCATTTGTTGAATTCTGTTCAGAGAAGAACTGTTCGTCTGATTGGAGACCCGGAACTGACCGGCGGCCTTGATTCGCTGGAACATCGAAGAACGGTTGGCGAGTTGAGTCTGTTCTACAAGTATTTTCATGGAAAGTGTTCAGAAGATGTAGCCCGCTTAATTTTTCCCATAGCGGTGCATGTTAGAAATACACGTCGCGCTAATACTTCACATCCGTATGAGAATCAGCTTGTTACTCCACGTACAAGGCTTTTCAAGGAGTCTTTTATATGGAGAACATCATCCCTTTGGAATAATTTGCCCAGGGTTGTGTTTCTCACCGAGTACAATTTACAGCGATTCAAGAACAACGTGAATTGCTTTTTCTGCACACGTGCGACTCCTGCTTAGGCTATATAGAGATTTTTCACAAAGTACATTGGTGGACAATTGTTTATATATTATTTGAATTTTTAAAGGCATAAGGCCTTGTGAAACCTTTGTACCAGGAATATTGTAATATTGATTTATATTTTCAAAAGGGAAATTTAAAATGTTTCTTAATGATTTTAAAACACCAATAGTTTTGGAATAAATGAATTCGAATAGTTGCTGCTTAGCAAATTAAAAGAAAGGATAAAGATTAAATAACCAAAAACTATTTTTATTGAAAACCAGATAACGTACTATGACATTCAAATTTCGGTGCAAGATGTAACTTTAGAAAATTTATATCACGCCACTTATTTATTTATTTACCTATTAATATCTTAATATAAGAAAGTAGCCAAAAAAGGTAACTTTTACCGCTTTACTTTTTATTATTTCTAATCCTATAATTTAAAAGTAAATCATCCATATTTACATCTATTAACGTAATTGAAGCCAAAGAGAACATTAATTTTACAAAGATCTTCATTCCACCATAGAATTTTGATTTCCACTAGAAAAATGGATGTGGAAATTTTTCCTATGCCGCCAACTCAGAAATACAAAAAACTATAATTCTTATAAAAACGGAAAACTGTCTGAGAGAATTTCATGTCTAACAAGTAAAGACACACATTTGCAGTAATGATTTCTTCCATTGGAATTGAATATTAAATAAACTCCTTTTCTTCAGTTCTTATGAATTTAAGGGTATCGTTAGAAAAGCAACATTAAGATACTGTAAAATGATAAAATTGAAGATAAAAAAGTTTGCATTTAAAAAAATAAGCATAGCAGATACCGACATATATATATATATATATATATATATATATATATATATATATATATATATATATATATATATATAATAAATTAAAGTTAGTAAAAAAAACAAAAAACATTAAGATAAATTATACTACTTAAAGTTTTTTATAAGGAAAGCCTGGAAATAGTTTACACTTTTACTTATTTTCCGTTTCACCCTGTATATATAATACAGGATATTTTTTCTTGAAAATCTTCATTAGAATATCAAATATCCCAGAAATCGATAGAAAGAGGAACACATCTATAAAGTTTAAAATCATTTTATTCTTCTTCCTCCTGTGGATAGACATGATTGCCTGTCTTGATGACCTTATACTGAAAATGTTGTCGTTGCAACGTTTTTGAAGTCCACTCAAGTTTCTCGGATAGGATATCCGCTATGTACGTCAGTACAGGTCTAACTGTTGCCTTGTCAAATTGAGATTGCATATCATTTCTTAGGTGTTTGTTTCATTATATTACATTGCTTAAATATGCGGTACACTTGTCCCTTTTGTAAATTGGTTTCTTACTTCTGTATCAATTGTACTAAAACCTGACATATGTACACCGAGATAAAAAACATTATTTTTAAATTGGTAAAGTAAATTCTGAAGATAATCTTCATTCTTTGCAGTCAGTACAGCGTCGTCGGCATAGCATTTTATTTTTACAACCACCGGCTGTAGGACACTTATCTAATTATTGTATAAATTTTTACATTCAAAAGTATTAGAAGTTTTGGCGAATTTCTCTTTCTACCTGTAATAGTTCTGAGACTTTACCATTTATTTTATCTGGGATGTCGAACATTTAAAGGAGATTTAATACGTCGTCTAGTTTTACTATAGATTGTTTTGGTGCTGAAAAATTTACACTGTTATATGTTTCTCTTTTAAATAGAACATCAAGAATAAAACAAAATTACTTAAACTCTTCGCAGCATAAATAAATGTTGCACATAAAGAAATGAAAGAGATCGGACTGTAATTGCTCAGCGAAGTATAAGGACGGATAAAGATTAAATAAAGAAAAAAATAATAACGTTAAGGAAACAGACATGACATTCTGACAAAAGGATTTTGATTTGGTTTTCTGTGCAAGATACCTTTACTTTAGAAAGCTCAAATGACGTCAGTTAAGAAAATTCCTTATATCCTTCGGCAAAACACTTTAAAAAGAAAACTCACTTTGTAATTTAAGGTTTTTATGATTCATGACAAGAATATCATTTTTCTTGCATGTTAGTTAATATTTAATGACTTGAGAAAATTTATTTTGATAAATAACACGGACTAATAACTATAAGAGCAGGGTAAAGATCGCTGTTTTGTAAAAATTAGTATAATGTATTTAGAATATTAGCAGTTTCGCCCGTTTTATCTAAAAAGGGGGAGCTAGTTATCATTGCAAATTCAAAAAGAATTATTAAAATTCGTACCAAGTTAAAGCTAATGCAATATACAATATTAACTAAGTAGTAAATGTAACTGTATATTATGGCACAATAAAATTTAAAAAAAAAAAATTATTAGTAAATGAAGAAAATAAGTGTAAACAAGCTTGAGCATATTTTTATTAAAACCACACACATTTAACATACCCTGAAAATAGGTTGATAGTATCGACTACCAACGGATCAGTAATATGTATATTATTGGCAGACGAACAAAATTAACAAAAATGACTTAGTTCATTGGTTTCACAATATCATTAAAAGCCTAGTAAATATTCATATTTGTGGCGAAACCCGTAAGTATCCAGGGCGGGTTGAACTACATAATAGGCAACTATTCAGTTTGACAACCTTTGTCTTCTCCTGGGTTTAAAATGTCTTCTATTTTTTTTACTCTCTGTGGACTTACAGTTAACGTTAATATCTTTCATTTAAAAATATGGAGCATTTTTATTAGATTGTAAAATTGACCATCGAGGTTACCGAATAGGTAACGTTTTTCTTAGATATTTAAATCAAAAATTTTAGGTTAAATTGAGACATCTTTAATACAGCTATTGCATTTTTGTACATATTTATTAACTTCAAAAATTCATAAGACGTTTCGTTCCTGCTGTCAACAAAACGATAAATGAGATACGTAGGTCTTGTAACGTTTTTAATGCAGATTTTTTTATTAAAAATAATTTATTTCTGCAAAAAAATTTAGTTTGATAAAAAATTTATATTTTGTATTGTTATTAACGCCAGAATGAGAATTATCAAATTTAAATTATTTGCATCAAACTATATCTGATTATTTTGTTCCCTAACCATATTCCCTTCATATTAACTAATTATGTCAGTAGAGGCTGGAAACACTGGAAAACTGACCGGACTTTGAAATTTCTGTTCTTCGAAAAATTAGAAAATAGCATAAAATAATCAAAACTAAGAAGAATATAATTTAAATAAAATTCCACAACAGACATCAATCCTGCGGACTTCTCAAATCTAGAAGATTCATATATTTTGGTAGATATAATTCTATAATGCTCCTTGGGGTACGCCACCTACGTCGCCATAGTATTAATAAAGATATAAAATACCAAGTAGTAATATATTTCTTAGAAAATTGATCTTTATATGAAATGACAAGCGTCCACAAAATTCAACACCATCATAAACAGAAGCCGATTTCAACTGTTTGGTGTTTTTCTACAATAAAATTGACATCTACTACGAATAAAATATAAATATTTATATCCCATAAGAGAGAGAAATTTGTTATTAATGCCAAATAATAAAAGTAAAGTAAAACAATGAAACAACTAAAATATTTTTTAGTATTCCGTATGGAACACTTACAAGATCACTTCGATGTCTGTCTGTCTGTCCGTCTGTCACACCCGATTTTCTCCGAAACTATTTGACGTAGAAACTTGGTACTAATACAGAGATTGATGGCCTGATCAGGGCCGTGTAATCTTGAAAGTTAAATTTTGACTTAAGGGGTTAGTTTTGGGGGGTGAAGTCAGAAGTAAAAAAAAAATAATTTTACTAGGTCATCGAGTGGGGTGTCAAAACATGAGTTCAAAAATATATATAATGCTTACATGGGCACACTTTTCTTTATATTATTTTGAAAAAATCGCGAAAAATCGCTGTCACCTCCTGCGAAAAGTACTGATCCAAAAATTAAAAAAAAAATTCAGGAATATTCTCCACGGGGTGTAGATTGAATGAAAATTATCACGAGTGCATTACCTTTCATAATTTATCTGGTATATAAAAACAAAAACAAAAATTTCAAGGTCATCAGTTTTCAGTAAAGATCGGAAACAAACTTTGTTGAAAACTCATTTGGGGTGTGTTTTGTGAAGTCACTGATCATTTTATACCTCCGTAACAAAAATTTTTATTTTAGAAGCAATTAACTTACGGAACACTAATTGAGCAAGTTCAACTTGCACTTGACCGGTTATTTTTGGCTTTAGCTTAACTTGAAGTTGATATCTCGGTGGGATTTGCTGTTGCTGAAGCGCTAGGTCGACAGACTAATGGTAATTAAAACCTATACTTCTTGTGATCGTCCATGACATGTATAAAAACTGAAAAATCCGGAGAAAGAAGAGAAAGATTTCACACAAATGTTTTGTTTTCATAAGAGTTAATAATAAGAAACAACATACTTCTTCCAAAAATGTAAAGTTTAAATTAACCTAAACAAGACAAAAGATAAATCATAAAGAATGTAATGTAATACATTACAGCATTTTTCACTTTGCGGTCTGGCATCCTAATAAAACAAATGGTGGCAAACAAAGAGTAAGCTTATATATTTTCCATTAGGATTAAACTATTTTTTAATTAAAATTTACTTTACCGAGCACTTAATCCATGGAAAAGCTTCATTTGAAAAACAAATTAATCTGATACAATATGTGATCTGCTTGGAATTTTGAGAGTGTATTTTCCTAAGGATAAATTTACTGTCTTAAAGTTTACAATTTCTATGTGTGAAGTTGAAAATTTTATTGTTTTTCAAGTAAAAAATGTAAATCAGAGATGTAGAAGAAATAATATAATAAAGATCTATCTACTTATTTATATATATATATATATATATATATATATATATATATATATATATATATATATATATATATATATATATATTATAGTTTGTTTCACAGGAGCATTCGAAACTTTTTTCTGGAAATTGTTAGAAGGAGGATTAAAACTCGAGCGGCTAATATGACCTAACGTTGCTTGGTATAGTAATCCTCGTTTGTCGTTCCACCTCGGTCACAAAACTGTCCAGCATTAAACATCTTTGCTTTGAAAAGCAGCTCTCGAGGTACAACTTTAAAGTCCAAATAGAAGTCTTTCGCGCCTACTGTGTCTTTTCTTGACAAATTTTTCGGACAATGGTAGTTTCGTCACTGGACTTCCAAATTTTATTTCATGAGCTAAGAGTCTCTTAAAGTAGCACATGACAAAATATAGACCCTTTGTATACAACACTACTTGCTTGCCATAAAATAATATACGGAAATTTTTTCTCCACCACACGATCTTTTCCTTTCAGTATTTTTTGCACGAAACCACGGTGGTAAGTTATCGACATTATTTCGCTCAATTACTTATAAATGTCTGACTTTTTTATGCATTGAGTAGCTATTCAGAGTAAAATTTTCGTTACTTTTAGATAAAACCACAAATGCGTATGCTTCAATCATGATAAAATATGTCTTTTATGACCAAGATTCAACATTAACTAGAGCTTCCTATAAAAAACGTCTTGAGGGTTTGCGTTCTAATTCTCCTTCTAATAATTTCAAAGCCTCGCTGTAAACGTTCTGGTCAACCAAATTACACTAAATCAGGAAATGTGCGTGTGATTTTTTTATGGCTCGTAAATATATATATTAACACTTAGAAAATTATGAGTTTAAAACATAAAAAATAATCAAAAATAGAAAAATCATCTATAAATTTTCTATTCTGAATCTGAAATTTCACCTGATTCATTAAAACATGTTAAATATTTTTTATTAAAGATTTCTGTGTGCAAGTATTGCCATGACCTTGACCTTACTATATCTGCGATATAAACCCTGATAGGAGTGTCAAGGTATACTAAGAATTACAAAAGTGTATTTAATTTTTACCAAAGGTATTTGTTTAATATGTTCTTTCTCCTTATTTCTTTGCATAAACAAGAATGCCTACCCTACGTTGGTAAGTTTGTCGCTACAACGTGCTAAAGATTTACACATGTTTTCCATTTTATGGTGGACCTGTTATGATTCGATACATTCTATTATTAAATCTTTCTATCCATAATGTTATTAGTTCTTTCTCTATTCGTTAAGTCTTTCTGGTTATTCCGTGCACTATTTCTATTTCTCATTGTTGATATTTCGGGTTGAGTTTCTATTGTATATGTAAGTAAGCCTAGAAGTAGTAGGTGGAGAGGCTTATAGCCAAGTAAACAGACCATTGTAATCCTTTTTGCTAACCTATTGCCGTCTGAATAATATCCAGGTAAGACATATAGTCTAATATATGATCCGAGCCATATAACCATCAGATGGTATTTTTTTATAGCATTGTTCCTGACGCTAGCTACAAATTTCGACGGGCAGCCAAACCTTTATAAAGATTTCCATGGCAGTGCGGCGAAGTATGTTTATTAGCGCCAGCTTTAAAAACTTTCGGCTCGATTTCAGACCTACGTCTTATTCAAGCGTTATCTACTTGGCACATCTTTCGGCTCAAGTGACCATGCACCAACAACATGCCGTCGGCAGTGTTCTTGTCGAAGTTCTTGAGGGCGACTTCAGTTCAGTTTCATCTAAAATACCCATACGGAGGGGGAGAGCCTTGATCATCAGCTTTTCATGATTCATGCAGTCCCAACCAAAAGCGTACGCAGCAGTTTTTTCATCAGAGCTGACATCCAGTTCTTGAAAGCCGTCTTCAGATATCCGCCCACACGAGGATGGTAATGCCTTCATCGTTAGACTTTCATCATCCGAGCTGCCTTCCGCCAACAGCCATCTGCCTTTTTCTAAAGCTTGCAGGCATGGGAAAGTTTGCTGCTGTCTGCTGGCAAGAAACATTATGTGGAATATAGCCTAGCAAAACACTTTAAAATAAAAGTATACTGACCTGCCAGTCATCAGATCCGAGACTATGGGCACGGTAAGCCGGAACTATACCATATCTTGTAAATTTGACACTTTGTTTTAACTTTCACTTCATTTCTCACTTCTATGTCGATATATTGGGGCCAAGATTTTTAAACTTGATTACTTGTTGCAGAATTTTTTCATCAACAAGTTTTGTGATATTTTGAATGGTGGCAACTAGTCTTGCTCCCAATTTGCCGAATTTTTATTTTTCAGTTTTGTTAAATTGTTAAAGTAACCTCTGAACATCGTCTTTGTTCTCTGCCATCGAAACGAGGTAGTCATCATTGGATAGTATTTTTATTTCTTCAGCTTCCATTTTATAAGTTTTCGAACTTATTTAACATATTCTTACAATAAAAGGAAGTGGGCTCAATAGAGTATTGAATATATGATTTAAAACTTCTCTGATATTCTGCAAAAAGTTATTAGTTATTAAACTCTTTCTGAAATGCGAACGGTGCAAGAAGGAGCCTAGAAGTCGCTAAATTTATAGTTTTAAAAGCATTATGACATTTCTTCCTGGTTTCTGTTTAAGATAATAAACATACTGTAAAGAATGTTATCTACAGACAAAGAATTAGGATTTAAATAAATAGGAGAGGGAGTTATACGTCTTTCTGAAGATTTTCAAGGGAGTACTTTACCAATTATTTTCACCTAAAGAATTTTCTTATGGATATGAAGGGATTACATAAATGCAAACAGTTTTCTTTAGTACTAATTCATTTCTAAGTGATAATTGATTTATACGTAATTTGACTATAAAAACGGTCCACTTTGGTTCTGGATCTCTGGTGTTTCTGCATTTCACAATGATCTGTATATTTTATAGAGGAAAAAGATAGAGTGGAATTTTAAACCCAACTTTCAAGAGAGAAGGGCTTTTATTTGCTTATCGAATATCGGCTAATAATTTTTCAAATATAAAGTGCTCAGCTTTAGACTGGTTCAATATGCAGTTTTTTTTCAGTATTTTAGGCAGACCTCAGACTAAAATATCATATTTTTATTGAATAACATAGTATTTCTTATAACTAGATTATTTGAGATCGCTTTATATATTTTACATTGAACTACCTAAATTCGATGATCTTTATCATTGTAATCATAAATATTTTATACATCAAGAGAGAATTATGTGATCCATGAAATAGATTGCCGCCAAATTAATCATACATTTAAAACTTCAATCACTTAGGCAGGTCAAGTGGAAACCAGCGGAGTAAATTTCAACTTGGTCTTACGCAAAAATTCACTTTACTCCGGTTCTGTGCAACACTGCTAACAAAACTGCCATTTTGCAGTAAAACCTGCCTTGAATACGTAGCTGTATTGCCAATTATACTTATTGAGTTTAACAATGTTACGTGTAAGTGTGTACATAAAACATCGAAACACAAATTTAGGAAATACTCACCTGTTACTTATATATATAATTTTTTTTTAGTGTTCCGTACAGAACACTTATAAGATCACTTCGGCGTCTGTCTGTCTGTCCGTCTGTCTGTCCGTGTGTCTGTCCGTCTGTCACACCCGATTTTCTCCGAAACTATTTGTCATAGAAAGTTGAAATTTGGTAATAATATAGGAATTGATGGCCTCATCAGAGCCATGTAGTTTTGAAAGTTAAATTTTGACTTAAGGGGTTAGTTTTTGGGGGGTGAAATCGGAAGTGAAAAAAAAAATTTTTTACTAGGTAATCGAGTGTGATGTCAAATGAAAGCTTGTGAAAACACGAGTAAAATATATATATATATATATATATATATATATATATATATATATATATATATATATATATATATATATATATAATGTAATACTTGCGCGCACTTTTCTTTGTATTATTTTGAAAAAATCGCGAAAAATCGCTGTCCACCCGCCTTATCTCGGAAAGTACTTATCAAAAAATTTTGAAAAAATTCTGGAATATTCTCCACGGGGTGTAAATTGAACGAAAATTATCACGAGTGCATTACCTGTAATAATTTATCTGGTATATAAAAAAAAAAACAGATATTTCAAGGTCATCAATTTTCAGTAAAGTTTGGAAATAAACTTTGTTGAAAACTTATTTGGGGTGTGTTTCGTGAAGTCACTGATCATTTTATATCACCGTAACATAAATTTTGACTTAAGGGATTCGTTTTGAGGGGTGAAATCGGAAGTGAAAAAAAAATTTTTTTACTAAGTCATCGAGTGTGGTGTCAAATGAAAGCTTGTGAAAACACGAGTAAAAAATATATATATACATATATATATATATATATATATATATATATATATATATATATATATATATATAATACTTGCGCACACTTTTCTTCGTATTACTTTTAAAAAATCGTGAAAAATTTCTATCCCCTAACTTATCTCGAAAAGTACTGATCAAAAAATTTTTAAAAAATCCTGGAATATTCTCCACGAGGTATAGATTGAACGAAAATTATCATTACCTTTAATAATTTATCTGGTATATAAAAAAACCAAAATTTCAAGGTCACCAGTTTTCAGTAAAGATTAGAAACAAACTTTGTTGAAAACACATTTGGGGTGTGTTTTGTGAAGTCACTGATCATTTTATACCATCCTAACAAAATTTTTTATTTTAAAAACAATCAACGTACGGAACACTAATTGTGCAAGTTCAACTTGCACTTGAACGGTTATTTTATATTATTTTCTGTTAGCTAAAGCTATGCACTTCATTAGACTAAAATTTTAATGATACTGAGAAAGCTAGCGAACCAATAATTTTTTAGATTTTGGAAGACTGCCAACACTACATATTTGACTGATTCATTAGCAGTCGATTAAGTCAACTAAACTTCTCGACTGTGTCTGATCATACATTTGCGAATGTAATACTTGTCCTTACTCTTGACATGGTCCCCAAAACAGTGACGTCAAATACAAAATATTTTTGTTTCTGAATAAATATTACTGTCTTGTATTCTAACTTGGCATTCTAGTATACCGAGAAAAAATAATATTTAATTTGTGATCATCAGACTTGTATTTATGGGTAATTTAAAAAAAAATTCTTAATGAACGTCTCATTTAGGGGAATTATTTCCTTGATAATCAGCCTAGACTACTTGTTATTGTCAGAAACAGGCAGTTACTACGGAGAGTACTATAGCTTACTAGTCAATTAAGGTGTACAGGGTGATCATATTTAGACGCCCCGCCCCGATTTATGGAAAACTGTCGGATATCTATTTTTTATACTGACGTATTTGACGTTCGGTAGTGAAAACGACGATAAGCGCCGCGGCGCCAAACAACTTTTTTTTTCCATCAATATACCTTTTATAAAATGGCATTGGAAAGCTCTAATTTTTTTCAACATTTTTTCCTTAAATTGTTTTGCAAAAATGTTATGCGGCAAAAATCCCCTAAAATATTATTTTTTGGTCATTGCGGCTGCAATGGATCGTATGCCATATTTGGCGGTTTTCAAGCAATTTATCTAGTAGCCGATTGTCATATTTTAATCTAGTAGGCGACTGTCATGCTTTAATCTGACAGCACTTGTTTGCACACCTATTCAAATCAATAGAGTTAAACTAAGTAAACAGTGTGTTACTAGGTTATTAGCTTCTAGTTTGAAGTCATTTCCCATGCTAAAAAGTAGAGATGCTTCTTATTTATGAAGAAGCAAGAAGAAATTCTCGGGAAGCCGTTAGACTGTATCGAGAACGTTACCCGGACAGGTATATCCCGGATGTCGATAAGAACAGAATTTAAAGAGCTATATGGATTAATTTTTTGGGCAGGAAGTTATTTCTAAACGAAAAAACTGTTTTAACAAGTGAAAAAGTAGCCGCAACTACGCATAATTTTCAAAACCATCCTTATGATTCAATCAGATAAGCAAGCAGACAATTAAATGTATCTTACCGGGCTATTCAGAAATCTCTTAAAGCAAATTCTATGACTATAAAATGCATAATCGTCAGTTATTAACACAGTTTGATCCGGAAGGGCGACTGAGTTTTGTAGCAGAAACAATGATTAAATATGACGAAGAAAGTTATTTTCTGAATCTTATGTTATGGACAGATGAAAGTCATTTTGTCAGCAACTGCAAACCTAACAGAAAAAACATAAAATGTTAATCAAAGTCAGAATCAACAACATTATGGCGTTAGTGTATGGTGTGGGATAATTGGGAGATACCTGGTTGGACCATACTTTGCTGAGAGAAATAGATACCTTAATTTTTTGGTTAATATTCTACAAGTTAAAATGTTCCCCTCACTTTAAGAAGACACGCGTGGTATCAACATGACGGAGTACTACCTCATACAACTTTTTTTTTTTTTTTTTTTTTTTTTTTTTTTTTTTATTGGTCTAGCACACGTGCTGCAGGGAAGTCCCTAAAGCGCTCCAGGAGCGGCACGAGTGCGGAAAAAAGCGATTCACGTTGTTCTTGAATCGCTGTAAATTGTACTCGGTGGGAAAACACAACGCTGGACAAATTATTCCAAAGGGATGACGTTCTCCATATAAAAGATTGCTTGAAAAGCGTTGTACGCGGAGTAACAAGCTGAACCTCATACGGATGCGAAGCACCAGCGCGACGTGTATTTCTAACATGCACCGCTTTGGGAGGAATTAAGCGGGCTACATCCTTCGAACACTTTCCATGAAAATACTTGTAAAACAGACTCAAGTCGCCAACCGTTCTTCGATGTTCCAGCGAATCAAGGCCGCCGGTCAATTCCGGGTCCCCAATCAGACGGACCGCTCTTCTCTGAACAGAATCCAACAAATACAGTGTATGTTTGGGAGCGGAGCCCCAAACGTGGGAGCAGTATTCCATAGTTGGTCGAACTTGGGTTTTGTAAAGAATTAACAGTTGTTGTGGGGTGTAAAGCTTTCTGGTTCTAAATAATATTCCCAACTTTTGAGAGAAGCTCTCCTTGCTATGCCTGCAACATGTTCATGCCAAGACATATTTGCTCCCAAACTAACGCCCAACAAATTGAGCGACGATGCTAGGGGAATGGAGTGCCCCGACATAACTATGTCGGGTTCAGCAACGTTAACTTTTTTAGAAAAAACTGCCGCTTGGGTTTTTGTAGCGTTAAATTCCACTTGATTACTGTCACCCCAAGATAGAATTTCTTCCAGGTCTTTGTTAAGTTGAACGACCTCCTGCTGTCTGCGGATATTCGCCTGAGCAGCCGATGTCCGAGCGTTCAAGGTGAATGAAGAGACAAGCGTACTGTCATCTGCAAAGCTATAGATTGGATTCCCGGTCTTTTCCAGCAGATCGTTAATGTAAATGAGAAAAGAGAGTAGGAGACAGTATGGAGCCCTGGGGCACACCAGCGTTGATAGTGAGGGTGTTAGAAAGAAATCCGTCGACCGCCACTCGTAAAGAACGCTCTCTGAGGAAACATGAGAGCCACAAACAGAACCTTTCAGACATACCATAAGAGCGCAACTTAGCCAACAGTCCATCGTGCCAAACACGGTCGAATGCCTTGGATATGTCAAGAGCAACCGCTCGAGATTCTCCAAAGTGTTCAATTGCGTTGTTCCAAACATGTGATACATAAGTCAGAAGATCTCCTGTTGATCTATGTTTACGAAAACCATATTGGTGATCGCTAATAATATTGAATCGTTGAACTGCTGCTATTAGAGAGTATTTGAATGAACGGTTTCAACGATGGGGTTCGCAGCCTAGTTATTTAATTGTATTGTATACAAAACTGCGACAAATAATATTGAGCACTTAAAATCAAAAATATCAGGTGCGTGCAATAGTATATCTAGAGAAATTATCATCAAACGTTATTGAAAAGAATGAAATAATTTATGATGGAAAAAGGAAAGACATATAGAAAATTTCTATTGATGTTTTTTTTTAAATTTTTTAATATTTAATTTTATAAATATGTAATAAGTTATGTAATATTAAAAGTTATATTTTTTTTTTGTGGTTTTAATAAAAAGAATGTGTTCTTGTTTTTTATCGTTTTTTTTTTATTGTTCAAGGATATTTTATTGAATATTATTATAAATACTGTCAAATTAAAGTATGATAATTCCCTACTAGATAAATTGTTTGAAAACCGTCAAACGTGGCATACGTTCCGTGGCAACCGCGGTGACCAAAAAATAAGATTTTAGAGGGTTCTCGCTGCATAACTTTTTTGGAAAATAAATTAGAAAAAAATAGTTTGAGGAAAAAATTTTGAAAAAAATTAGGGCTTTCCAATACCGTTTTACAAACGGTGTGTCGAAAGAAAAAAAATTGTCTGACATTGCAGCACCCAATGTCGTTTTCACTACCAAATGTCAAATACGTCACTATACTCCTTGACATGCACTATACCATTCTACAATTAAAAAATTAATATTCGGCAATTTTCCACAAATCGGGGCCGGGCGGTTAAAAACCCTGTACCCAAAGTTTGATGGTCCAGATTTTATTGTACTATTTATAGTGAATTTTTGAAAACGATATAACTGAAAAAAATATGAATTTAGTAAAATTAAATACCGATCGGTGATAACGTATCTCTTTTTGAAAGGACTGTCTGCTCAACAAGGGAAGAACCGACATCACTGATGAACACCGTGTTGGAAAATCCGTTTCTGTGTCTACCTGAAATAATGTTGAGGTTGTGCATGAAACAATTTCGGAGGTTCGGCGAATTGGGCTGAAAGGTATAGTTGAAAGCATTTCACTTGAAAGTTTTTCTCGCATTATTTCTTCTAATTTGGGTATGAAAATGTTATCAGATAAATAGACCTTTAAATGTTTGAACGCGAAACAATAATGATTGAGAATCACAACATCCAACTTGATTTGTAGCCGTTTTGAAGAGGACTGATATGACTTTTTGGATCAAATGGTAACTACAGATGATACAAATAATCCATAGAGAAAGTAAGGGTCGAAGAAGTGGAACCATGCTGGTTCACATCGCTTTAAAAAGTTTTACTAACAGAAAAAAGCTCTGGCTCTTTGCTTCTGATGCAAGAAAGGGATACATCTAGCAGATAACTTGGACGACAAAACTGTAATTGGAGAATAATCGTCATTATTAACTAATCTTTGAAAAAAGGGATGCTATTTTTGCAAAAGAATGCTCCTGCCCACTAATTGCTCGTAATTTCTTTATCATTCCCCATATTCTCCTGATATATCTCCTCGGGACTTTTACCTACTCCCATAACTAAAAAAACATTTGAAAGGTCACAAATTTCATTCAAATAAAAAAATAATAAATGTTTTCGAAGACTAGTTTGCACACCAAGACAAAGAATTTTTGTGAAAGGTATTGAATTAGTTTGTAACCCTTACAAGCAGTATATTAAGAGGAGTAAACAATCTGTGTTTTTGGGATTTGCTTGTTCTTATCAATACGCTCTCGTCTTATGTCTTCAGATCACTACAATACGATTTTTTTATAATTGTACTGAAAATATTTCACTTTTTAATACATATAGTCTGTCAGGTAGGAACGTGCCCTTGATAATTCATTTTTCGTTGATGCGGTCCTAGCGATTCAACAAAAAATCGGTAGAGGAAACCTTTATCTACGACGCATTTTAGTAAAAGTATCAGTCGATCCCGAACTTTCGTCGAAATCAAGTAAAGTACAAATGAGTCACTTGTTTTCAAGTCGGTTCGAGGCAGTCTTTCTTTGGTCCCAACCAAAGGGGCCTAAAATGACCGCGGCCGCTAAATATATTCAAAAGTCGATGTCGTTTATGAAGAAGTGAGTAAATCGTTTTAATGAGACGAAAACTATCGACGACGAATCGTGTCTTTATTTTTACGGGACCCATATTGACGCTGCGTCAAGGGGCGGCAAAATTAAGAAAATTGGGTCCCATGAGACCATTCGTCAACATCTTCTTGCTCATGATGTCAAATTCCTTTGCTAGGCGAAAATCACATCGCGAACCGACTCGCTTGGGCCACGCTAAGATATTAGAGTAGCCCTCATAATATCCGGACGCCAACCCTAATGAAAACGTCTGGTCCCTTATAAAGAGAAAGCTCAGAGAAACAACTCTAAAGACTTTGACTCAGTTGTCTCATGAGATTCGAAAAAAATTTGCAGATTATGCAGAAAATCTCGTCGACAGCATGCTTTGAAGATGCCAGGCTTGGCTAATTGAAAAGATTACATTTTTTTGTATATATTTGCCGTACAATTCATTCGCAATACTTCAAGAAAATACGTAAGGTGACAACATTTAGGATATCAAGTAGAGTACAGTCCATTATGAAGCGAAAATTGAATTATATTAAGAAATATTAACAAACACAAGTTTAGAAGAATGATAAAGATATATAGGAGTTTTACTTTTCGTACTACTAAGGCTAGAAAAACTGCCATTTATAGTGTATCTTGAAATATAGTACATATTATTTTTGCTTTAACCTCGGAAAAAGCTGCTGTAACGCAAACTGCACTAGAAATTTAATATTTTAAAAAATAATTGGGATACATTTGCAACATTCACAAAAAAAGATCTATTACATTCATCAATAAGAAAATACTACACTCCGTCGTAGTATATATTTACGAGACGATTTTCCCTATAATTTATAACCAAATTGACATACACTTCACAGCACTTGATCGTAAACATATCATCCCAAAGGATTTTAAGGCGGGTGAACCGACCGCTTAAATAATCACAATTTGTCAAATTGATGGAGTTGACAAGAAGTAGAAAAAGAAAAGTATGTAAAAGTTTTAGTTGTTTTACAGTGGTCCAAATGGTGCTTAAGCACTCTTTTTCATACTGTTACCCAATAAATAAGCACATAATAAAATAATAATAGTTCTCTTGTTAAAAATTTATACGGTTAAACAAAAAATTAGCTAAAATTAATGTTTGAGCTTTTAGAGAATTGTTGGGCAGTGATAGTAGTTCTATTGCAACGACACCTATTGAGAAAGCGAACTTATTGGCTGAACTCTTTGCTTCACATTCTACTGTCGATTTCCAAGGAAAAAGACCACCTACTATTCCCATAGTGCAGTCAAGGATGCCCGATGTTTTCTTCAGACAGCGTATCATAAAACGTATTTTGATGAAGCTAGACACCAAAAAGGTTTCTGGCGCTGACGGAATACCTGCCATAGTTCTCAAAAACTGTGCGAGGGAACTAACACCAGTTTTCTGTAGACTTTTCAACCTATCCTACAGAAAGGAAATATTTCCTTCTTGTTGGTAATGTGCCACAGTTCAGCCGATACCTAAAAAAGGCAAGAAGACCTTGCCAAATAACTACCGACCAATCGCACTGCTTTCAATAATATCGAAAGTCATGGAAAAGGCATCTTCTAAAATATCTTGAAGCATTCAACATTATCAGCGATCACCAATATGGCTTTCGTAAAAATAGATCAACAGGAGATCTTCTGACTTATGTAACACATGTTTGGAACAACGCAATTGAACACTTTGGAGAATCTCGAGCGGTTGCTCTTGATATATCCAAGGCATTCGACCGTGTTTGGCACGATGGGCTGTTGGCTAAGCTACGTTCTTATGGTATGTCTGAAAAGTTCTGTTTGTGGCTCTCATGTTTCCTCAGAGAGCGTTCTTTACGAGTGGCAGTCGACGGATTTCTTTCTAACACCTTCACTATCAACGCCGGTGTACCCCAAGGCTCCATACTGTCTCTTTCTCATTTATATTAACGATCTGGTGGAAAAGACCGAAAATCCATTCTACAGCTTTGCAGATAACCGTACACTTATCTCTTCATTTACTTTGAACGCTCGGACATCGGCTACTCAGACGAATATCCGCAGACACCAGGAAGTCATTCAACTTAACAAGGACCTGGATTTAACGCTACAAAAACCCAGGCGGCAGTTTTTTCTAAAAAAGTTAACGTTGCTGAACCCGACATAGTTATGTCGGGGCACTCCATTCCTCTAACATCGTCACTCAATTTGTTGGGCGCTAATTTGGGAACAAATATGTCCTGGCATGAACATGTTGCAGGCATAGCAAGGAGAGCTTCTCAAAAGTTGGGAATATTATTTCGAACCAAAAAGCTTTACACTCCACAACAATTGTTAATTCTTTATAAAACTCAAATTCGACCAACTATGGAATACTGCTCCCATGTTTGGAGCTCCGCTCCCAAACATGCACTGCATTTGTTGGATTGTATTCAGAGAAGAGCTGTTCGTCTGATTGGAGACCCGGAACTGACCGGCGGCCTTGATTCGCTGGAACATCGAAGAACGGTTGGCGTATTCTACAAGTATTTTCATGGAAACTGTTCGAAGGATGTGGCCCGCTTAATTCCTCCCAGAGCGGTGCATGTTAGAAGTACACGTCGCGCTAATACTTCACATCCGTATGAGGTTCAGCTTGTTACTCCTCGTACAACGCTTTTCAAGCAGTCTTTTATATGGAGAACATCATCCCTTTGGAATAATTTGCCCAGGACTGTGTTTCCCACCGAGTACAATTTGCAGCGTTTCAAGAACAACATGAATCGCTTTCTCCGCACACGTGTCGCTCCTGTAGCGCTTTAGGGACTTCCCCGTAGCACGTGAGCTAGACCCATAAAAAAAAAATTTCGATGGCACAATTTTAATTTAGCAGCATATAACCTTTAAATGACAGTGTTGGTTCAGTTTTAACATCAGAATAAACAAACGCATAAAAGGAGCTAAAAAATAAATAAATCTCAGCAATACAATACAATACCTACTATATGTTATTCTAAAAATTCTTGCTAGGAATCTCACAAATTTTACCAAAAAATTTTTAAAGTCCGTTTAGTTTTTTCTAGAAAAGTAAAACAGGAAATGTGGTTTATTTTTACTATTATGTGGAAGTTTTATTATTAACTTAAAACGAGTAGGTTTATTTGTCTTTTTAAAGGAACATCGTTAGAAAGTTGCTTTGTTCGGGTAACAAAAGCCTTAAACCAGGGCACCCTAACTCTAAAATGTTAACTTTCTACTCCCTTTAGTGGTAAAATATGCCGTTTTAATGTAACTTTTCCATTAGTTTCGCAGTTTGTCATAATCAGTAAAACTATTACCGGAAATTATTTTCCTCAATATTATATAAAGTTTTCCGCCTGAGCAATGAACGTACTTTGTCCCGTTTTAAATCATAAGTGCATAATGCTATAAGAGTTAATTTATACTTAGGTTACATGAAAAAGCCTAACAAATTGCAGGTCTAAGACACAGTTTAAACTAAAATCATGGAGATGATGTAACCTGTTTGTATTTAGACAGTAACGTATTGCTAACCTATGCCCACCATGTTTAACTTTGGCTAAAAGAAGAGCCAACTATGTTATACAAACAAAAGGTTCTGCATCCATGGATCTACGGACACAAAAGAGTATAGTAATTTTACATGCCATAATTAAAGATCCATCTGCAATTGACCATTCAAGTGGCAGCATTCTATAAGGACCCATGTCACACCATGTGTCGTTTTAGAACTTTCCTATTTATTTTCAGTAGAGAACCGATTGCTGCACCGGCCATGTGGCAACAGACATCCAAAAAGGATTCCGGTCTCGTAGTTCTCGCTAGAGTTTCTTTTTTATGACAAATAGATGCTTATACTGCACTTTGTCGGTGACTTACAAAGTCTTTTCAAGCAGAGTGGCACAGCACGGCTGGCACTTATTGCAGAAACGCACCTTTCTCGAGCTTACCGCTCGAAGGTATATATGGCAATGACGAATCGAAAAGATTCGCATTTTTGAAAGTCACCAAAAGTGCTCTTCGTATTTGCTGAACCATCCCAAGATGCGTTTCGCCGTATCACGGCTCCTCAGTTGGGCTAGGTTCAGCAAATACGAGAACACTATTTTTAGTCCTTATCCAGGTACTAACGGAAAACTATGACAAATAGATGCGTATACTGCACTCTGTCGGTGACTTACAAAGTCTTTTCAAGCAGAGCTGCACAGCACGGCTGGCACTTATTGCAGAAACGCAGAGCACTTTTGGTGACTTCTAAAAATGCGAATCTTCTCGATTCGTCTTTAGTTGTCATACCCTTCTTTTTTAGTTAGGATGTCGGTATCCTTCTTTTTCTAGGCACCCGCGTGATCAGGTACTACCACTAGAAACAGACTGTTTCTATCTGCGAGACTGATCAGTCAATTTCTACACTCTCTTACCATTTTCAAGCTCACCATGACCAGTTTTAAAGCCATGGCACAAGTGTTGGAACAAATATACACGGTCGTCTTATGTTCTTTTTGGCCATCTGCCATGCATAACTGCCCAGGTACATTAGTAGTCTTGTCGCTGTCTGTGGGCCGTATGCGCCTGCTCCTGAACCTGTTTTCTATTGCGTTCCAACTGTGTACTTGCTGGAAATATTTAAATCTTTAATCATTAGATGCATTTTGGGGAGCGTCCATCCCCATATACAGTACAGGTCAGTCTTTTACTGTACTGGCCCATATGCTGCGATGTCCTAGGGCTTTGATATTCAGATGCCCTCAGGTAAATAATCATATTTCTAAAATTAGTAGGAATTGTTAAATAAAACTTAGGAAGAATATTATCTTTCCTTTTATTTATATGAATAAAGTATAAAAAAAAACAACTCACTCATTAAATTAGCTAACAACTTAACCTCTAACTCTTTAAACATTGCTTAACGATATCCTGAAACGAATGACCTAAAACAGAACAAAATTTGCAGTGTTTGGAAGACACGTGGCGATGACCCCTGTTTTAACAAAAGCATTCCAACCATTGTTAATAATTCTAAAAATTTGTCAAAGTTTACTATTTATTATAAAAATTTAGCAAAACTTTTTTATGACAACATTAACTGTGAGAGCAAAATAATTTTTATCAGAGGATCAAAAGGACAATTTATTTCTTGGGCCTTGTGAGGAAACGGAGGTTAAAATTCAGGTTCAAAGTCATCACGAACCTTAATTAATGCGAGCACCATAAACCTAGCCTTCTTCTTACTCTTGCTTATCTTGGTTTCAAAGTCTTAACCTTTTATGCGCAATAATATATTCTTTTAGGTTTAAAGATATTTCATCAGACATCTAAATATGTTGCAGATTCAACAATAATAGTTTTAGGTGACTCAATAATGACCCTTACTTTTTTTCGCCATTTTCTTATAACAAAGCAATTCTTTGAGGGGATTGGACAAAGTTTGTATGATGAAAGGGATCGTAGAGGGGTAGAAAATCATGACGGTAACGAGGAAGAATTCCTCGGGTACAAGCTGATGGAGCTGTGGAGAGGAAAGTTGGTATAGCGTAGCACGTGGCGGCCCGTGGCTACCTTGCTTGGTTGCGATGCAGAAGGTCTCGGATTTCAATCTTGGCCAGACGGTATACATAAGGCCACGTATATCGCTAGTTGTTTGCAGAAATACAATAACGTCCGTGGCAGCACTACCGCGTTATCTAAAAAAGTGCCGTGAAATTCAAAAATGTATGTTTCAGCACTTGGACAAGGTTGACGGGTATTACGACATCTTCGCCGGTATCCTCAAGATATGAAAAAGGTGAAATTCCTACTCAGGCGGGGAAGTGAACGATAGAAAATACCTTCGCCATCGAAAGGCCTCTGTGATTCAAATTTTTCGAATTTAATACTAGGAATGATTTACTTCGATTCAGAAAGGCCTACAGATTTTTTTAAAACCAAAAGGAAAACAGCCAACTTCAGACTCATCTACTTTAAAATGTTATACTTCAGAAAATAAAAGGTACCAAATATTTTCTATATATCTTTTTAAATTCCTTTAGGCATTTATTAATAACTACTATTTTGCATATTTATACTATTTTAATATTATTGTTTCCTTGTTTTCGTAAAAATCTCACTCCAAAATTATTGTATTTCTACACGTTTCAAAGACTCAAGCTACGAAGGATACAGTTTTTAATTTCCGTTAGTATGCTGTCAATCTATCACCTTGCCGACAGCAAATCTCTCTGAAATATCAATTTTAAACTTGGTCTACATAGTGAAAGTAAAAAAAAAACTTTTAATTGTTTCTTGAGCCTAAGGGGCAGGGATTAAAGCATTTCAGAGGAGTTTACTAGCATATATTCGTACTAGCTTTGGATATTGTGCATATTTTGAATGAAAAAATCGATATTAAATACGGACATAAATAAAATTGAAAAAATAATAGAATTACTTGTTAAATCGGAACCTCCATGTTTGTACCGAATATATATTTTGTTTATTTTTTCTCGTTCCTATTTATAACTTTCTCGAAAAGGTTATATATGAAACTTTTGCCGATTCTATAAGGTAGAGTAGGAGGTATATTAATAGAATGAATGAAACTACTCATGGATAATTATTAAACTTGACGGAAAATGCATCGCAAGACCAGACTTTTGGGTTAAGTATGTGTAAATTCGGAATACGTGTAAAGTCAGGGTATTTTATTTTACCCAGTTATAATATTTACTAAATAAAGTTAATATACCGGATGGCTACAGAATTAGTCTACACAGCACCATAATTAAACCACTGTAGAGAACAAAATAAAATTTTTATATATATATATATATATATATATATATATATATATATAATATATATATATATATATATATATATATATATATACAGTTCAGGTAAACATTCAGTTTATATAGATATAGAAAAAAAATTGATAGTTGCTTTATGCTTTATGGAAAATGTTAACACTTTTTATTTTAAATAAATAAATGTACATGTTTTAAATTTTTTTTAATTCTGTGGAAAACACTAGATAATTTTTACGTACCCATGTCAAATATTTCTCAATTTTAGGAGGCCACTCTAGTATCTTTTCGTGGGCCCCAACTAGCCGCTTCGCGACGTGATTTTCGCCCAGCAAAGGTTTCATCAACGTGCTTTGGAATTTGACATCATGAGCACGAACATGTTGTCGAATGGTCTCATGGGACACATTCAAACCCGATTTTCTTAATATTGCCGCTCCTTGACGCTATGTCAATTTCGGGTCTGGTAAAAACAAAGACGCGAATTGTTTTTCGACTTTCGAAGTGACTTTGCCTACCGAGCCACGTTTTGGCAAGTTGTCGACATTTTTCGTCTCATTAAAATGAATTTTAATATATTTAGCGGCCCTGGAATGTGTCATTTTGGGCCCCTTTGGATGGGAATGAAGAGAGACTGCCTCGAACCGACACACAAACAAGTGACTCATTTTTGATTTTACGTGATTTCGACGCATCAACCAAAAATGAATTATCGCGGACACGTTCTTAGTTGATAGACTGTACTCAAAATCACAACTATACATAAGTAGACAGTAAGATATTAAAACGGTTGAATCTAGAACTCGATCAATGGTACTCTACTAATGTACTGAGGTTTATTATAAAAACGAAGTAATTCAGTAAACAATATAATATCCTAATTTGTATTTATAGCAGACACCACTTTAGAATGCTGTGCATGAGAGAACGCAGAAAAGATATTTACAGTAACCACAATTTGGTGGAATCAGTTTTCTGTATTGTTGATCCCTCCAAATTCTGGTTTCTATAGGTATCTTCTCTTTTCTTGCTAAACGAAAGAATTGTATTCGTGAAAAATCATAAATATTTTTACTTTTTTCACGTTCCTAGATTACGAAAAACATAGTTGATTTTTCTGACAGTGCGTTGGTTGGCACGAGAACTACTCAAACGAAAACAGATATCTATTTGAAACTTTGGATATTTTTTTAAATGTATTTATATATATATATACATATGTGTGTTACAATAGAGGTTTTCACGGACGGTGAAATGTAATACATTAAAATTCCGGGTTTCAATCTGTTCATCCAACAATGAATTTGCAAGACATTTCGCCAAAATCTCATTTGGCATTTTCAAGAGCTCTTGCTGCTGATGCTATTCGATACTGTGATCTTGCTGCTACTGCCGCTTGAAGCTAACTAGTTTGCTTTTGACAAAACGTCCTGCAAATTCATGTTGGACGAACGAATTGAAACCCGGAATTTTAATGTATTATGTACATATATATATATATATATATATATATATATATATATATATATATATATTTATAAATATATATATATATATATATATAATATATATATATATATATATATATATATATATATATATTTATATATATATTATATATATTTATATATATATATATATATATATATATATATATATATATATATATATATAAATATATATATATATATATATATATATATATATATATATATATATATATATATATATATATATGTATATGTATATATATATATATATATATATATATATATATATATATGTATATGTATATATATATATATATATATATATATATATATATATATATATATATATATATATATATGTATATATATATATATATATATATATATATATATATATATATATATATATATGTATATATATATATATTATATATATATATATATATATATATATATATATATATATATATATATATATATATATATTATATATATATATATATATATATATATATATATATATATATATATATATATATATATATATATATATATATATATATATATATATATATATATATATATATATATATATATATATATATATATATATATATATATATATATATATATATATATATATATATATATATATATATATGTATATATATATATATATATATATATATATATATATATATATATATATATATATATATATATATATATATATATATATATATATATATATATATATATATATATATATATATATATATATATATATATATATATATATATATATATATATACATATATATATATATATATATATATATATATATATATATATATATATATATATATGTATATATATATATATATATATATATATATATATATGTATATATATATATATATATATATATATATATATATATATATATGTATATTATATATTTATATATATATATATATATATATATATATATATATATATATATATATATATATATATATATATATATATATATATATATTAATTACCCAACTTCAATAATAAAGTAAATAATCGAGTCTAAAAAATGATGAAACGAAGATATTGTTTTCGTTCCGCCATTGATAAACAAAACAACCAAACAATATGGTCCATTATAAACAAGAACGTGACATTTACATTATTGATGAGATTTAATTCAGCGCAGGTGCATTGTACGAACAGCACCAATGGGCAAATTTTAAACATAATCATATATAATAAAACATATAGGGTGCCAAAATGGTGGAAAAAGGAGGTAGAAGTGTGACGTTGGATTTTTTTTTGTTATAGGTTTTTTCGGACTTCTTTTACTCAAGGAATCAAAACATTACATTTTTATAAATTTTCTTTGTTATCCTAGAAAGAGTGTTAAACAGATAAGGGTTATTGTATTGTTTCAATAGTATTATGAGAATTTTTCCTGATTTTTCACTGGAATATTGGATATTTAATATAAAACCATTTTTCTGTAGTAAAATATGTATGGTGTAAAATAGACAAAGCAGGGGGTAAAAGGGTGATTGCGTGTATGTCGCAACATCTTTCTATTTCAGTATTCTTGTACGCACGTATTTCGTGGACAGAGAGCATATATTTTGTTCTATGCGATTTTAAAAGAAATAATTGTAGTATTAAATACTTTTTTAATTATTTAAACAAGGTAGATTTCTATTTTTTTTTATTAATATCATCACCATAAAGCAGATTTTATGAAGTTATTCTTCACTGCCAGATAGTCAAAGTTTTTATTTTAGAACTGCTTGTTCGCAAGGAACGTACTGGGTAAATGATTTTACCAATTTTTTTACATTGTTGTAAAAAATAAAACCACCTTAAATACAAATGGGAATTGTTACGGGTTAATCCAAGTTTACAGATTTTATTTCATTTGCCACAGCTTATTTATAAAAGTCATTAAAAATAATATGGCAGTAAATTTTGGTAATTGATTTCTTCAAATGGATGATAAAAAACTGCATATAGAAAATAACTTTGTTAAGTTTCTGTACTCAACTATTTTGCGTTAATACCAATGTATAAAATTTGAAAATCGCTATTAAAATTATTTTAATTACTTCAAAAGATAAGATATTAGAACTATAACAAGAGATTTTTGGATTATCCTAAAACAATGTCTTGAAAAATCGATTAACAATAAGAAATTTATTGATATATAGAGGCCATTATCACATAAGCTATTGATATTTGATATGGGGAATAGTATTTTGAGCAAAATTTAAAAAATTACAAATATATACGGTATTTCCTTTAAAATATCCTATCAAACAGAAAAGGAATGTCTATTATTTTTCTATCCAAAATGGACGTCTACTAAAAAATGTACTATTATGTTATATTTTTGGCTATTTAAAGCTGCTTAATTGTTACGCCGTGGATAGTAACTTCTTCCTGCATACAAATTTTCAAAAAACTATTATACAAACAGCAAATTCCAAAATTTCATAAGATTCTACTTATTCGGATCAAAGTATCCTGTCGAATTGAAGTCCGATACTAAACTATCACGTAGGCTAAAAAGTTTTTAGTCTAGCTACTTAAAACACTTTTTTTTGCAATATTCGACTTAATTCATCAATATAGTCTCCTTCAAGAGCGATACAATCTAACATTTCTATACCTTTCTTCTAAAAGGATTTGTCTTTGCCTTCAAAATATGCCTCAGTTTCGGCCATAACTTCTTCATTGAAGCCAAATCTCTTTCCGGCGAGCATTTTTTTGAGGTTGATGAGGAAGCAATTCGAACTTCAATTCATGCAATTTTGCCATCGAGTTGTAACACGGTGCATTGTTTTGATGAAAGATCACTTTTTTATTGTTAATTTAGGGCCGTTTCTTTGCGATTTCTGCATTCAAACGCACCAATAATTTTATATAATATTCGCTATTGAACGTTTTTCCCTTCTCAGTATAGTCGATGAAAATTATTCGATGCGCATCCCAAGATACAGAGGCCAAAACCTTCCCAGCCGACTGTTGTGTCTTTGGTCGCTTCGGGCAGCTTTCACCGGCTGCTATCCACTCAGCTGACTGTCGATTTGATTCCGGCGTATAGTGGTGGATCCATGTTTCATCCATTGTCACATTTCGCATGAAAAAATCCCCATACTTAAACATCTCCAAATAGCGCTTAGAATCATTAACACGTTGTTGTTTTTGGTCCACTGTGAGCAAACGCGGTACCCATTTCGAACAGAGCTTTCTTAGCCCAAATGTTCTTGCAAAATATGACCAACACGTTCTTTTGATATCTCTAGGGCGTCAGCTATCTCACGCAATTCCACTTTACGGTCATCCAAAACAATTTTGTGGATTTTTTTGATGCTTTCCGGTGTAACCACCTCATTTGTGCGTCCAGAGCGTTCAGCATCATTTGTATTTGTACGAACACGTTTAATTCAGCATAGCAGTAAATGATGAGTGATTTTCCAGGGACAGAGTCCCCGTAACACTTATCAAGCCATTGCTTTGCTAGAACGTTACTTTTTCTCATCAAACTACAGTGTCTAATTAACACACGAAATTCGATTTTTTCCATTGTTTTAAAAATATCAAAAGTAGCCTCACTAAAACCACTGCAACTTATAAAATATTTTTCGAATTGTCATGAAATTTTGACGCGTATCATTTGAAGGTTGGTACTTCCTAAAAATTGTATGGATTTTTTCAAAAGGGTCACATCTATGTGTCAGACCAAAAACTTTTAAGCCTACGTGTTAAGATATCATTGATCGAAACCTTACAGTATTACTTGAATTTTTCCAATACATTTCTTCTTTGGCAGAAGAAAGTGTAAACAAATATGTATTTACGCTGCCGCCAGTTTCAAAGCCCGGCTAACTAAATAAGTAAAATTTTATACATGCATTATGCTTTTAAAACTCCGAATAATTCTGAAAGGTCGTATCCCCTTTGTTATGCAACTTGGGTCCAGATTTTATTTTGCGAAGTGAGTGTGAGTTCTACGACCTCATCAAGAAATACCTCAATTTAGTGATCAACCTGGACAATTTATTTATTATTAATAATTTTCAGTATGGTGTATAATATTTAAAGGTCATTTATCGACGAACTGTGTCACTTTTTTCTATCAAAATGTAGGGATGTTGAGATGGAGTTGTAACGATAAATTTGTGACACAATATTCCACGGAACTTGCGGATTTAGATTTAATTTTTAGCTTTAAGTTAGGTTTAAGGTAGCGTAGATCAAATCACTAGAAAGTTAAACATAGCGTTATAAATTATTTAAACATCTGGACAATAAAAACCACAGTAAAACGACAAGTTCCTAACTAAATACGTTGTTTTAAATTTTGCTTTTTCAGTTTAAAAGAATTGTTTCAATATACTTGTCGGATGGTTATACTAAAGCAAAGAAATATTCATACCTAGAATCCACTCTTCAATTTACTCTCTTTGTGCCAAGTTAACGGGTAAAGTGCTGCAGAGAATTCCCTAAAGTGCTACAGGTATGATGAAAAAGCGATTCAGTGGTTCTGAAATCACTCTAAATTATTCGGTCGGGGTGTGCAAGGGATAACAAGCTGAACCTCATACGGACGTGATGTAGTGGCGAGATGTGAATTTCTAGCGTGCACCGCTCTGAAGGAAATTAAGCGGGCTACATCCATCGAACACTTTCCATGAAAGTACTTGTAGAATAGACTTAAATCGCCAACCGTTCTTCGAGGTTTCAAAGAATCAGGATTGTTGGTGAATTCTGGGTCTCTAATTAGGTCTTCAATCAATCTTTTGAATAGAATCCAATAAATGTAGTGTATGTTTGGACGCAGAGCCTCAAACAAGAGAGCAGTATTTCATCGTTGGTCGAATTTGAGCTTTGTACGGAGTTAACAGTTGTTGTGGACTGTAAAGCTTTTTAGGTTGAAATAAAATTCCTTGCTTTTGAGAAGTTCTGTTTGCTATGCATACATTTCCATGCTAAGAGATATTTGCTCCCAAGTTAATGGTTAGCAAATTGAATGACCATGCTAGAGGCATAGAGTATCACCTCATAACTATTTCGGTTCCCACAACGTTAACTTTTTTAGAAAAGACAGCCTCCTGAGTTTTCGTAGCATTAAATTCAACTTGCTTACTGTCATCTTAAGATAGAATTTCTTTCAGAACTTTGTAGAGTTGAACGACTTTCAGCTATCTGCGGATATTTGTATTTAAACGATGTCCGAGTATTCTAAAATGAATGAAGAAATAAGCGTGCTATCATCTGCAAAGCTGTAGATTGGTCATTTCCAATAGGTCGTTAATGTAAATGAAAAAGAGCGTAGGATATAGTATGTAGCCTTGTTGCACACGGGCTTTAATAGTGAAGTTACTAGACAGAATTCCGTGGACTACTACTCGTAAAGAAAGCTCTACGAGGTAATACGAGAGCCATAAATAAAACTGCATTGTTCCAAACATGTGTGACATAAGTTAGAAGATCTCCTGTTGATCTTTGCTTACGGAAGCTATATTAATGGACGCTAATAGTATTGAATCCCTCTGGATATTTTAGATGATGGGAACTGGTAGCATTTTCCATAATTTTTGATAGTACTAAAAACTGTGATAGTAGTCGATAGTTGTTTGGCAAAATCTTCTTGCCTTTTTTTGGTATCAGCTGAGCTGTAGCGTATTTCTAGTAGGAATGAAACATTTATATTCTGCAGGAGAGGGTTGACAAGTTTACAGAAAACAGGTGTCAACTCGCTCGCGTATTTTTTGAGACTATAGCAGATATTTCATCAGCGCCTGAAGTATTTTTGGTGTTTTGAAGACAATATCGGACACCCTTCACTGCACATTGGGAATAGTGGGTGTTTTTTTTTTCTTAGAAAGCGAAGTAGAATGTGTAGCAAAGTATTCAGCTAACAAGTTGGCTTTTTTAACAGCTGTTTTTGCAATAGTATTATTTGGCCATCTGAGTGATGGTATAGTTGATTTAGTGAAATATTGACCGACCGGCTAGAAGGACCTAGAATTGTTGAAGCCGGCAAGAAGTTTATTTTTAATTCTTTGATTGTGTGCCTTCTTGGTTTTGTAGATAATTTCTTTACATTTGTTCCGGGTACGAACGAAATTATTACGATTTGTGACGTCAGAATTTTCACGCCATTGACGGTAAGCCAGATCTTTAGAAGCGACAGCTTTTTTGCATTTTTGATCTAACCAAGGCATTTCTTCGAAAACAGATGTAAGCTTCCATGCCAGCCAAAATGAAATCGGAAACTTCCTTAGTACAGCCAGATGGGTCGGCAGATCCAAAAACAAACGTCTGATAAGGAGAAACTTCAAAAATATTGTGTGAGTTCTACCAATTTAACAGATTTTTAGCACCAAATCTTGCGCTGTTTAGGTAGGATACTCGATGTTGAAAGCAGTTTATTGTCGGAAGAAATTAACTGCGCATCTACCGCGATTTATTTGTAGACTGGTGGGTAAAAACTGGTCAAGAAGACTGGCGAACTCTATATCTCTATCTGAAAATAAAGAGTCACGTTCTTAACCAGTTACTGCATAAATTAAGTTAGTTTTAAAAGGGCCAAGCACTTTTTATCAGAAAAACTCAAATAAATTTACCAAATGTCTGTCTATGATGACTTGTCAAACTAAAGTCACACTGTAATTAAAAATTACATTCTAAACAAGTTGCTGAAGTACCTACTAATTATTTTTACATTTAAATATAATGCTGGTGGCGGAAAATGAGAGGCAATTACAAGGAAACCTCAATACTTGGAAATAAAGCGTTTAAGGAAGAAGGTATGAAAATTAATATAGAAAAAAACAAGAGTAATGACAATGGAAAACCAACAAACAAACATTTACATAGAAGGGAATAAAATACAAGTGGAACAATATAAGTATCTGGGAGTGATAATGGATGAAACTGGAAAACAAGACAAAGAAATTAATGAAAGAATCGAATAAAAAACAAAAAAAAACGAACAAACTTTACTATGCAATAAATAATAAATTCATTAGGAAGAAAGAGGTGACGAAACAAACAAAACTAAAAGTGTTCAAGGCAATTTTTAGGATAATCCTGACATATGGATGTCAATCATGGACCCTAACAGACAGGCAGAAAAACAAGATACAAGCCGTCGAAATAAAATACCTGACAGCAGTATGAGGAGTTACATGGAAGGACAGAATAAGGAATACAGAAATAAGGAGAAGGCTGAGAGTACCAGCAATTATGGAATATATACAACAAAGACAGCTGGGATGGTGGGGACATGTACAGAGAAAGAAGGATGATAGACAGGTGAAACAAGTGTATGAAGCCCGAATACAGGGAATTGGAGTATTGGAAGTATATTTAAGGAGAAGGGAAAATCCTGGAAAGAAGCAGTGAAAATGGCAAAGAATTGAGACAGATGGAAGAAGATTGAGAGCGGAAAAAGGGATAATTTATAACTGCCCTACACCAGGGGTGCTCAAACTTGAACTGCTGGCGATCTACCTCAATATTGTTAGACTACGATCAATCGACTCTGAGACGCTGCAAGTCTTCAGCATACTTTTCATAAGATGGTACGTAATTACCGAGTGCTAATCGCAAGCATGATGACATATGTTCGTCAGTTAGTCGATTGCGATATTTTGACTTAATTATCTTCATTTCAGAAAATGCAGACTCGTACAAGTAAGTTGACTCAAACATTGCCGTCAGTTGAAGGGCGATTTGCCTTAGATTCGGATATTTATCTTCAGATATAAAACACCAGAATTTTGTATCAGATGCTGTGGCTTTGAGATGTATATCTGATATAATCTGCACTAACTCATTGTCAACAGAACATGAGTCCATGTTAAACTGACTTGCTATTTCAGTAGCTAATTCCTCAATGATTTTACACGAACAAGGATAACTCATAAATGATGCGATATTTGCCAATTTACTGAAATCATAAAAACGTATTTCGAATTGGCCCAAAATATTTGATAATTCTGCCTCATAAATATCATATTTCAACTGAGGAATCCTTGCTTTCAAAGACGGAAAATTTTTCAGATCCTTTCTTTCCAGTTCATCTATCATAAGTTGCAATTTACTTTTGAATGCGTTGCGCTAATCATCTCCATAACAGTTTTTCCTTTACCTTAAAGCTCCAAATTAATAGTGTTTAAATGCATTGTGATGTCTGTTAAAAAATGCAAATCAGTCAGCCATTTTCCGTTTTTCAGCATCTGAGTGTCATCACCTCTTTCGTCCAGAAAAGCTGTTAATTCGGGCAATAATTCTTGAAACCTTTCTAGGAATTTTCCGCGACTCAACCACCTGACGTCCGTGTGAAGAACTAAATCAGTGTGTTCAGCTGACTCACTATCTTCCAACTGCAATTTTAAAGAGCCGTCGTTGCAGGCTACGTGCACGGATAGAATTCACAATTTTTATTGCAATGCCCATAATCTCCTCCATGTTTAGAACTTTTGAACACAAAACTTGTTGATATATAATGCAATGGAAGGAGAAAAATGAAGGGAAACCATCATTAGCTCGACACAATGGCACAAAACCGTTTTTGTTTCCAGTCATTGCTGGTGCTCCATCGGTTGTAATGCACACTAGTTTATATATTGGTAACTTGTAGTTTGTTACAAAATTGAAGAAAACGTCATATATATCTTCGCTACGGCTCTTTCCTTTCAGAGGAATCATTGTCAAAAACTCTTGCTTAGCTGACATGCCATTGAATACCATTCGAATAAAAATACACAGCTGGGCAGTGTCTGTCATATCGGTGGATTCGTCGAACTGTAAAGAAAAGTAGGTACATTCCGTGATATCATGTTTTAGTTTATCTGCCATGTCCTGACTCATGACTTCAACACGCCTTGTGACAGTCGGACGAGATAACTGAAGGTCTCTAATAGCAGACATAATCTCTGTTTCATTTTTAAAATCTTCAAATAAAGTCTCACCCGCTTCAATAAATGCTTCCTTCACAACCAATCCATCATCAAATGGTTTCTTGTGTTTCGCCAATATATGAGATATTTTAAATGACGCGATCGTTGCAGCTTTTGATTGTTTGGCTGGTCTTGTAAACATGATTTGTTCTTTTTTCAAACAAGTTATCAAATCACGTACTTTTCGTTTTCTTAATTCACTCTGTGACGGAAAATCCTTTTCATAGTTTTTTATGAACCGTTTTATGATGCCTCTCTCTAAGTTCCCACGCTTAGGTATTGCAACTGACGCACGGCAAATGAGACAAATGCACTTATCCTTTACCATACAAAAGAAAAATTCTTCCTCCCAATCGTTATTAAAATGATAAGTTTTACTTTTCTTCGCCGCACTCATTTTGGACTAGTTATTAATAACCTTTGTATCGATGTATCGCCTTCAAGTTACAACTCAGACTGACTCCTATTCCTGCTGGCGCAACATTTATATCGGCGCGAACGAAGTCTCGAATGTTCCCGTCAAACACGCCGCCCGAAGTTTCTAGAAAAATCGGCGGGAATCAAAAATGCGGCTTCTCTTTGACAAGTACCGCGCGTTCCTTTGATAAAGCCGCCTTTTGCCGCTAGCAGGGGATTATTACGATAAAAGAAAGTAATGAGGGGGTTATTCTGGCCTAATTGTGGATCAAATAAATTTTAGAAGGTTTATTCATTACATTTTGTTTTAGTTACCTAAAACAAAATCTGTGAATAGTTCTATATCGGAATTTTTTTCTCGAGATCGACTCAAAAAGCACTCGCGATCGACCGTTTGAGCACCCCTGCCCTACACCATATGGTAGAAGGGGATATACGATTATATATATATATATATATATATATATATATATATATATATATATATATATATATATATATATATATTCTAAATAATGTAGATTAGGGCTCTTAAAGTCCTTACTTTTCAAAACAGATGGCGCCACATGAAAAAAACACAATTTTTAAGCAGCTAGTAAGTCAAGATTTATTTCAGCCCATACATATACTGATAAGATTTCTGTGAAATTATTGGTCTTAACTAATTTAAATGTATACACTGTAAATATATGTAACATACATACATTTATTTTCAATGGATTATGCGAATAAATATATTTGGCAATATAGTCAAAAATACAAAGGTTTTATAGCCAATTTAGGAAAAATTGTTTTCATTAATCGCTATAATATTTAAATTTTCATTTATTCAAAGTTAAAACAAAATAATAAATTAGTTATCATATTGAAATAATAACAGAATTTTATTTATTTTTGATACGAAAAAAACGGCAACAAATATAAAACCCATAATAAATTATTTCGTTATAGAGAGATTAATGTTTACAAACAAAATATTTAAAATTTAATGTCATATAAATGAATAGTATATTATTTATTTTGGACAAACTTTCTAAAATATAGCAATAAAGTTAAGAGCCAGATAGAATACACACATATATTAAATTAAAGATTGTTGTTTACAACTAGCGCCAAAAACCCACACACAAACTTTTAATATCATAAAGAATCTCGGTCAAAAATATATATCATTTTTTGTGCGTTTACGGAATTATTTCTTTTATAGTGACCTTTGTTCATTCGTAAAGTAGTAGGTTTTGAAAAAGTTGGAAAACTATTTTAAATTCACAGTTATACCACAGTAAACATAAAACACAGTAGCAATATTCTGACTCGGCCCCTTTGATCTCAAGGGGTTCGAGTTTGTAATGATCACATGACCTATCGCCAGATTGCTGGTATGATGCCCGCCAGTTTTTGAAATATTCAAATTCCTTTTCTCAAGAAAAATTCTATTCTATAAAATAAAAATGAATTTTGCTGATTGAAAGGAAGAAAAAAGCGAGAACATTTTTTTATTAGAAACATTTTGTTATCAAGTTCTTATTTAAACAGATATACAAAAAAAACAGGGAAAAAGGCCAAAAATAACAGGGAAAAATACATTTGGCTGCAACATTTTTCGCACGTTATTCATTTTAAATATCTCACGACTGAATTTATATTTCTTAACTATTAGAGATATTCTTCGGGGGGAAAAGATGTCCATTTTGAGAATATTTCTATACATCTTCAACTTCACGCGTATAATGTCAACAATCATGCTCCGTATATTTTAGCGAATCCTAGTAATCTGGAGAAATTTAAAATGATTGTAATTACCATTTCAAGATGATTTCTTCTGAACTTAACAATGAAATGAACACACTTTATCATTAGTTAAATCTAATATGACTTTTCGTGCCTATATACTACTTATATAAAAGAATTCAATCCATGCACTGATTTATTTAAACTCATTCGTGCTGAAGAATTACTGCTTCTGCATGCCCAGATTGAGTTTTAAAAGTTTGGTTAGCGAATTTTAGCAGATAATATAACTTAACTCTAGCAAATAATTTTAATATGAATATGATAATCTTTATATAATATATTGCATAACAGAAATAAAGAATTATGAATAAATTACCTTTTAGGATCTTTGGGAAATCTAAAAAACTAACTCGTGTGGAGATACCATATATATTTTTACAAGCACTAACCGCACAACAAAAACTTCCTCTTGACATCTTTTTTATAATTATTTTCAATTATAACGTCAAACGAGTTATTTATTTATTGAAAAATTAATAATAATGAATCTCAGAGCACGTTATAAAAGGATTCTCCTTGAAATCCAGATGTAAATATAACACGCGACCGCGCTGGCAGCCATATTGTTGGTATGAAGGGCGTGATAAAAAACAGGACCTAAAAATTTTCTTAAGCATCGCTACTGTGCTTTATGTTTACTGTAATTATACTCTTAAATTGTTGGCTTTTTCACATAGCCGTGATAGTCTGAAGCAGGAAAAGTCAGCTGAGGATAGATCCATTGACCCGAGTAGAAGGTCAAAAAGCCAATATTAAAACATATTTTTCTAGCTAAAAATGAGAAACTGAGCATGTAGCAAGAATCGCTGATTTCTGCAGTATGATAATCTCATTCCTGGCTCACTTAAAAAAGAGTTACTATTATATCATCGGATCTGACATCAACCCCCTGTGTGCGATCATTCAGTTAATGGAGTATCCTCCAGAGTTTTTCAGCATTTTCAGACGTAAATACCACTCACATATCTTGTTAAGACCTACCATACTCAACTTATATTACAGAAAATATGTCAACTGCCTTTTTGCCGATGGCCATATTTTTTCTTGTTAATAATGACAACTAAAAAATCACTACGTCTTTAGTTTTAACAACTTATGCTGACTAAATACAAATAAATAAACATATAAAGATGTTATAAGAAGTTAAAGATGAATGCTGCTTCTGTTGGCCACGGAAAGGTGGCATCGCTATCTCATTATATTTTATGTTTGACTTGACGTGGGATAGCAAATTGAGCGAAACAATTTTTTTAAAAAATTAATATTTACACCTATATTTTACAACTTTATACTTCCAGATTCTTTTTTGAATATAGTTCTGCCCCGCTGTGATTGGCTCTATAAATTACAAAGCTAACTAAGAAAGAAGATATTCAAGTCTAAGTTGGAGCCACATATTAAGAGTTTCGTAATAATTAATGATTCATTTAACTAGTGAGTAACAAATTTTGAGAGCGTAAATCGTCAATAAACTCTCTATGCTTTACTTCTATTCTAGGTTTGTCTCCACAGGCATTCATTTTATAAAAATATAAATACATCCTTAAGTCTTAAACTAAAAATGTAAGTAATGATAATTTTAAGATGTACAAATAAAACGAATTGACGTACAGTCATATAATACGGAAGCAGTAACTGTAAATTTAAATTAATCCAAATTCATAAAACCCATTTTTTTAAGGAAATGTCAGCCTCTTATAGTCAAATATCTAAGTTATGAGACGAAGCAAGTATCAGTTAAAATATTGCTGTATATTATAATAACTTTTATCAACTAAAATCAGAGAATAGAGGGTATAGAAGACGCTTTCCCTTGCGCGAAGGGTAGGAATAATTACCATGAAGAGTGCCACCAATGTCAATCAGTTGAAAAGCACTAATTTTAAGAATATAATCTTGTATTATTTTTGATTGTTTTAAAACGCGCACCTTATAATTGGTTAAAGGATTTATTACTTACTAATATTATTTGTTAAATAGTTAACGATTTTAGTAGCAGTTGTTAATTATTTAGAATATTTTAAAAGAGCCTGCTCTATTAAAAGATAGTTTTATTTCTTTTTAACAGTATGGTACCTAAAAAATATGTCTAAATAGTGTCTTATTTTTTTTTCGCAGTATACGTCGAAGTATAACATATTCACTAATTTTTAATAACACGTAATCAAGTTTCAATAAGAATTCCAAATTGTTTAAATCATAAAAACTGAAAAAAATCATACAAAAAACACTAGAACACATACTAACTAGTAATGAAGAGTCATTATCATCTAGAGTTCCGTTGGACGGGTAAACGGTTGGTATTGTCGACAACATCCGCATTTTTTTATCTCGACTATCTTGACGAGGAAAGACTGATTCCGAACAATATCCTATGTCTATTTTAATACACCTAAGGATAAGATAGTACTAATGTAAAATTAGTCGCTTAACATACTGATTTGAAGTTTGGAAATGGAATTCTTTTTCGATATTACATTAAAATGCATACTAGTCCATACCTATTCTCTCTATCTTCGTCACTGCTCGACTAGAATACATTTGAAGCTGGCTTTAACACTGCTTATACTTCTCAACTGTATCTAAAGCGTTATAAAATCTATATTAGATAATTTTTTTTTTTTTTTTTTTTTTTTTTTTATGGCTCTAGCACACGTGCTACAGGGAAGTCCCTAAAGCGCTACAGGAGCGACACGTGTGCGGAGAGAAAGCGATTCACGTTGTTCTTGAATCGCTGTAGATTGTACTCGATGGGAAACACAGTCCTGGGCAAACTATTCCAAAGGTATGATGTTCTCCATATAAAAGACTGCTTGAAAAAGCGTTGTACGAGGAGTAACAAGCTGAACCTCATACGAATGTGAAGTATTAGCGCGACGTGTACTCCTAACATGCACCGCTCTGGGAGGAATTAAGCGGGCCACATCCTTCGAACACTTTCCATGAAAGTACTTGTAGAATAGGCTCAAGTCGCCAACCGTTCTTCGATGTTCCAGCGAATCAAGGCCGTCGGTCAGTTCCGGGTGTCCCAATCAGACGAACAGCTCTTCTCTGGATAGAATCCAACAAATGCAGTGTATGTTTGGGAGCGGAGCTCCAAACATGGGAGCAGTATTCCATAGTTGGTCAAATTTGAGCTTTGTAAAGAATTAACAGTTGTTGTGGAGTGTAAAACTTTCTGGTTCGAAACAATATTCCCAACTTTTGAGAAGCTCTCCTTGCTATGCCTGCAACATGTTCATGCCAGGACATATTTGCTCCCGAATTAACGCCTAACAGATTGATGACGATGTTAGAGGGATGGAGTGCCCCGACATAACTATGTCGGGTTCAGCAACGTTAACTTTTTTAGAAAAAACTGCCGCCTGGGTTTTTGTAGCGTTAAATTCCACTTGGTTACTGTCAAGATAGAATTTCTTCCAGGTCTTTGTTAAGTTGAATGACTTCCTGCTGTCTGCGGATATTCGTCTGAGTAGTCGATGTCCGAGCATTCAAAGTGAATGAAGAGATAAGTGTACTGTCATCTGCCAAAGCTGTAGATTGGATTCTCGGTCTTTTCCAGCAGATCGTTAATATAAATAAGGAAGAGAGTAGGAGATAGTATGGAACCTTGGGGTACACCGGCGTTGATAGTGAAGGTGTTAGAAAGAAATCCGTCGACTGCCACTCGTAAAGAACGCTCTCTGAGGAAACATGAGAAGCCACAGACAGAACTTTTCAGACATACCATAAGAACGTAACTTAGTCAACAGCCCATCGTGCCAAACACGGTCATATGCCTTGGATATGTCAAGAGCAAACCGCTCGAGATTCTCCAAAGTGTTCAATTGCGTTGTTCCAAATATGTGTTACATAAGTCAGAAGATCTCCTGTTGATCTATTTTTACGAAAGCCATATTGGTGATCACTTAATAATGTTGAATCCTTCAAGATATTTTAGAAGATGCTGATTGATAGCCTTTTCCATGACTTTCGATATTATTGAGAGTAGTGCGATTGGTCGGTAGTTATTTGGCAAGGTCTTCTTGCCTTTTTTAGGTATCGGCTGAACTGTGGCACATTTCCAGCAGGAAGAAAATATTCCCTTTCTGTAGCGGGATAGGTTGAAAAGTCTACAGAAAAACTGGTGTTAGTTCCCTTGCACAGTTATTGAGAACTATGGCAGGTATTCCGTCAGCGCCAGAAGCCTTTTTGGTGTCTAGCTTCATCAAAATACGTTTTATGATACGCTGTCTGAAGACAATATCGGGCATCCTTGACTGCACTATGGGAATAGTAGGTGGTGTTTTTCCTTGGAAATCGACAGTAGAATGTGAAGCAAAGAGTTCAGCCAACAAGTTCGCTTTCTCAACAGGTATCATTGCAATAGAATTATCTGGCCGTGTGAGTGGTGGTGTGGTGGATTTGGTGAAATTTTGACTAACTGCCTTAGCGACTGACCAAAAGGACCTGGAATTGCCGGGACAAGCGAGAAGTTTGTTTCTAATCCGTTAATTGTGTACCTCCTTGGTTTCGTCGATAATTTATTTGCATCTGTTCCTGGCACAAACAAAGATGTTACGATTTATGGTGTTAGGATCTTCACGCCACTGTCGGTATGCAAGATGTTTAGAAGCAACAGCTTCTTTGCATTTTAGGTCAAACCAAGGCTTGCCGTTGGAAGGGCATTTCTTCGAAAAAAGGGATGTAAGCCTCCATACCGGCCAAAATAACATCGGAAACCTCCCTGGCGCAGTCAGATGGGTCGTCGGATCGAAAACAAACGTCCAACCAAGGGGAAGTTCGAAAATATTCCATGAGATCTTCCCATTTAGCAGATTTGTAGTGCCAAATCTTGCGCGGTTTGGGCGCCTCTCTATCACTGATTGGTAGAATACTCGATGTCGAAAGTAGTCTATGGTCGGAAGAACCTAACGGCGGATTTACGCTGACCGTGTAAATCTCCGGATTGGTGGTTTGATTAACGTTAGAAAGGTGTCACAGCAATTTTCTTTGTCTAGTATACGATATTCACTGTCTAAGCAATTTGCTTGAAAAATGGGCATATTTTATAAACATATAAGGGTGGATTGAAAAAAATAAAGTAAATCACATTTTTTTCAAAAACAAAAACTTTATTTCAACATAATCTTCATTGAGCTCAATACACTTGGTCCAGCGGGACTCCAACTCTTTTATGGCCTCAGAAAAAAAAAAGATTTCGAGCTGTGAACAATACTCGTTTCCATCACGGATAACTTCATTCGACAAAAAGTACTTCCTTTCTAGCTAATTTTTGAGGTTAGAAAACAAAAAAGTCAAATCTGAGGATAAGGGTGGGTGGGGAACTATTTTGAAACCATACCCGTTTACGTCATTGCAACGGTCGATGCGTGAGTAGGTAAAGGAGTCCTTTTTTGTGGGCTAATCTTAGTCGTTTCTTCTTCAACTCACTATACAAACGGTCCAATAATGTTGCGTTACTATTTTACCTTTTACCAAATAGTCAATCGTGGTGATACCCTGTTAGTCCTAACAAACAGTTGTCTTGTGTTAAAACTGTTTTCGTATTTTATCGTACACTTTCACCTTAAATATTTCAATGTATTTAATAGCTACTTAACTGAAAACTGGACAATTTTTAAATTCTCGAAAACAATGCACCTACCTATAATAGAATGTAGTAAACACATACAATTACTTAGAAGATATACAAAATTATATTATATTTTCTTATGTTTAATATTAAAATTTAAAAAAAAATTGGTATTTGAATATATATATATATATATATATATATATATATATATATATATATATATATATATTATATGTCAACCCACTGTACCAGACTTATCAATTCGTCCTCGTACATACACGTTCTAGAAATATAAATTGCTGCTGTTAAAATTTTAAATTTCTTTAAATAATCCTGACAATGTAAGATAAGAAATTCCTGTAATAAATGTAAGTAATACCAATAGATTCGTGCTCGCTTTTCAGCTTAAAATAGAACAGGAAAGATGGGAATGAAAACTGACATAATACAGAGTTAAAGAAGAACAATGACTACAATACTTTCCTGAAAATTTTCGAGCAATACTCTTCTTATTAATTTTCATTTAATTTTCAATAGATATACGAACTACTCAGAACGAACATCCATGAAAATCTGTCTAAATAATAATTTAATACCTTTCAACCGGTTATACATTTACTGAGTTATTTACTTATAAAATGGGGCAAATGACATGATAACTATGCAAGTTTAGAGATGATGAAACACCCGAAGTTCTAGAAATTTAATAGTCCTGCTGTAAAGACCATCACTGTCTACACATAGTGCGTTGATTAATAAAGCCAGAATTCATGTCCTGCTGGTATTTTGAAAATTGTATTTCCTGGACTAGTAGAACAAGAAACTCTTATAAACGATTAATTAATTAAAATGTAAAAAGGATATAATTTTTAAAATTTTACCCTAATAAAACTGTTAGATTTTTGGTCACCAGTCCTAATGACTGCAGTAATTTGGTTAATTAAGTCAATCTTAAAATGACACCTGCTTACCATTCTATTTTTTTAGAAGTAGTCCAGTTTAAGTAGCAAAAAATATATAGAGCTATATGATATATACAAATTTTATAAGCGAATAAGGAGAAAATTCTTGGAAAAATCAACTGTGATAGGCAAACAGGCGGACGGTTACAAACAACACAATCCAAACATTATAAAGTAAGTTTGGTTGGTTGTAGGCGGGGTAGGCAATTATGCCTATTTCTGCACTGCCACCTCTAGGCATATTGTGCTCTTTTAGCTACATGAGCGTTATCCCTTTAAGAAGGTTTTTATTATCCAAGCCCTTTATGGGGTAATTTATCGGCCCTATGTAGATCTCCGAACAATTTATGTCTGCTCCGAGTTAAAGCCGCATTCAACTATACGGCTTGTCCATCTGTTATCATTCATTCTTGGGATATGCCATATCCAATTCCACTTTAATATACATATTCGTTGTATTACATCTGTCACTTTTGATCTTCTTCAAATCTCGATGTTAGAATACGATCTTGGAGTCTAATATTTAGCATTCTCCTCTCCATTACTCTTTGGGTTAACTGGGGTTATTATAGTTTTATTTAAAGCCGACATTTCAGTGCCAAGTATTAATACCGGCAGTACATAATGATCAAATATTCTGGTTTTTATTGTATTTAGGATGTCCAATTTAAATGGAGAACACAGACCAAGCTAACCAGACCTATCCAAATCAGCCTTTAAATTATTTTTTGACATTTGGATTTTTTGTCTTAAAAAATATTTCCTATTCTTTCACCTACTATTAATAGGTCCTGGCTGTTATCTTCACTTTCATTGTTCAAATATTTGATTTTGGTGAAGTTTAATTTTAGATCTATTCCTCGAGACTCATCAGCATTTCTTGTAATTCTTTTTTTGTCTTGGCGATAAGAGTGACATCATCTGCGAACCTTAAATGATTCAATCGTTCATTATATAGACTATACAACCGTCTATAACACTTAAAACTACAAAATTTAATTGTAGAGTTATTTTAGAGGACCGTCGATAAATATAGGAAAAATTTGTTCAATATAGGTGAGGTAACAAGCAAAATATTAATTCAGTTGTATTTTAAAATATTTAAATACTTACCAAAATTAAAATAAAAATCTATATATTTCACCGGCTTACCTAAAACAAAAGAATAATTATTAGTACCTAATATATTTTTAAAAATGTTAAAGTTTATTGCAGAATTATTAACTTTCTTAAATAAGGCAATAAATAAATAATATAAAAAAATTTAAATCTTTATTAACTTTCTATCGGCTGTTTTTCAAGATCGGCCGTTAAAAATAATACACGTTGTTTACCAATTGTATTATGGTTAATAATTGTAATTATCTAAAACATTTTCAAGGAAAATGAAAATTTTTAAAAATGTGTTATTGTATATTTATTAAAATAATAAAATAAAACAGTAGCCTCCAAATTGTTGCTCATAAATATATTTCATAGATTAAATTCCACCCACACTGTTCGACATAATAAATCGCTCTTACATGTCCAAAGGCAAAACTTTAAAACTGTCATTTGTGGTAAGTTATTAAAATTATATTTTTACACAATGTTTTGTCTCTAAGATGGTATTTTAATTTGTGATATTAACGGTAATATTCCAGTACGTCAGCGGTAAAATATGAATCAAAGCAAGGTAAAATAATCCAGAGCTTAAAATTTAACTGATATCTAGGATTATTACATTTTATTTCTAATTGCATTTTTTATGTTTTTAATACTATTTCTGTTAACATTAATAAATCGTTTTGATAAAAACAATTCCTGCAGCTAGCTTGTGCCATTTTGACTTTGTAATCGATAAAAAATTCTTTAGGGAAATTCATTTATAAGTAGTAAATAGATAAAAGAGAATTAACTGCAGTATCAGGGAAATTTAATTCGCTCTTTGTTAACTTTGCTATAGTAAAGAAAAATAGTACTGCTGAACAAGATGGAATTTACAATCTTGTATAAGGAAATGGCTTTGATTTAATGTTTTCACTTAATGTAATACGGATTATTAAATATAATAACAAATTTTAAAAACAAAAAATACTGAAAACGACGAAATCCCTCTGTTTTTATTAAAGAGGTACGTTAACGGTGTAATTAGACCGTAAACAATTATTTTGAATTGTTCATTTTTAGAAGGGAAATAAGTATCTCACTAGTGTAAGCTATGCTCATATTATCCTTTTATTTAAAAAGAGGATAGTTTCGAAAATTGTCAAATAATTACTGTTTCACCTCCTTTTTAAAATATTTTTAAAAAAGTTTTTATTAATAGACCTAAACAATATTTTATAGTTACACACCCTATTTTATGGTGGTGACCTGGGATATTGTATAAATGTAAACGAATCTCAGCCTAAGCCTAATTTATGTTAGTTGACTCCTATGTAAAGATCACAAATATAACGAAAAACAGATACTTATATTTCATGCCCTCTGTAGACTAGGGAACGGAACACGAAAACTTATTTCTTCGGCATCCGATTATTGACTGATTTTTCTTCGATCAAAGCAACGACCTAAACCTATTTTCCGAGTCAGCGGCTAGCCGTCATACTGACTGAACATCATCGTTCATGATGATGCTAACATAGTTAGCGAAACGGGCGTCGAGTGCACAAATAAAATGTTCGGTGCAGCGATGATAAGTGTTATGTAAAGGTTTACAATAAGATTAAACTTAAGTTCTAAAAGATATTAGATTTGGATGGTTAATTGGTACTAAATTTAATTAAGAGCTAATAAAATTATGCAGTAAAAAATTCGTTAGAATTAGTCATTAAACTAAACACGATCAATTTACGGACGAACTGTAAGTTTATCTCATTTGATGTAAAAAGCCTTTTCACATCAATTCCCATAACAGAGATAAAACTGATACTAAAATCCCTTATAAATAATAGTAAACTGCCTAATCCTAACAAAGTTAATTTAATTAAAATTCTAGATATCTGTCTAGAACAAAATTACTTTAAATTTAACAGTGAAACTTATAAACAAAACAGTGGGAAATCCTCTGACCTTTTCTCAAATGAAAACTATAGAAATGTAGCCAGACAAGTCTACTCTTAGGCAATATATGTTGACAATATTCTCTGTATTTGGAAAGCAACCGATAGACAATTATCACAGTTCTTATTAACTTTCCAATAGAAAAAAATCAACAGACAAATGAAGAGAAGAAAACCATTATATTTTCCGTGTACTACATGACACCTATAATCAAATCAATCAATCCTGGCAGATCAAAATGTCAACCTTCCACAGTCTCATACACAGATTAACTCACATTCTACTAAGTGCAGATAATTATCTAAAAGAACTGAACATTACCAAAGGAATAGCCAGAACAACGGATATAATCCAATTATTATTGATAAACTGAAAAAACAAACAAAAAAATATAAAAATATACTTAAACAATTTTAAGCACCAGGCGTAAAACACGAAAGCAGAAAATGGTTTTCTATCAACTATGTGGGTGGTATTAGTAATAAAATCAACAATAGCCTTAATAAGTTAGGAATAAACCGTATAAGCGTTAATAAAAACAATATGACCCGATATCTAATTAATAACAAAGAAAGATTTAACAAATATGGAAAATCCGGTATATATAAACTTAATTGTGATGACTGTGACGCTGTCTATGAGTGGGGACGAAGCCTACAACAAAGATTAAAAGAACACAGGCACTCTATTCTAAATCAACAAAAATTAATAGGCTTTACTGAACACTGCATAGACAATAATCACCTTTTCAATAACGAGAAGGGTAAGTTCCTATAGTGTGCTCAAAAAGATAAACATATGGATTATTTAGAAATTCTTAGCCATTAAAAATAATATCAAAATAACGAACACCCAAATAGAATTTGGAAATACCTCCATATTAGACGCCGAGTTAAGATAGACTACCTGTAATTAATCCTATTTTATTGCCTCTTATTTTAGATTTAGTGACAATTAACCATCCAAATGTAATATCTTTTAGAACTTAAGTTTAATCTTATTGTAAACCTCTTCGCAAATGGTCACGAGACCGAAACACGTGTCAGAGTGATCTGAATAAATTCAGTTAAACAGTTATACGTATTTTATTTTGAAAGTGGAAATATGATTGTAATATATATTACTCACCTACCCACATGTATGTCCAGTATTTAGGAGAAATAGATTACCGTTCTCTTAAGTAGTTTTGGAATTTCTTTTATCGGCTAAAAAACCATGAACTAATGATGAAAATTCCCACCATGAGGTGATCAAGAGTAGATTTCAGATGACATCTGTATATAATAAATAATAATTATTTTATGAAATTACTTGGTTTATTTTATTAACCTTCAACCAACAAGCTTCAAAAACTTACTTATCAAGTAGTAAGCCGACCTAAGATTGTTACAAATTATTAAACATGAAATATTTTAGACTGAACTATATATATATATATATATATATATATATATATATATATATATATATATATATATATATATATATATGTATATATATATATATATATATATATATATATATATATAATGTTTTGCTGTTTAGAAAACATCAAATAAGTAATGATTTTAAACAGAACTTAACGAAAAAGTGTTTTTGGCTAGGAAGGAGAGAATCAGAATGATACGGGAAAGTTATTTAGTTCCTAAAAGTCATTGTACTTTGAATTGAATATCTCTTAATATTCAATATGTGTTAAGTGGTTCCGCAGTCCATTATTTAATATTTAGTCACATTGAGTTCAAGCATTTTGGAGCTTAAGCCGAATACTAATGTGGGGTGAAAAATTCCGAAACTTTCCGAGAGACAGTAGCACATACAAAAAAACAACCATTTGACTTTCAGTAGGTGTCAACTCTCAGAAGATTCGTATAAAATTTTCATGATATCTTGTCTATTAGTTTGCTAGTTACAGTTGTTTGAGTGACGCCATTTTGATTTTTTCAAAAAGAATTTTACGTTTATCAAACATTGCTTTTCGACGGAAAAAAATACAACCAGAACCCAAGAATGGATTGAGAAGTGTTATGGTACATATGTTCCGTCGAAAGCAACAAATTGTCAATGGTTCAGTGAACTTAAACGTGGTCGTACAACCACCGATGTACCACGTTCAGGACGTCCAAATGAGGCAGTGACTCCAAAAAACACAACACAAATCAACAATATTGTTCTGATTGACCACACAGTAAAAGTAAGAGAGATAGCTAACCTCGTAAAGATATTAATAGGACACGTGAGAAATATTTTGCAAGAGTATTTGCATACAAAAAACGGCCCGACGGTTCCGCACACTCACGATTGATTAAAAACAACGTGTCGAAGATTCAGAACGTTGTTTGACACTATTTCGGCGTAATGTAAAAGGAGTTTTTGTATCGATTCGAAACAATTGACGAGACATGGATTCACCACTACACGCCTGTGTCCGCAGATTGGCTGGAACCTCATGAAAGCCGACCGAAGTGTCCAAAAACACAAACATCAGCTGGAAAGGTCTTACCAAGTATTTTTTGGGATGCGTATAAAATTCCTTCTCAAGATGATCGACTATCTTGAGAAGGAATAAAAAAGCACTGGAGACTATTACGTTGGTTTATTGGACTATTTGAACGATAAAATCAAGAAAAAAGGCCGCATTTAGCAAACGAAGAAGTATTGTTTCACCCAGATAATACACCAGCTCATAACTCCATAAAATCGATTGCGAAATTAGACCAGTTGGGCCAGAAATTGTTTCTTCATCCACCGTATTCACCCGATCTGGCCCCTAGCGATTATTATTTCTTTCCAAATTTATAAATGTGGTTCCAAGGAAACAGATTGAGTTCAAAAAAAGAAGTCGAATGGGAAACTGAGGCGTATTTTAGAAAGCTCGACAAATCGCACCTTACGAAAGGTATCTAAATGTGGGTAGGTCGCCGGGATAAGTGTTAAAGGACTATGTTGAAGAACAAAAACGATTTTTAGCAAAAACATTGTTTTTTCTTGAAAAGTCGTGGGAATTTTTACCTCATGTATAACATCGCAACAAACTAGATTAAGACTGTGTTTTTTTCTGTACAATTTTCCTTTCGGTTATATTTTATTTTCTATAATATTTTGACGTGTTTTAAGTTTTTAGGTATTTCCTTGGAGAACTGTCTTCAAATAAATGTCATCTTTCTTTTCAGCTATCTCACCATAAATATTCAATTATGGTTAGATATCATGAAATAAAAATTGAAATTAAAAAAAGACATCGTAAATCTAAGCTAACAGGTCAAGTAGGTCGAAACTCATTTCTAGTAATGGACTTATTTCATTTTGTAAAGTGCCTAATTTATTTTTTTCTATTATGGCATTTTTACCAGTATTACAATGGAATTCTTTTATTTGTAAAGCCTGAAACGCCCACATTGTTTGCAATGTTTGTATACAAACTTAGAGCATAAATAACTATTTGTGAATGGCAAAGATTTTATTATTGTTACAATAAAATCAACAATACTTCCGCAGATTTGTTTTTTCATTTAAATAGAAGCTAACATATATAATTCTATGTATGTAATAAAATTTTAGAGATAAACATGTTTTATTTGAAATATATCATTTAGTTAGTTTTAGTCAAACAATTTCCATTTTTCCGTTCTTTGGCAAAGGACAATTATTCTAAAAAAATTTTCAGGGTTCCACATTGATTCCGCCTGTTGGTCTGTCGATTTACCAGTCTATTAGCCTTTTTAGGTTTTTTTTAAGTGAAGGAATCTGAAAATTGTGTTATTATTTATTATTGTCAATTGTTTGAACATGTAATGTATTTAAAAAGTAGAGAAGGGGTTTCTTCATATATATGTCGTATTAAATGTGCCTTTTGGGGACGAGAAACCTGAAAATGGCTTTATTTTTATGAGAAAATAACGTCATATTGACGTTTTCAATTTAAACGGAAATAGTATGTGGAGGAAAATATCAGGATTTAGTTGTAAATATTTCTAGAATTCATCCTCGACTCGACTTTCTTTTATAACTAATATCTTTTTAGAGGACACCTAATCATATATTGACTTGTTCTGTTTGAAGTAAGTTACTTTTTTAATATAAGAAAGTTAAATTCAATACTTATTTTAGAACTCGGCATTGCAAAGTAGGTACGGTGTAAATCTCTTTACCGTTTTTGTACAGTATGTATCTACTCGTATAATTATGAATATAGGTCAAATTTATGGCAACTGGACATTCAAGGTATTAAAATAAAATAAAGAGAACACTTTAACGCAATTAGAGTTATCACAAATGTTTAGCTAAGAGATGGAAAAAAATATATTCCTCGATTTTTTCACATTTAGGAGATTTATGGTACTAATCAGGCGCTTTTTTGTCACTGACTGGTAGATCACACGATGTTGTAACAGAGAATTTAGGAAGAGAATGTAATTCTTCGGATTTGTGGACAAAAAAGAAAAATCCGACTAATTTCATCGACAAAGATTCAGCTTCACTGGTGGTCGGTGCTATTCAAAAGCCTTTGCCAGTTGATGCTGTGGACAGTGAAATCACCTAGAAAATCCATTTGTAAAAAATCGATGGTGAGAAGAGAAATAAATCTGTAAAAAAAATCGCAACATAAAAAACACCATGTATATATTGCGTTTATTAGCTTTCTATTAAAAGCTATTATCGCTTCATTAACCTTTTTGTCATTATTATTTGCACGCACTTAATTAAGGGAAAATCAATTACCAATGTAATATGAAATTCAAATTAGAGCTATTCACGAATTTCTCGTTAAATGGCAGTTTTTGTAATATCATAGAGTAAAAACATGCGATGTATAGATAGATGTTTTCTTATTATTGATATTCCTAAAAAAATATTTCCGGGAAAGGTACAAATAAAAAATTCAGTATATTAACTATCAGTTAATTAGATATATTAAAATTATTAAATAAAATGCTTTTTGTGGTACAAAAGAATGAAAAAACAGAATCATAAAGTCAATTAATATACCCGCCTATATGAAGTTGTTACATGTATTGAATAAGTCTCTCAACAATTTTTTTTTTTTTTTTTTTTATGGGTCTAGCTCACGTGCTGCAGGGAAGTCCCTAAAGTGCTCCAGGAGCGGCACGAGTTGTAACTCCATTAACTAATAAACCTTTGCTTTAAATAGTCAACTTTATGCCTTTATTTTATTAAAAAAGGTTACTCAATAATATTTCAATTAGTAGACCAATCTCGCTTCTATCCATAATTTCTAAGATATTTCCGAGATGAAAGGCATAATTCTTTGAAACTCAAAGGCTAATTACTATCAACCAGGCTGATAATAGAAAACATCCTCATAAAATCTTGAAGATTCTTGATGCCTTAAATAAGTTCCTTACACTGCTACTGTTTTCTGTAACTTAAATAATGCATTTGACTGTGTTTCCCTTACCTTGATTTCAAAACTGAATAACTGGACCGATACTTATATCGTCAATTAACAGCTCTCGAAATCGAGGAATCAGAGAGAACTATCAGAGTCGATAGTATAAGTTTTAGAAGGTAAGCATGACTGTGAAATTACCTGTAGGTTCAGCTTTGTGATATTTAGTTTTGACTTATTCTGTTAAAGGAAAATATTGACTTCGTGTAAAAATCACATTTTTAAACTTCACGTTTCAGGCCCGAGGTCACGAGATACATAGCAACACTAATTTTCTACGGTCTATCTACCGATTGGCTCGATAACTCTCGAATAAAATGAAATATAGATTTCCAGTTAGAGATATATATTATTTAACATAGAAGAAAACCTTCAGTTTGCGAGCAATATAGCTTGAGAGGAAAGTGTAGACAAAGTGTATTGACATATTTGCTACATTATGATTGGAATTGTTCCTGGTCTTTAAAAGAGATAGTAGTTATATATATATATATATATATATATATATATATATATATATATACAGTTTGACCGGAAGTAACTGCAACTTTCTATATATATATATATATATATATATATATATATATATATATATATATATATATATATATATATATATATATATATATATATATATATATATATATATATATATATATGTATGTATATATATATGTATGTATATATATAACACATGGGCTGAAAAGTCCCGGGCCTAACACATAGATGGCGCTAGTTTTATTGCAGTCACCTTTTTTTCAGTTAATACTAACCTTCAAAAGACAGCTGTTAAAATTTCATGATATTCTATTCATTAGTTTGTGAGTTATTGTGCTAAGAGTGACGCTACTTTTGTTATTTTCAAAACAATGGATCAAAAACAATTTCGTGTTTTAATTTTACACTGCTTCTTGATGGGAAAAAATACCGTTCAAGCGAAGCAATGGCTTGAAAAGTGTTATGGGGACTCCGCTCCATCAGAAACAATAATAAAACGTTGGTTTGCTGACTTCAAACGTGGTCGTAGAGACACCGATGATGCAGAACGCAGTGGACGTCCAAATGAGGCGGTAACACCAGAAAACATCAAAAAAAATCCATAAAATCGTTTTGAATGATCGAAAAGTGAAGTTGCGTGAGTTAGCTGATATCGTAAAGATATCAAAAGAACGTGTTGGCTTTATTTTGCATGAGCATTTGACTATGAGAAAGCTCTGTTCAAAGTGGGTGCCGCGTTTGCTCACTGTTGATCAAAAACAAGAACGTGTTGATGATTCTAAGCAGTGTTTGGCCATGTTTAAACGTAACAAACCGGAATTTTTGCGTTGATATGTGACAATGGATGAAACATGGATCCATCACTTCATTCCGGAATCAAAACGATCGTCATCTGAGTGGACAGCAACTGGTGAACCTCGTCCAAAGCGCCCGAAAGCACAACAATCGGCTGGAAAGGTTATGGCCTCGGTATTTTGGGATGTGCGTGGTGTAATATTCATGGACTATCTTGAGAAAGGAAATACCATCAACAGTGAATATTATATAGCGTTATTGGAGCGTTTGAAGGCCGAAATTGCAAAGAAACGACCGCATATGGCAAAGAAAAAAATTTTGTTTCATCAAGACAACGCACCGTGTCACAAGTCAATCAAAACAATGGCAAAAACTACATGAATTGAACTTCGAATTGCTCCCACATCCACCGTATTCGCAAGATTTGGCTCCCAGCGACTACTGGCTGTTCGCAGACCTGAAAAAAATGCTCGCCGGTAAGAAATTTCGCACGAATGAAGAGGTTATCGCTGAAACTGAGGCCTATTTTGAGGCAAAAGATAAATCGTTCTACAAAAGTGGTATTAAAATGTTAGAGCGGCGCTGGAATGATTGCGTTGCTCTTGATGGAGATTACGTTGATGAATAAAGCTAATTTTGAACCAAAAAAACCGTGTTTTCTTTGTTAGTCCCGGGACTTTTCAGCCCATACATATATATATATATATATATATATATATATATATATATATATATATATATATATATATATATATATATATATGTATGTATATATATATATATATATATATATATATATATATATGTATATATATATATATATATATATATATATATATATATATATATATATATATATATGTATATATATATATATATATATATATATATATATATATATATATATATACATACATATATATATATATATATATATATATAATATATATATATATATATATACATATATATATACATATATATATATATATATATATATATATATATATATATATATATATATATATATATATATATGTATATATATATATATATATATATATATATATATATATATATATACATATATATACATATACATGTAAATATATATATATATATATATATATATATATATATATATATATATATATATATATATATATATATATATACATACCTTGGTCTTCTAAGACTATGATATCTTTTGGTGTTGGCAGAATATTTTTAATTTTTGGATGTTGTGTATATAGTCTCGATTTGGTGCTTTCCTAGAAGTCTTCCTATTCTGTCCATGATGTCGTTAAATAATTAATATACATAAATATATATTTTCTAATAGATAAAACGGGATATTCCGATTTCCTACGCGACAAATCTGACTTAATAATAAGAGTTTTCCTTTCATCCTCCAGGAGCAGTTCCTCTATCGAATCTGACAGTAACCGAGAGATGGGACGATAAATGGATAGTCTGAAATTCTTTCCAAAATGAGATAAAACGAACAAAAACAATTGCTAGCCACGGCCGCCTAAGTCTAAGAGTTTAAATCAGTTTTTGCCGGTCACCTGTCAAACAAATGTCACAACCTGTGATAAATCGTTGGAAAGAGAATTTTAAAGCGAATTGAAATTGATAAAAAAATATACAGGATTCCATTAAAAATAAGAAAGTTGCAGTCACTTCCGGTCAAATCGGAAGTAGTTAAAAATAGTTCCTAAGTGATAAAAAAAGCCTAATAACGCCCCATTCTAGTATCTAAAAATGCAAATATGTAACTTTCAAAATGAAATATATATATATATATATATATATATATATATATATATATATATTATATATATATATATATATATATATATATGTATATACATATGTATATACATATTTATATTTATACACCTTGGTCTAAGACTATAATGTCTTTTGGTGTTGGCAGAATATCTTTAATTTTTGGATGTTGTGTATATAGTCTCGATTTGGTGCTTTCCTAGAAGTCTTCCTATTTTGTCCGTGATGTCGTTAATTACTTAATATGCATAAATAATATTTTCTAATGGGAAACGGGATATTTCGATTTCCAACTCGACAAATCTGACTTAATAATAAGAGTTTCCCTTTCATCCTCCAGGAGCAGTTCCTCTATCGAATCTGACAGTAACCGAGAAACGATGCAAGAGTTTCCAGACGAAATATTGCTACAAGAGCCTGAACCATCCCAACCAAAAAAGAGAAGGTTCTATGGTAAATACAACATAATCTGACCTAAAATAACAGCTGCATTTGATGCTTGTAAAATAAGTAATAGGTACGGAGTTCATATTTTGATGGCAATAGTAGAGGCACTAGAGCACGATACTGAATTTATATCTATAAGTAGAACCACTCTACAGCAAACTAGACAACAGATGCGTGAAGAAAGGGCCGCTCAATTAAAAACAGCGTTTAAAGTGTCTGAGCTGCTGCATCAATAATTCACTGGGATGGAAAACTTCTGCCTTCCTTAACAGGTGTGGAAAATGTGGACAGACTGGTCGGTACTCGTTACTAGCGGAGATATAGAGCAATTACTTGCAGTACCTCCTTTGCAGACCTCAACAGGGTAAGGAGCAAGCCATGGCGGTTGATGAGACTCTTATTATTTGGAATTTATAAAATAAGTTTATAGCTTTATGTTGTGACACCACCGCTTCTAATGTGGGGTATATCAATGGTACAGCTGCAATACTACAACAGAAACTAGAAAGAGACATTCTGTTTTTCGAAACTGTTTTGCAAAATGTATTTGATGTCAAAATGCCTTTTCCCTCTGGTCCTAATGTGCCATCATTTAAATGCTTTAGGGAGTATTGGCCCAAAATAGATCATCATAACTTTAAGACAGGATTTCAAGTTAAAAAAATTAGAAAAATTTTAGAGCCTCAAAAAACAAACTGAGATTGTACGTTTTATAAATACATTCTTGACAATACAACATCCTCATGATGATTGTAAAGAAGGACTGGTACTGAAAATTATTTTTGGAAAGATAACCTTCTAACGTTACACTTTACCATCCTGGTGCATTTTATCATGCACGGTGGATGTCTAAAACAATTTATTGCCTAAAAATATATTTTTTTCAAGATCAGTTTAAAATTACACAAAAAGAAAAATCTGGTATTTCTGATATATGTCTTTTTATAGTAAAAGTGTATCTAATAGCATGGTTTACAGCACCTTGTGCAAATAAAGCACCATTTCACTACCTTCAGTTTTGTAAAGAATTAATAAAATATCAATTGACGCTGTCTTGTCCCAGGCTGTAAGTAATAGAATGATAAATCATTTGTGGTATTTAAATCCAGAAAATGTCGCCTTAACCTTTTTTGATATTTTAATTAACACTAAGAGAGATATGGTTAAGGCACTAAATAGAAAAGGATTAAAAGAAGAAGGTATTAAACGAGCATCAATAAGTGAACTAGAATCGAATATAAAGAAATCTAGGACTTCATATTTGTTAATTCTAAACTTTTTTTTTTGGAAAACTAAATTTGCCTGTAAATTTTTTGGAAAATGATCCGACAACTTGGAGTAAAAACAACAGTTATAAAGAATGTTGTAAAGTTATAAATAGTCCATAAGTCATAAACGACTCATCTGAGAGAGGCATCAAACTAACTGATGAATATAATAAGATATTAACTAAAGATGAAGAACAAAAACAATACTTACTTCAAGTTGTTGCAGGCTATAAAACACTTTTTGCAAATGTTAAAAAAGAAACAATGTTACAAGTTTTGGAGTAGTGTTAGGTAGTCTTATATGCTTAAATTTAATTTATAATTACTTAAGTAAAATGTTATACAAATACTTTTATCTTTATAATTACATCTTTCAACACTTTAAAAGCTTTTATTTTATTTACTTTCCTGTAAACATAAGATATTGGATTTGAGTGTTTTATTTTGTATTCATATGTATGTATATTTTTCATGAGCGATAATTTAGTATTATATAATATATTTTTCTCTTTAATATAAAATATAAACTAAATTTTGTAATATTAATATATATTGTCTTTTTCACCACGTCATTGTGGTTTGCGACACCACTTCCCATTATCCGATCTAAGAAAAATTTTGCTGAGGATGTTTTTTTATCGAATGGAATCATTCAAAGGGGTGGCTCATTAAAAATTTAATAGTCGAAAAAGATGGGCCACCCTAAATATATATATACATATATATATATATATATATATATATATATATATATATATATATATATATATATATATATATATAAGTATATATATATATATATATATATATATATATATAAGGAGTTAGCGAAGTTGTTCCATCTCTATCGTATTAAACATCCCTTTTAAGTTTGTGAGGATCAAGTATGTTATTTTTAAATCATTTTTAAATATTTGGTGTGAAACAACCAAAAAATTACATGATTGGAGGGGTTTCTCAGTCTTCTTGGCTTGAAGGAATATAGAAATTTAGTTACTTTTTGAATAATTTCAGTATTTTCAGAATTCACTTTTTTACTTTGTCTGCTTAGAAAGAACTACTAATTTTAAATGCGATCATACGCTCGTATAACGAGTTTCAATAATTTGTGATTAATGTCTCACCATAAGGTACTATTTCTTTCTTTAAAATATTGAGTAGTAATGATGATTATTGAGCGTGAAAAATTCAAAGTTAGTATAACTTCTCAATCTATACTTGTAAAGTAAGAGTTACTGAGTAAATAACCTTACAAAATTTTTCACTTTGTAAGTAAACGCCACCATAACCAACAGACACAAAGATCTAGAGAAAACCAAATTTAACTGCCTTTTTCATTATGTAGAAAAGACTTAATAGTTAGTTTTTTCTACGTGAGATACTAGAAAATTACGTATTGGGAAAATCAAAATTCAAAAAATCTTTACACTTCTCTGAAGCTCTCTTTCATGGTTATAACCAGATAACTTGGTTTCGCTACAATATAGTGGTATCGCTTAGCTTTGCCATAATTTGAGAGACTGCCCTAAATTAACTATTTTTCAAAAGAAACAGGACAAATTGGTCTTTACCTAGCCCTGATTTTGCATTAATAGAGTTATAGCGACTCTCGCTCCCTAAAGCCATTAAAAGGAAATATTTGCCGAGCAGAGATTAATAATGTTATCTCTTGCTTTGAAGAGAGGGTGATAACGTAACGTTAACATTCAAATACCACTATTTTTAAGAAATATATTGTTTAGCTATGTGTGGTATATCAGATCATTTTTATTTATGAATTATTTTTTTCTATAATAATTTTAAAACTACATACTTACCGTACATAATAAAGCTAAATTAGATTCCAAATGGGCAACTTGTTATCTTATTTATTTTGTAATCATAAATTTTGTATTAAAACCATAGGAAGACAATTTCGAAAGCAAACCGTTATAATCTAAAATGCAAACAAAGATCAAATTTTAAACAAATTACAAATTCCTAGTTTTATCGGATTTCTGTCGGAAATACAGCTCTTAAAATCTCCAGGGTTTATTGGCATATAAAAGTTTTTGCGTTGGTTTTTTATTGGCAGTGAGATAAAGCTTTCTGAATCCACACTGCTTACGCGTCAATCAATTTTACATGAACAGAAAAGAATGCGTGAGAAAATTTTAAATTTATAGAAATGCCAGTTTTATTTCTTGCTCCAGGGAGAAAGGAATACAAGAGGTTAAAGACAGATACTGATAAAATGTGATCGTAAAAAAATTCTTATTTAAAACATATTTTCGAAAAAAAAAACGTATCGTTTATCAAACATATTAAGCAAAGATGTATGAAAGATAATTTTTTTCATCAGTTTTTTTATAATGAGGTATATACAATCTTATTCTCGTTTTAGTAACAAGTTACTGTACATTTTTAAAAGGAAATAGACAAATTCTAGTTTCGATAACACAAGTGCTTTACAGCTAACTGGTAAAAAAAGATTCCTATGACTATATTTTAATATATTTAAACCAGTACTAACTTCTAATAAAATAAATTTAGGATAACGATTCATAAATGGTGAAACAAAATAATATTCCTCAGTATATATCACTACCACACCAAACACTTTGTTTTTGCATGCGACGCGCCTTTCGCAACCATCTTAGCTTCATCAGGAACGATGATTGAGTATTCATCTAAATTGCCACGCCGATGACAGTTGCCACGGAATTTTGAAAAGCACATGTGGCTGATATATTGTAGCGGTTATAGTTATAGTTTTAAATCTAGTACTGTAACAAATTTAACCCAAAATCAAAATTTAAATACTTTTTCACTTAAAGAAACATCATATAAACATAAATAGCCGGTCAAGTGCAAGTTAAACTTGCGCAATTGGTGTTTTGTACATTGATTGCTTTTAAAATAAATAATTTTGTTATAGAGGTATAAATGATTACAAAATACACCCCAAATGTTTTTTTCCGATCTTTACGGAAAACTGATGACCTTGAAATTTTCGTTTTCTTTTTTTATATACCAGATAAATTATGGAACGCACTCGTGATAATTTTCGTTCCATCTACACCCTGTGAAAAATATTCTAAAATTTTTTTAAATTTTTTTGATCACTACTTTTCAAGACAAGGGGGGACAGCGATTTTTTGCAATTTTTCGCGATTTTTTAAAAATAATACAAAGAAAACTGTGCCCAAGTATTACATTATATATATTTTTGAACTCGTGTTTTTACAAGCTTTCATTTGATACCCTACTCGATTACCTGTTTTTTTTTCTCTACCGGTTTCACCCCCCCTTCGTCAAAATTTAAGTTTCAAAACTACAGGGCTCTGATGAGATCGTCAATTCCTATATTGGTACCAACTTTCCATGTCAAATAGTTTCGGAGAAAATCGGGTGTGATAGACAGACAGACGTACAGACGGACAGACTGACAGACGGAGAGATGAACAAACGGACGGACGGACCGATTGACGGACAGACTGACGAACGGAGGAACAGACGGATAGACGGACAAACGGAGAGACAAACAGGCGGACAGACGGACAGACACCGAAGCGATCTTATAAGTGTTCTGTACAGAACACTAATAACATAAAATCATAAACAGATTTAAATGCTAATTATAAATTTTGAAAAATTGAAAAATGCATTTTGTTCAATTTTGGTGGCTAATATTATTTTATATGTGTGGAGTAAAACCTTAACACTCGCGCTGCCCAGAGGAAATTCTTGCTAATTTGCTAAACAATTACTCAATAGATTTGTGGCCTTCAAAATCCATCGACAAAGATATGCTTTCAAAACTAAACAGCCAGGAATGAAAATTATTGTATCTTACTAATTCTTTACGCTACTACAATGATAAACACTTTGAGTTTTGTTTTCTTCTCTCTTGATCCTAGCTCGGCTGATGGGTCATGATATGACAAAATGCATACCAAGATGATTCAATAAACGAGAGAACAGTAAATAACTGCTAAAATATGGACTTTGTTTAATTTTGATGGTCGATATTGATAACTAATAACTATTTGTTTAACCTATGTTGCAGCTCCGTGAGCTACATAACAACGAACTAAATTCAACACTTAACAAAGACTCATAGATTTCACTGTATTTATATATTGCTGAATCAGTAAAACTTCTAGTTATTTAAGAAATAAAAAAAATTATAGCTTGTCTAAACTGAGCAACTATCAGTTGTTCATTACAGAAGTTAATCTCTACTATCGAAACCCACAAATATACTATACGTCGGGACGGACATAAGAGTATTTTTAATTTTCCACATTTTATGATCGATCCATACGAGAAAACAACTGCAAAAAGAAGGTAAAGCCTAAAAATACATATCAATATGCAAAATCTGTGATTGAAAAAAGAGAAAGTTATGTTAAAATATCAAACGCAAATTTTTTCTGTCATTATTTTTTAATCGACCTAATCAAATCATCTGCGTGAATTTAGGAATATATTTTTAGGGTATGATACTGTCAGTTATAAGAACAATTATTATTTTATATAGATAGCTTTTTTCTTTTTGTTCTTAATTCTAAAATCTTCCCGTAGGAAGAAAACGTTATTTTTATACCAAAAAAGTTATATTACCTTTAAAGATGCATTTACCTAAGATTGAATAATTTGTTTTTTCTTGAAGTGTCATTATTGGAAACAAGACTGAGATAGAGCATATAAATAAGATAAAGATGTCATAAATCTGAGAGGTCCAAACTTGTGTCTTAAAATTTTTTAATTATACATTGATCGCTTTCCCCTTTCTATCTACTATGATAAATTAGCATATTTTGTGAACCAAAATCACTAAAAAGGCAAGTCACATAAGTAAATATATAATAAATATATATGTACTCTGTTACTTTTACTTCTCCTGAGGCAATATTGATATAATGTAAAATTAACATGACTTTTGGATTACTCGACCCAAAAAATTCTAAGAACAACAATATTTTCCCAGATCCTCTACAGAAGTCTTGGAGCAATTTTTTTTCACATACATTAAATGTATTAGCGTGGGAGTTAACAATAACTCCGTTAAATAATATTAAAATAAAAACTAAATTGAAAATGTAAGATAGTGAAAACAAAAGGCCATTATCTTTGAGAAAAATAAGTTTTTCTAACGAAATAAGAACTTTCATAAAAACTGTAAGTTTTATTAGCTACCAAATAAAAGGTTCCGTGTTATTTTTTTTATTGACAGGGAAGAAACACGTTAAGTGTTTCATCTCTCCCAGGCATAAAAGATGCAAGCAGTAAAAGTGAAAGACATTAAACTTTTATTTAAAGTCACTTTACAATAGAAAAAGGTTTCTTAACTTGAACGACATCAAATTTTTACTTGTTAAGGAAAATTTTCGAACATATATAAAATTCACTATTTTCTTTTTTTGAGTTTGATTGGTAAGTCAGGCTCGGACTCTGAACTTCTTTTGCTTCTTCGAACTGGATGCTAAAGAATTACTTCTCCTTATAATATGGTGTAATATGGTAGCTAGCTAATTTCTCTCTATTTAATCTTGGACCTATGCAAAAATGGTGGTTATGGACGGGACAGCCAGTCCTTGTCTTATCTTTAGTTAAAAGGCTATGTATAAATTTGTTGTTAGATCATTGTCAGATGCACTCTCTTATAAATTAAGTTATATCAGTTATGTCCCAGAGTCTCCATTTGGAGATTTCTGTATAAAAGGGTGTTGATTGCAAATCTGGAGGCACTAGCGTTGGATTGAAAATGAATCGAAGGCCACCTGCTGAGGGTCCAGAAAAGCTTGACACAGGGCCACAAGAAGGGAAAGCTATTACCACCTTCATTATCGAAGCCTACCGAATAACTCTTAGAGCTGTTTACCGACTACCGATCTGCAGTACAGCCAAAATCCATCAACCGCCGCAATCAACGTTCGCCGTCACCATCCGCATTCCTGTTCACCACTACCCGCGCACGTGCCTCTTCCTGTCGTCAGGTGGCGACACACCGACATATTATGTGGTAAAGTCCGATAAATTTTGTCACAAGACCCACTACTTGTAAAAATAGAATCCTTTGCGTCGCTAGGCCAACCGAGATATTACATTCCAGCGATTGAGTTTGTTGCTTGGGAATGTCGTGTGTTGTTAGAGACATTCTGGTGTTACTGGGATTATTGCTGGGGAATTCTAGTCTATCCGATCGTCGCGCTGCCACCTGTCACCTACGGTTTGCGTCCTCGCCCATCGTGATTGACGAGAACATTTGCCACCGTACACACACTATCTGGCATACGGATTCCATTAGATGATGTGCCTCATTTTCGCACATACACGCATATTACCTCCCTTCTCACCCCCCGCCTTCACCTTATTGACTATCGTTTGTTTTATTTTTTCCCTGTTCTTTCTGCTTTTCAGGGCGTATCTAAGACAAGTAGTAGCTGACATCCGCATTGACCCCTGGGTTACCATTTTTCCACTGTAACAAGTTTCCCGCGGCTCTGATGGACCCTTTAACATGTAAACCCAAAAGATAGCGCCCAAGATTTGATGGTTGGATAACCCGACCAAATATTAACCGACGTCTCATGTGCCAGTGAGACGAAGTACGTTGCACTGGTCATCTTTCAAGAGATGCTCGCTATATAAAATATAACATCAAATTTGAAGTAAAATTGAAAATTGATGAGATAAACTATCAGGTTATTTATTTAAAGTATGATAAAACTCATCCATTTCAATTGAATCCTATCTCAATCAGTAAAGATATGATCAATTTACTGGTATAAAAAAAATAAACGATAGGTGATCGAGTTGACAGGCAATACATACAATATCCATTCAATTATGGCTTTCATTCATTAGTCATATTAGTTGATAATTATTGAAGAAGAATACGTTTATTATTAAAGAAAAAGGAGCAGTCAAGGGATTTTTAAATGAAGTCAATATAAATGAATATTAATTTACTAATTTGTAGTTACATTATGATGATGGATACTAATAAATCTCTTGTCATTCCAAGATAGTTTATGGAACTACTTCAAATGAGTTGATTGGATTTTTAGCTTTTCATTTTTTATTATTAAGGATTTCTTTTTATATTTTCATTTATACATAGCGCGACAAATAATTTCCCGCTGATGACGAGACATGGTGTTTATAATATAATCGACAAACAGAACGTCCAGAGTGCAGAATAGAAATTAAAATCATTATGAAAATTTAAAAAATCGTGGACTGTCCCAATGAAAATCAATACGCTGCTAATTATTCTGTACGATAGCAAAGGTAAAAATCAACGTTCATTTATTCCAGCTGAACAGATTATCATTGAAAAACAGTACTTGAAAAGATTGAAACGATTTGTCTTGATGGATCTGAATAGCGTAATCCACACGGCAGGTGCTTCTTATGCAATTCTTCATCAATTCACACTGTATTCACTATTTGTCAACTTTTGGTTCTGAATTAAGACTGTATGTTAAATTGTTCGCTGACTCTATTTTCCTGATTTATCAGCTTGTGAACAAAATAAGCTAGAAAATTCATGTAAATCATCATTCTCTTCAAAAATTGCACTTAATTACGATAATAATGTAGGGCAGGAAAAAATAAAAAAACTTAAACTTTCTTTTACTTTTTCGTGTCCGGATATGTTACAATCTATGCCACCCATTCCAGACGTCGTCAACTGTTATTAAAAATTGACATTGTTGGCAATTGTATACGTGGTATACTGTTTGAACTTCACCACACTCGCACTCGTCCCTTCCCTCAAATCAATATCTTACTTTACTGGCTTTTACGGCTGCCAGTCCAGATTATTAGGCATTTCCAGATCCTCCAATCATTGTTAAATTCCCTTGGCTCCGCCTCAGGCAGCTGGTACCAACTTAGTGTTTCTACGTCGGTACGTGTCATAAAACTGTGACGTGATTTCAGTCTGCCAGGCGGCCGGCTAGGAGCATCGAACATTACTTGGCGTTCTTTAAAGATTTGCATGAAATATTTTGAATATTTGTGTACGGCACGACGTTGGTTAGGTTTAGCGATGTCGCTTTGTACAACTGAAACGAGGATGTAGCTTTCATATGCGCAGTTACTACATGGCAGTTTTCACTAAGAGCTACGTCTATTTTTGGTTTCAGCCGTCGAGAAACTCTTTTTGCTGAGGTTCGGAATAATCTGGGGCTCGCTTCCCATTTTCTGAAACACAACAAACTTTTTTAGCAGGTTCTTATTTTTTGGGCAGTATTTTCATAATGAAAGCGGGAGACCTGTCGCGACTAAGATGAAGGTATTTTAGCTTCTGAGTATTCTCAAGTTTTCATTGTGTTTCTCATGAATCCACATGAAATGGGCAAACATTATTTTTTAATCTTAGGGGCTTTGGTTTCAAGAAGTTTTTCTGATACTGTGTTGAAATATTTGATAATACTATCTCAAGTCATTATTCCACTATTTCGATCTGATTATGTAACACACCTATTGCAGGACCGTTTGCTTAGACGAAGTGCTTTGAAAACGGAAGGACAGGTTAATCATCTGTAGAAATCTTGAACTATAACGAAGACAGAACACTGCTCTGAAGAAAGTCATTTCTCTAGTTTCTCGATCGAATTTTCTTGTCATCGAAACAAACATAGGAGCGATGATTTTGTAGGAGGGACCTATGGGCTTCACCAGTTCAAAGTCTTAGAAATTTTAGTAAATTTTATGGGAGCAAATGATGATTACTGGTATCATATGTTGCTGAGAGGATCGCTAAACCCACACCTGTAACTATTTTTCTTTCGAACCATTCTTCTATGAACTCATTTAAGTTCAGCACTTGACTGGTGCAATATTTTCCAGGGCGAAAAACAAACTTTGGGACCACAATACGAAGCAGGATAAAGTGCTAATGCAGCTTCAATAGAATTTTTTCCCTACTACATTAGAGCGATAGTTTTTTTCCAATGTTTTAGCATAAAGTTGGTTTCTTGACAATTATTTAAACAATTGGAAACACTTATTTTTTGTGATGAGACCAAAGCTCGTGATCTAGACCGAGACGTGAGATCTACACCCATAATTTTCTCATTTTTATATTCTTTATTGAAGTATTATGCTCCTTTATTGAATACGGCTGTCCAGGAAGATCTCTTTTAATTCTAGAGTTATTTACTTTTTAGGGTATTTTCTATTAAGAAGCAGTTACTGAGCTCTCTGCTCGACTGTGAGATTGCATTTTACAGAGCTTTATTTAGGATTGCAGCTCAGTTTTTTAATGAGACATCTTTTTGAGAGTTTACCATATGTCTTCTTTCGCACATCAGTATGCCAACTTAAAACGAAATTATGTGATTTAATTTTAACACCAGCCCTCAAATTTAGTTATAGAACTGTGTATATAATTATTAACTGAATTTACATCTAACATTTTTGGACGTACAGTAAACCTTTGTTATAAAATAATAATAAAGCGAATGGCGAAACAGATTCGTATCTAACACAATGAATAAATTGTTTTTTTATCCATTAATTATGACAAATTAATGTATATTTGATGAATTATTTATTAATATTAAATTAATATCATTCACTAATAAGCTTAGATGAGTTGATAATAAATAATTAAAGCTTTATTTTCAGTACCGTATAAATTAAGCACAATTTGAGATTTTAGGAATATAGTTAAATTTAATAAAATTATATATACATAAACAGAATTAATATTTCAGAGATATGTAAATGTTTTATGTATGCTAATTTTAAATAAAAGGTCATTATCGTTTAATATTTTGTGGTTCTCATCCTAACCAACAGGATTATGTTATTTCAAATATTTGGTTTTAGCGTCTATGTAGGGATTTGAATTATTATCAAATGGAACTACAAGATGAGCAACTACCAATAGAAGTGGCTGAAGAAGGAATAATTCTAACATTTGATTTAAAATGCGTTTAGAATCTTTCAAATTTTTTAGTTTTTTGATTTCTAAGATATTGCAGAAAGTTTAAAAATCTGCAAAATTTAATTTCCAAAATAAATCAAAAACTATAAAAGTTTGAATATGAAAATTTCATAAGTTATTCTCCTTGGTAAACAGCATTTTCCGTTTGACGTTTTGTCTGTTGGATTCCAACATCATTATAATTTTTTAAAATACGGACTTCCATCCTTTTATCTCGTTTTTAGAAAGCATTTGTAACTCTGAATATAATGATGGACCTTACACCCAGCGTTTCGTTCCAAATATCCATCATACACGTAATTTTCTAAGTGCAGCCCTGATTTTTATCAAAATTTAGAGAACTATGTTATTACAGGCCAACTGGTGCAGTTTAACAGCAATTTTGGAGTTACTCTGCACTACCATAATAGTTTTCCGATATTATTTGTTAATTTTAACAAAAGTACCAATCATTTGCAGTATTCGTTAGGGTTTTTTTGCAATACGTTGTTGCACAAAATTATACTAACTACTATCACTTCACATTGAAAACAGTTTTCTCTGTTTTAATTTTAAAATTCGATTATTTTATGGTTTAGCTCAATAACTGATAAAAAAAAAAACATATGCCCCTGCCTCCATGAATCTAGAAAATGTGTCCCTTAGAAATGGAACTTTTTTTACTGTGGGTTCTTATTTGCGAAAAATGTTGAAGTCATCGATTTCTAAAGTAAATGTTAAGTTGTTCCACTGTAAATAGACGTTCGTTTTGTAAAAATTCTTCCTCCCCCGATCACCAATTTTCAAATGGGTATAAGTCGTTAAGGTTCCACTGCAAATCGTGGTTCTTTGTTGTCAAAAACTTCCCCATCAAGTTCATCGATTTTCAGATTACTGTGTTAGGGGGGGTTTAAGCTTTTAGAGTTCCATTATCTCTTTTCTTTCATCAAAGGGTTTCACAGCTCGTTTGTCATTTGACGCCCCCCCTACCCTGTTTATCTATGGCCATCCTCTTCCTCTGTAAGTACTATCGCCTTCAATGTTCCCTTTTTTATTTGCAATAGGAGAGTATTGTAATAGTGAAAAAATCACATTTCGAGATCTTCGTTTTTTTTTTCATGTTTTAGAGCTCCTACGTCACGAAAAATACTTACTTGGGGCTGAAAGGGGTGACAATTACTAAAAATTGTACAGGGTGAATCAACGATAGAGTAAAGTTCATTATCTTATTGGTTTCGGGAATGACGAAAAAATGTTAAATACAATAGTTTTGGGGAATGTTAAGGTGCACAGTTTAAAACTATTTTTGAGTATACAAGGTACTTCAAAAAAATGTGGGCGATATAACACGTTTTTTTCAATGGAACATCCTATTTTCTAATTTATTTATAAATTCTGCCTAAAATTTTATAACTTTTTTATTAATAATGTTATATACCTAAACCTAGTTTTTTTAATATTTCAATTTTTTTTTAAAAAAATACTAGTTTTCGTTTTGTAAAAAATTGTCAGTAGTGCCATTATTTCTGAAAGTAGAATACTCATAATAAAAGATATATGTAAATAAGATGAAGAAAAAATTTGTGTTAGATGCTACAGGGTGTTCAAAATAAATTAATACATTTCGACTAATTTAAATTGAAAACCCTCAAATTTTTTAAATGGCACGACCTGTATATTATTATTTTTTTCTGATAGATTTTACAAAACCCTCCAACTTCTATTAAGTATGTCATATACCTATTTCTAATAGTTTTCGATTTATTTTGAATTTTTCAATTTTTAATACACTTCCGCTATTGTGAAAACATAAACAAATAGTTAATAATAATTTTAATATAGTTTAACTTAGCTAATGATTAATTATTATAACGTAATAAACGTCCAAAATAGGCCCGTCTACTTGAATACACATGTTTAGTCGTTTTACTATATTTCCCCTCACTTTCCTTAGCATAAAGGGCATTATTGTCTTGCACGCATCCCGTATCCTATTTTCCATATCTACTGGTGTTGTAGGGGGATTCACGATTTTTAATGTAGCTCCACAAAAAGAAGTCTAAAGGTATTTTGTCACATGATCGAGGGGGCCACTGAATGAATCCATCCCTACCGCTCCATTTTTGTGGGTAATGATCGTTTAAAATTTCCCGAACTTCCCGGTGGAAATGAGCAGGAGCTCCGTCTTGTTGAATCCACATTTGTTCCCTTTCAAAGTTATCAATTTCTTCAAGAAGCTGGGATAATTCGTTTTGCAAAAAATTTAGATATCTAGGTCCGTTAAGCGGTTCGCGGAAAAAATATGGACCAATAATTCAAAAATTTAAAATTCCATAACATACATTAAGCGAACCAATGATTTTGGTTTTGAACTTCCCGGACCCAAAATGGATTAACTGTTGAATAATAATGTTATGGCTGTTAACTGCTCCATTACTGCGAAAAGTAGCTTCATCAGAAAAAATTTGGATCGGCCTCTATTGCTCCATTCTGGTGGTACAAAAGTTTACTCGTAGTTCAAAATCACGGTCTTGAAGTTCTTGGTGTAGTTTCATATGAAAGGAATGATACTTGTATTTTCTCGTGGTGCAATTAGCCGTTGGAATGTGTCAGATGAGTCAGTTAGTTGGCGGCTGCCGACCTGGGGATTATCTTCAACATGAAGTAAAATCTCCATTTCTCTTCCTCATTGGTAGCATTCAGGTTTACTACTCTCCGTTTCATATACTCAACTCTACCACTACCATCAAACCATTCCATTAAGCACTGAACTGATTTTCTAGATGGTATACGTCTATTAGGGTACTTCGCTCTGTAAAGCCTTACTGCCAAAAGACAATTTTTTCCCGCCTCGTCTAGTATATAAACCATATCAGTTAATTCATTTTTAGGAATATCCATAACTATTACCTTTATACGTCACTTATTACAACAAATTAAACTATTTTTACTTACTTAATAGACATGTCAAAATTTGACAATGCCTACATTTTTGTTTTGTCTTGGCAACTATGATATTATAGCGTAAGTGTATTAAAACCAAGGGTAAAAATTGAAAAATTCAAAATATATCGAAAACTATTAGAAATAGGTATATGACATACTTAATAAAACTTGAAGGGTTTGGTAAAATCTATCAGTAAAAATAATAATATACAGGGTGTGCCATTTAAAAATTTTGAAATTTTTCAATTTGAAATAGTCGAAATGTATAAATTTATTTTGAACATCCTGTAGCATGTAACTCAAATTTCTTTAAATACATCTTTTTTTTCGTCTCTATAGAACACTCGTAACAATTATGAATATTCCACCTTCAGAAACAAAAGCGCTACTAGCAATTTTTCACAAAACTGAAAACTAGTATTTTTTTTAAAAAAAATTGAAATATTAGAAAAACTACTAGATTTAGGTATATAACATTATTGACAAAAATGTGTTAAAATTTTACGCAGAATTTAAAAATAAATTAGAAAATAGAATGTTTCATTTAAAAAACACATATCTTATATAGGCCACACTTTTTTCAAGTACCCTGTATACGCAAAAATAATTTTAAACTATGTACCTTAACATTTCCTAAAACTATTGGATTTAACATTTTTTCGTCATTCCCGAAACAAATGAGATAATGAACTTTACTCTATTGTTGACTCTCCCTGTATAGCTGCAATATTTTATAAAACTTTTGTCTCAGTTTTGGTTGAGACATTTTTGAAAAAATAAGTTAATCATTTGTAGTAAAAGATATATGAGGTAAAAGATAAGGGGGTAGAGAGTTAAAAGGGCGGTTACGCATTTGTCATAATATACTTTAATTTCAGTATTTTTGTTTTCTCAATATTCCCAATTTTTTCAGAAACAGATGTAAAAGGGATAGAAATCTGCTTACAGAGCAACCTAAAGAAATTTAGTTGTTTATAAAAAATTTTAGAAATACAAGCAGGTAAATTGGCAGAAAATTAATTACCTTTAGCCAAATAGGTAAATTATTGTTTTTACTTCCCTTGCACGTTTTAGTGTTCTTAGATCGCGAAAAATATATATCCCCATTTTCATCGTTATATCTATCCGTCTGTCATGCTGTCGGTTTGTCGGTCTGATAGCAATATAATACTCGAACGAAATAATTTTACAATATTCGAAATAGACAGTGAAATTGGTGGGTGTCCATATGGTGTATGATTTTATTCATATTATGGGATCTCTTTACTTGAGAAAGTCAAATTCAGCACTTATTTCAGGATCACATGTTTGCAACAAAGTTACTGGGTAAATCACTTTACCGATTTATCTTCAAAGAATTGCACTTTGTATCCACATGCACCTTCCCCCATCCTTGGGCTCCAGCGCTGGCCATGCTACATTATATAGCGATCAGAAACAAATAAAATTACTCAAGAGGTCAAGATTGCTGAATAATATTATAATTTTGTAAACACCCAGTAAACAATACGAACATAGTACACAGTACACTAAATTCGCGGCTATAACAAAGAGATTAACATATTTGAAAAGACAAAACGCTATGCCAATCACGTCACTTATCAAACAAAATAAAAGGAATATTACTTCAGTGTCTTTAGAGAGGGGAAATTACTGCGGATATTTATTGCATGTGAAACCGATCAACGCAATCGAAGCATATGGCATATGCGTAAAGTCTTTTCCGGTTCAATATTTAAATATTAGAAACTCATCAAATGAGCTAGTGTTATGTTCTCTATATATTTGTTAATATTTTATATTTATTTTTGTATGTATATTTCATCGGAATAAAATTCATAATTTAATAGATATCCCATATATCAATTTGACCGTTCCGATTATTTTCTCCGCCAGCAAAATGATAGTATCTTTAATGATAAAGCCTCAATTCAATTGAAATGGATATGCTCTGTCATACTGAAAATGAATTGTGGTAATTTATCTCCTTGCACATAACAAGCGGAACGCCTTTATGCGCTACATTTCCTTGGCTAACAAAATAGATATACACACTAACAGCTATCACAGTTAAGGGGCGAATCAGTGTAGGGAGAATAAGTGTGGGGTGATGTAATCATCCCTGACAATGCCAACTGGCCTGGCACTAAAAAGTTGAATGACTTTGCAAGCCGAATTACTTACGCTATCGAGCTAAATATTAGCGTGGGTCTTGTTGACTGAGTTGAGTTTTGAAAATGACTTCTTTTAACCTACAAGACGTAAAGTTCTTTTTTTAGATTTTTAGTATGTTTAAAGTAGAGAAAGCATTTAAAACGACATTTTAGTAAATTAAATTTTCAGAAACTATTTAATGATTCTAGTAGATGTAGAGTTCTGAGGGAAAAGGATTTATTATTACAATTATTTGTAAAATTACCAATAACCGCATATTTTTTAAGTTCTGTCCTATTCTGTTCATCTCTTACAATGGCCACTAGCTCTACAATAACCAGTTAAAAGTTCGATTTCCTACACGTCCTTGCATTTGGGTTATTCTTTTACAAACTATACCTACACCTATTTTCACTTCATATAGTCGACTTGCCTGAAAAAAAATTTATGGCTTTTATACTTGAAATTAATCGATACGTGTATCAGAATTTTTTTTCCAAATGTACATTTTAGAAAATATGGATGTTATAAATTATTGCACTCCAATAATCGACAGCACATTAAAAAAGCAATGTCTCCGGTTCTATTTATTGTATACACTTGGTTCTTCCGTCATTTCACTGCTTTTTATGTCTTATGTTTATTTAAAAAAAAATTAATAATTTTCTCATGTTTGTCCCCACAACTTACAAAATCGCAAAAAAATGCCATTATATTCGGTATATTTTAATCTAAAAAACCTATATTTTTGAAAAGTGGGATCTCTTTTAGATCGGAAAATCTTACTCTTGCCTAGAGTTTAATGGAGTCTCTTTTACGTTTGCGCCCATTTCTTGCTTTTAAAAAGTCCTCTTTTTATATCAGTACTTCTATATAAAAATTATATATAGATTACCCAAAAAACGAACAAGTAGAGAGTGATCCTTATTATTAGACTAAATGTTCAAATACTCACTTAGAAACGTAATAATTTAACAGATACAAACTCAGCTAAAATCGAATATTACGATTTTCTTATGATAAAAAACAATCGAAGTATTAGAGTAAATCAAGAGACTATCAAATATTGTCATAAGTCCATTTATTTGCAATAATACATTTAATTTTCAACAATATGTTATAAAGTAAGTAATTATTTCATAACTTCGACTTCAGTTGAATTCTCCTGCTTTTTTTTTCGCGATTGGTATTATGCAATATGTCAACGTCCTTTTCATAGTTAGAGATCTTTACAAGGGTCAAAAATCCAGATGGATAGATGTTTCAATATTTTTAATTTCTCTCCTCATCAAAAAATACAAAATAACGAGACTCTCAGGAAAGTCCTAGAGCAACATTTGTTGGCAGTAAATAAGTGTGCAACAAAAGAGTCTCTTGAACAACAAATTTGCAACACGTGCCTCCGTAATTTGTCTAAATTAAGTAACAACAGTGAAAATAGCAATCAAACCACAAGGTACGTTTCACTATTATTTATACTTCTCGAAATTATTTAATATTTTCCGACGTAACAGAGATCCCTCTTTTCAAAATATGGGTTTCCTAGATTAAAATATAGCGGATATAATGGTATTTTTTTTCGATTTCTCTAAGTTTTGAGAGCAGGAATGAAAAAACTATTTAAACAATTTCATTGTTGTTATTTTTTATAAATGAACAAAGAAAAAATATTTATCCAAAAAGGTACTAAATGCACGTGTTTAAAGATATGGTCCATTTTATTCAGTTGTCTCTTCGCATCATTAAAAAAACTAAGCTACGCTACTTTTCCCTTAACCAGCCGAAATGATACAAAACATAATAAAAATTAGTTTCCAAACATATAAAATGCAAACATTTACCTTGCCTTTTTACCTAAAAATTAGTAACTTTTAATGAAAAGTCATTTTAGCAATACAGACATGCTGCGAACGAAACAGATATAACTCAGACAGTTGAGTTAATAGTGTCCTCGTCTGTTTTTCCTTATTTTGAATACTGACCCCCACGCGAAACTAGCGCAATAATGGGATAAATTACATGAATAGACGAATCATTCTGTAAAATTTTCAATTATAGTTAAATAAATACTAGTACTACTCAGTATATATCACCACTACACCAAACACTTTATTTTTGCACTCGACGCGCGTTTCGCTAACCATGTTAGCTTCATCAGGAGCGATGATTGACTCAATCATCACTCCTGATGAAGCTAACATGGTTAGCGAAACGCGCGTCGAGTGCAAAAATAAAGTGTTTGGTGTAGTGGTGATATATACTGAGTAGTATCATTGTGCCAAAGATTCCACATTCCCAACTTAGTAAATACTAGTATATTTTATTAGTATAGTATTAGTTCTGACTTCAATGACCTCCAAGTGTCACTCGCCACAAGATTCAATTTACCAGATCAGATTATGTATCATTATAAATGTTCTGTTGCTAAGTATTATTAGTCCATAGTCCGTTATACTCAGTCATGTCAGTTTTTAGTGTTCCGTACGGAACATTTATAAGATCACTTCGATGTCCGTCCGTCTGTCCGTCTGTCCGTCTGTCTGTCTGTCTGTCTGCCTGTCTGTCACACCCGATTTTCTCCCAAACTATTTGACATAGAAAATTGAAATTTGGCACTAATATAAGAATTAATAATCTCATCACAGCCTTGTGGTCCTGAAAGTTAAATTTTGACTTAAGGGGTTAGTTTTGGGGGGTGAAATCAGAAGTGAAAAAATTTTTTTTTTACTAGGTCATCGAGTGGGGTGTCAAATGAAAGCTTGTAAAAAGACTACTTCAAAAATATATATAATGTATTACTTATGCACACTTCTCTTCGTATTATTTTTAAAAAAATGCGAAAAATTGCTGTCCCCCTCTTTATCTCGAAAAGTACTGATCAAAAAATTTTGAAAAAATTCTGGAATATTCTCTTATTCTCTACAGAGTGTAGATTGAACGAAAATTGTCACCACTGCACCTTTAATAATTTATCTGGTATAGAAAAAAAAAAAAAAAAAAAAAAAATTTCAAGGTCATCAGTTTTCAGTAAAGATCGGAAAAAACTCATTTGAGATGTGTTTTGTGAAGTCACTGATACTGATAAAATATACTTCCGTAACCAAATTTTTTTTTTTTTTAAAGTAATCAACCTACGGAACACTAACTGCGTAAGTCTAACTTGCACTCGATCGGTTACTTTACTATACAAGCCGAAATTCTATATATAATAATCCAGAAAGCCCATAGCTCATTTTGAAGTGTATCTGGCTAGGTTACATTTTACGTTACGCTGTAGACATCAGCAAACCCTCAAAAAGTCGGCAAGCAGCAGTGCAGTTGGCTGCTGGTTGGGAGCGGCTCAGATTATGATGATGAATGTACCGCCCTCTCCAGGTCAGGGCAAATTCTAACGACTAGTTGGGATTGAATGCTAACCCTAACAAAAAAATCTCTCGGATATGCTATTTGTTGAAGATTTCTTTGGATAGGAAAAGCTGACGATTAAAGCACATGTGGGTGAGGTGAATACCCTAGTCCATCAGGATAAATCTGCCGACGGCATGTTGTTGGCGGATGGTTTCTTGACCCAGGAAGCGGACGAGGCAGATAACACTCACTTGAATGAGACGCAGATCTGAAGTCGTGCTGGAAAGTTAGAACACCGTCACTAATATAAATCTGTTTCCGCAATGGTGCGAGAACGTTCGTTTATAGAGGTAGTAAAGGTTTATGAGTACTCATTAGTGTTCGGGGCTAGTGGAATATTAAAAGAAGAAGACCCTAAGGCCCTGAAAGAGTACCATCTGCCGATTGTCTTATTCAGATCACATGTTAAACTATGGGTCCCGTCTGGATGGCACTACCCAGATGTTAATAGGGGTTGTCAAAAAGAATCCCATTGGATCGTTGTAGCTTCTACTTGATGGAAATTCATTATAAATATATAATAAAAGACTGTTTTTAGTCAATTTCCACTGGTTTATTTAAATTGCGATGACACGTTTCGCTGTCGATGCAGCTTCTTCAGATCTACATTTTACACTGTAGTGTAAAATGTAGATCTGAAGAAGCTGCATCGACAGCGAAAACGCGTCATCGCAATTTAAATAAACCAGTGGAAATTGACTAAAAACAGTCTTTTATTATATATTTAGAATCCCATTGGTCTGTATAAATTCCCCTACTCATATTACTACTACTACTACTATTATTACTACTACTTCTACTACGAAGAAGACCCTAAGGCCCTGAAAGAGTACCATCTGCCGATTGTCTGATTCGGATCACATGTTAAACTATGGGTCTCGTCTGGATGGCACTACCCAGATGTTAATAGGGGTTGTCAAAAAGAATTCCATTGGTCTGTATAAATTCCCCTACTCATATTACTACTACTACTACTACTACTATTATTACTACTACTTCTACTACGACCACAACTATATTTTTCAATTTATCACGCGGAAATATATTATCACATAGGCTGAAAAGTTTTTGGTCTGACATATGTATGTCCCCTTTTCAAACAATCCATATGATTTTTAGGAAGTACCAACCCTCAAATGATACGTATCAAAATTTAATGTCATTTCAACGATTAGTTTACAAGTTACAGTGGTTTTATTGACTACTTTTGATATTTTCAAAACGACGGAAAAACTCGAATTTCGTGTGTTGATTAAACACTGTTATTTGATGAGAACAAATACTGTTCCAACAAAACAATGGCTTGATAAGTGTTACGGGGACTCTGCCCCTGGAAAATCATTCATCATTTACTGGAATGCTAATTTAAACGCGGTCGTACAGATACAAATGATGCTGAACACTCTGGACACTCAAATGAGGCGGTTACACCGAAAAACATCAAAAAAATCTACAAAATTGTTTTAGATGACCGTAAAGTGAAATTGCGTGAGATAGCTGATACCCTAAAGATAGCAAAATAACGTGTTGGTGATATTTTACATGAACATTTGTGCAAGAGAAAGCTCTGTTCCAAATGGTTACCGTGTTTGCTCACAGTGGAACAAAAACAACAACGTGTCGATGATTCTGAGCACTGTTTGGACCTGTTTAAGCGCCATAAAAAGAATTGTTTTATGCGGTATGTGACAATGGATGAAACATGGATCCACCACTATACACCAGAATCAAATCGGTAGTCAGCTGAGTGGACAACAGCCAGTGAAAACCGCCCGAAGCGACCAAAGACACAACCTGGAAAGGTTTTGGCCTCTGTATTTTGGGATGCGACTATTATCTATTCGCAGACCTCAAAAAAATGCTCGCGGGAAAGAGATTTGGCTCCAGTAAAGAAGTTGTTGCCGAAACTGAGGCCTGTTTTAAAAGCAACTACAGATCCTTCTACAAGAAAGGTATAGAAATGTTAGAAAAGCGTTGGACTGATTGTATCGCTCTTAAAGGAGACTATGTTGATGAATATAGTCGAATTTTTCAAAAAAAAATCTGTTGTTGGTAGCTAGACCAAAAACTTTTCTGCCTCATGTTATCATTTCAATATATCAGTTTTTAAATATATATATATATATATATATATATATATATATATATATATATATATATATATATATATATATTCTAGTAAATGTAAGCCTACTGATTTGGAATATGGACATTCAACTTATTTTGTCAAAAATATTTGCCTGCTTGTGTCAGATAAGTGCGTATAGTAAAGAAGGGTGTAAATTTGTTATTAGCAATCCAAAATAGCATAGCTTAGTTCGGAGAAACCAAAAATAAAATTTTGTGATTCGATGTAAATTAACCATATCCGTAAAGTTTAATTTTAAAACATTTTAGTGCATATAATATAAAACCGCTTTTTTTAGATAAAACTGAAACACTTTATATACAATAAAATATACTCAAGAGTAATGGTTATTTTAAAATTGTTTTCAAAGAAATATGACCAGTTTATCATTTCCTGACACTAAATTCCTACCTATATTATGTAAATTTAATAAATAAATAAGGTTATGTAGCATACAGACCTATTAGAGCTATACTTCTTGATGCGTTCTTTTTTATGATTTAGATAAACCTTAGGAGCAAAATATACCTTTAATATTTTAAATGTGGTGGAAAAACTAAATGGACTGAAATAATTCATATCTTTGAGTTTTGGAGAGAGGAGCAAAAAATATTCGGATATTTTAAATTTAATATCTAATGTCTATCTTATTTCATGAATAAAATCTATAACATTCTCATTGAGCGAGTGAAACCTTTAAAGAGAGATTATATAAAAAGATATCTTACATTTATGAAGGACAAATGTGCCCTACATAAAAAGCGAGGCTATCAATAGCGCCTTTTGAATAAGGACAATTAGGGAATATAAACAACAGCCTGTACAATTTAGGCACACCAGAGTTATCGATCTAATCGATGACAAACTCTTGGATATGCAATCGAAAAATCATATAGAATTGGGTGCGATCCTAATATATGGATAGAGGTGGAGACTCCAGGCAAAGCGCCTGGTCTATTCCACAGATGGATCAAAAACTTCAAGTGGAGTGGGTGCCTGCATATACGTAGAAAAGCGCAAGTAGAGTTTTACCGTTCCACCAGAGATAACTGCTATAATATTTCTGGCTAAAATTCACGCAATATAAGCATGTGTTCACAAGAATATTAGACGGGACTATCGCAACCAAGAAATATATATTCTCTCAGACAGATCAGCTACTCTAAAGGCTTTAGATGCCCATCAAGACAACTACAAAGTCACAATAAAGTATAAACGTGACTTATTAAAACTATCCACCAGGAACAACAAGTCTGAACTACTGTGGACTTCAGGACACTCCAGGATAAAAAATAATGAAAAAGCGAACGAGTTAGTATAATTCGGAGCTACAAAATCACACAGAGGTCCAGAACTGGCTGGTAAAAATGACAATAAACAGTGGCCATGTTAGGAACATTTAGATCGTTGGCTCGCAAGATCTGACCAAAGTCATGCGAGGGACGTAATGAGCGGCCCCCTGAAGAAATTGACAACTAACGTCCCAGGCTAAACTCGTGGTGGTACTGATCACCGGCTACTGTCACCTGAGGAAACATGTACAGAAAATGAGTATCCACCATGCTCCCTCTACATGCAAACTATGTGGTGAAGAGGAAGAAACATCTCCACATATTCTAGATGAATGTGCGGCTTTATGTCGAAACAAATGTAAACTGTTCGGGGCTCGACATCGTGGTAATTACCACATAAAGGCCTTGGATGGAGGCTAATAAACTTTCTTAAAAGGAGGCGCTCATGTAACCAAGAAAAGAAAATACAATAAGCCAAGGGGCTGCAATCCACAAACAGGCACAATCGCCTATAGGCGAAGCCTATAACCAACCAACCAGCTCTGGGATTTTGAAAGGCCAAGTAACATTTAGTAGTCTCTAATATAGAACACATATATAAGTAATTTAATCCAAAAAAATACAAACGAAAATTACTGATATTACTTTAAATATTTGGTGACAGTTTCCTTTTAATTGGAGAAGGTAAATCTGTGTTAATTTACGTATACCTTAAAATTTAATACAAAATTAAAAAAAAAATTCTACATAACTTTTATACTTAAAAAATGTTATTGATTTAATCAAAAAAAATACAAATATTATGAACTACTGATATTACTTGAAATAATTGGTAACAATTTCCTCTTAATTGGAGAAGGTAAATCCATGTTAATTTACGTATACCTTCGCTTCTTCTTCTTAAGGGGCCGTCTCCCTTCGGAGGTTGGCTATCATCCTGGCTATTGTAATTTTTGATACCGAGTAGAGTTGTATGGAAGTACTTCCATACCATGCTCTTAGGTTTTTTAGCCACGACGTGCACCTTCTTCCTGCAGGTCTTTTACTCTCTATCTTTCCTTCCATTATAAGTTGTAAAATATTGTAACGTTCTCCTCGCACGCATAGTATTCTAGTTTCCTGGTTTTTATCTTATTGATCAATTCTCTCTTCTTGCTTATTCGTCTTAGTGCTTTTCATTGCTGATTCTTTATGTTCAGGATATTTTTATAATTCGCCTATAAATCCACATTTCAGATGATTTCAATTTCTTCATTGTGACTTTTTAGAGATCTTTTCTATCGGTGTTGATTCTATAGTATGTTGATATCTGTGTGGACTGAAGAAGTTTTAATTATTATCATGTATTTTGCCTTCTTAAAATTCATTTTAAATCCATATTCATTTATTTCTTGAAGAAGTGTATAAAGGTCTTCCGCACTATCTGCCACAACTAAGGTATCGTCTGCGTATCGGATGTTGTTGATTAATTTTCCAATTTTAATATTTGCCTCTTGATCAGAGAGGGCTTCTTTGAAAATAGCATCCGAATAGTAGTTGGATAGAAGCAGAGACAGGATACATCCTTGTCTAATGCTTCTCATTATTTTTATCTCTTCCGATGTTTTCCCTTTAGTATTGATTACCACAATTTGGAAAGTACAGATTTTTAATGATTCTTATGTCTTTGCTGTCAAGTTGACTGCTGTTTAAAAGCTCAAATAGTTTATCAAGTTTCACCCTGTCAAACGTCTTCTTATAATCTATAAATTCTAGGGAAATAACTTTATTCATGTCTAAGCATTTTTGAATTTGAATATCAACTGCAAACAATGATTCTCTGGTTTTCAATCCGCTACGAAATTCAAATTGACTTTCACTCATATTAACCTCCAGTTTATAATGGATATGATTATGAATTATATTAAGAAAACCTTCAAAGATCAAGATTCCTGTATTATTCCTGTATTATGAATGGTGTTATACAAATCTATAAGAATATATAGTTTTTCATATTCTATTCAGCAGAAATACCACCAGCATCAGGCCCTCTTTCATCTTTTGTACATTTAAGGACGTAGATTATTTCGCTTTCGGTGATAGGTGGTCCTTTCACGCTTAAGTCTTGTTTAATCTATGTACGCCTGTCTTCAAATAATTCTTTAATGTATTCTTTCCATCTCCTAATTCCTTCGCTTATATTAATTTTTATTAGGATTTATTCACATTATTACGATCGAAATGATATTTATGTTTTGTTATTACATATTTAAACAGGGAATTTTTAATAGAAAGAAAAAATATACTAAGAGTATTTCTGGATTGAATTGTTTTAGTTCCCTCTTATTTTATCACAAAATTGCTATACATATAAATACAAGTCAGCTAATTATATGTATGAAGCGTAGAAATATCAACCCGTAATTAAAAATTCATACAATATAATAATAAAAGAACTATAGTCAGTCGAGGTATACTGGAATGGGAGATGAATGATAGAAAAGTTTTTTTTTAAACCTACATCTCGAATCTTGTGCCTAAGATCCTAATATGAATATTTCAAATGTGCCAAAAAACCAAATAACAAAAGACCAATAGAATTGTATAGAGCCCTGAAATACTTTTCACCCAAAATTCTGCTAATGTTAGCAAAAAATATTTTGAAAAAAACTAAAACCAACAGGTGACTTAATCCTTTCAGATTGGAGAGCTTTTGATGTCATTTTCAAAATTGAAATTTTTAAAAAAGTTTTTGAGTTGATAATCCAAAATTTACCAAAGATACAAATTTATTAAGAGCCAAGTCGGGCATAATTAGGTCCATAACGAGATGGTGATATCAGCGATTACCTTGTCAGAAAATATAAATTAATACGTATTGTTACCGGTAAGAACTAAAACTCATCAATAAACAAAAACTTTAAATAAAAAATTGATTGTATATTAATACGAAAGAAAATATGTTAAAAAATCCTATACAGTAAAGTTTAGGAAATCTTTTATTTCACGGCAGAAACTATCTTGCACTGTTTGCTACAAATTTTTGTGAAGGTGTAAATGCTTTTACTAAGATACGACAAAAGAAAATAGATCGAAGTCCATCCTGCGCAAAAGTGAATAGAAAAAAAAATGGTTGAGAAAGAACACCAAAACTAACTAAATTAACATTCAAAAACGTACTTTAATTAATGTTTAATATTTGAAAAGGTGAAAACCCTACTATAATAAAATTTAGAATAATAAAAGATGTTAAAAAGTAAATATTTTTATACTATGAAAAATGTTATTTAATATGTTTTTTTTTTTTTTATTTGGAACTGACTAAATTTAGAGAAAGCCATTATTTTTCTTATTAAACTTTACTTTAAATAAATGTATTTTACACAAGGTTAGAAAACAGTGTCATATTTAACAATTCTCGTATAACTTAGTAAAAGAAGGCACCATAAAGTTATTGGTCAAAATTTTTCCCATTTTTTAGTGTTCCGTACGGAACACTTATAAGATCACTTCGGTGTCTGTCCGTCTGTCTGTCCGTCTGTCACACCCGATTTTCTCCGAAACTATTTGTCATAGAAAGTTGAAATTTGGTAGTAATATAGGAATTGATGGCCTCATCAGAGCCATGTAGTTTTGAAAGTTAAATTTTAACTTAAGGGTTAGTTTTGGGGGGTGAAATCGGAAGTGAAAAAAAAATTTTTTTACTAGGTAATCGAGTGTGATGTCAAATGAAAGCTTGTGAAAACACGAGTAAAAAATATATATATAATGTAATACTTGAGCGCACTTTTCTTTGTATTATTTTTAAAAAATCGCGAAAAATCGCTGTCCACCCGCCTTATCTCGGAAAGTACTTACCGAAAAATTTTGAAAAAATTCTGGAATATTCTCCACGGGGTGTAGATGGAACGAAAATTATCACGAGTGCATTACCTGTAATAATTTATCTGGTATATAAAAAAAAACAGAAATTTCAAGGTCATCAATTTTCAGTAAAGATTGGAAATAAACTTTGTTGAAAACTTATTTGAGGTGTGTTTTGTGAAGTCACTGATCATTTTGTATCACCATAACATAAATTTTGACTTAAGGGATTCGTTTTGAGGGGTGAAATCGGAAGTGAAAAAAAAATTTTTTTCTAGGTCATCGAGTGTGGTGTCAAATGAAAGCTTGTGAAACCACGAGTAAAAAATATATATATAATGTAATACTTGCGCACACACTTTTCTTCGTATTACTTTTAAAAAATCGTGAAAAATCGCTGTCCCCTACCTTATCTCGAAAAGTACTGATCAAGAAATTTTGAAAAAACCCTGGAATATTCTCCACGGGGTATAGCTTGAACGAAAATTATCATTACCTTTAATAATTTGTCTGGTATAGAAAAAAACCAAAATTTCAAGGTCACCAGTTTTCAGTAAAGATTGGAAACAAACTTTGTTGAAAACTCATTTGGGGTGTGCTTTGTGAAGTCACTGATCATTTTATACCACCCTAACAAAATTTTTTATTTTAAAAACAATCAACGTACGGAACACTAATTGTGCAAGTTCAACTTACACTTGACCGGTTTTTTTTTTCGGGAAGTATTTTAATTTGCAGACCATCCAGCTATAATCAGGAGCACATTATATCCAGAATAAACATTTAAAGCAAAATATGGCTTTTTCCGTCTGTATCCAGACGCACTATTTTTTTTTTATTGAAAGGCCTTTTAACCAATTTTGATATTAAGCCTATTTTGATAACCCATGGTGAAAAAATTAACTTATTTTCTTATATTGATCAAACAAGATTCCAACAAAAACAAAATAAAAACATCACAATTATTTAAAAATAGCTTGGATACACTGACGAATGTATTACAAAATGTATTCTGAAAAGTGAAATGTCTTAAGAGGTCGTCAAAAAAAGCTTATCAAACAAAAATGGTAAAGTAAATAAATATGCCACACCATATAATATTCGCTGTTTATGATTTTTGTTTACCCGCAGAAAGTTTAAGAAAAATACAACAAAAAAATCATTTCTTTGGCGCCGTAATCGCGAATTTTCCATCTCCATTGTGTAAAATAAATATACGAAGATGGATTAAAAATTCTTTTAAAAAACAACATAAATAACTTTTTTTGCAAAAACGAAATGTTATTTCTCAACATAATCTCCATTAAGTTCAGTCCACCGAAATTCCCTCAGAAAAAGAAAAAATTCTAGAAAATAGGGTGGGTAGGCAAATATTTCGAAGCCCAGTTCGTGTACTTTGTTATTGCAATGGCCCGGCCTATGTGTAAGCAGGCGCACTGCCTTGGTAAAGGCGGAATTTTATCTTCGCCAACCTACTGTTTTGACTGCAGTTTTCTCTCCGGGGTGTAACAGTAGATCCAAGTCTCGTCTACAGTTACAAAATGAAGTTAAAATCTCTTTCGATGAAGCTGCAACTTTTAAAATCATAATTTTGAAATATCCTTTTTCGTGCGTTTTGGTCTGCTGTCAAGAAACGCGACACCCACCGCACACTCACCTTTTCACTTTTAGAACTTTATGCAGGATATTATTTTCGATCTCAGCAATTTAACACTTAACGCGACGTTCGTCCATTACGCTACCAGAAATTTTATGGACCATTTCTTCAGAAAAAATCTCAATTGGGCGTCCTAAACATACAGCAGCTATAGTGCTCCTGCGGGCTCGTTAAAATTCATTTATCCGGCAATAAATGATCTTGAGTGCTAGTCCAGAGTTCCCATGAGCTCCTATCAGTTTAGTCTCTATCTAGGCCACAGTCCGGTTTAAAAAAAAAAAAAATGTTTTATCACTCCACGATACTCGGCTCTATTCATTTCTACGAAACTTGTAACACAGGACACTTACAACAGCTGCCAACAAACAATTGTTCAGTGCATCTCTTTGAAACTTCAAAAACAACCGTTGCAAGAATCCCGCTTACCAACAGTCATGCCGCTTAATAAAATTCCCCGCCATTTCGTAGAAACTTACGTAATAAGAGTATTGAAGCCCCTGTCCTTACTACAGAGGCCTTTAAATATCCCCTACCTGATGTGGAAGGTATTTTAGTTTTCGTTTGAATTCTATCTTTTTTTAATAACAAAAACCTGATACACTTTACTAATCTGGTCTTAATATATTAAACCGTACAAAATAGTATTAAGCAACCATATCAAAATAGGTTGCTCTGGTTATAACTAAAAATACATGGTCACTTATAACGGTAAGAGCTAAGTTTATATAATAAGCTATAAATACATGATCAAGAAGCTAAGCTTCGAAAGTAAGTTGTCAATGTCAGCACTCCAAATAATAAGTTTTTGGTTTTTTGTTCAAAAGTGAGCAAATACCTTTGTTTCTATATTAGAACGCAAACCATTTATTAAACAGTTTCTCTTGTATAAGATTATTACCATCATCAGCATACTGAACTTGCTGTTTATGCTCATATCATTAATATAAATACTAAATAAGGTGGGCGATGTGCTTTAATCTAGAGGTGTACCTTTAGTTCGTTTTTACCACTAGGTCTGACTCCTTCGACCTTAATGCTCTAATATCCTTCACAAAGATTTATATAAAGGTGGGTTGATACCAAATTATTATAATTTTTTTGTATAATATAAACGAAGAAAGCAGTTATTGAACTCTTGTAATAAAAATTGGTTTTTAATTGGTTTGAAATCTTCGCCGTATATTTTTGTAGTCATCTTTTAAAACAAAACATTGAAAAATTTTTCCCTTAAAATGGGATTTTTGTCAGGACCATGTTTCGTATGCCGCACGTTATTCCACTTATTATATGATAGAGATATATTGCGGGGATCCAGTTTTCCAGGGCTTTTAAGGCAATTCCTGGTAAAAGTGTAGCTAGCTTGAATTTATGGGAAGGCAAATTAGCTTGGCTCGGGTGCATTGTGTTATTTTTCAAGGGGAAAGATTTTCCAACAACATCGTAACTATCAAGGGGCTTAACTAACTGATTAAAACAGTGCCGGCTTTGGTTTTCCTTCGCATTTTTTTTTTTAAATATTAAAGAAATAATTAAAGAGACAAAAATTATTGGGTATATGAACCTACATGGCAGTTTCGAACTAAGCGAACATAGTTTTCACAATAAGACTTCCATAAGTTAGCGCTGGAATTCAAACATTGGGTACATTAGTCTCCAAATAATTTACCTATAGGGACATCCAAGATCCATCAAGGGCTGTAATTGAGCTTCCGCACTAGTGCTAGTTATCGTGCACGCTTCTGGTGGCGGGTAACACTTTTTTTTTCCTTTTGTAGGAGGCTATAACACGGAAAAATATGTTTGTTCGTCCTTCTTATGATTTCATATACGAGTGAATCTGCGTCTATGTACATTTGGATTGCTTCCTTGACAGTCAAAGGGCTACTTTTATTTTTTGATGATTTTGTGATTTAGAGTTTACATTATTGTCAGATAGAGCAATGTGACGTGTATGATAATTGAGTTTGATTTATTATCTAATCTTGTAAAATCGAGAGGCCTGGCAAACAGTAAATGCTTGAAGTTATCAGATGGAGTAGATATGAGGATATTTTTAGCGGGGAGATAAAAATTTGACCAAATAATAACTGAACAAGGAAATGTCAAGATAAGTAAGAACAGTTGTATTGAGGACAATTGGATATAAACGATGACGACAGGCACTTTTACAAATGAGAGTCGGTTCAAATAAGTGGCGTTTTTGACAGACCTAAAAAATAATTTGCACTTTGCTGAAAGTAAATTTATTTGGAATTTGAGAAGTTAGTCTGCCTCCGAGAGGTTAAATCCGGTTGCTTACTTACTGCCGTGAATCAAATAAGAGAAATATGAATTGTGTCGATTATATTATGGACGCGAAAAGAAGAAAAGGAGGTCTGGAGAATAAAATGGAGATTCTTAACAAAAATAAGAAAACGAACAAACGAAAGGAACAAGGTGATAAAGTAAAAACGATAGTATTTATATTGCAAAATTTGATCAAAATAACATGAAAGAGCATACCTAATACGAAGAAGAAATAAGAGAACCTAAAAAAATGAAGAAATAAAGCAATAAAGTAAAGTGTTCTTGCCAAAAGTAAAAATAAGAATCGATTGGATGGAAAAAAAAATAGAGAAGAAATAACGTTGTTTTACAAGGAATAAAAGTTAGAGCTCTATGCCAAAATATTCTGAAATAGTAGATGAAGAGGACGTAGATCCGGAACTGGCCGGCGAACTTGATTTGCTGGAATATCGAAGCACGGTTCGCGACTTGAGCCTATTCTACAAGTATTTTCATGGAAAGCGTTCGAAGGATGTGGCCCGTTTACTTCCTCCCAGAGCGGTATATGTTAGGAATACACGTCGCGCTAATACTTCACATCCGTATGAAGTTCAGCTTGTTACTCCTCATACAACGCTTTTCAAGTAGTCTTTTATATGGAGAACATCATCCCTTTGGAATAATTTGCCCACGACTGTGTTTCCCACCGAGTACAATTTACAGTGATTTAAGAACAACGTGAATCGCTTTTTCTGCACACGTGTCGCTGCTGTAGCGTTTTAGGGACTTCGCTGCAGAACGTGTGCTAGACCCATAAAAAAAATGAAAGACTTCAAATAAAAAACACTTGTAACAAAAACATTTTTAAGGGAAGCAAAGAAACTAAGTTACCAAGTATGTTTGATAATTAGGTGTTAAATTATATAATAGAATCTGGAGAAAATTAGAGTACACATCAACGATACGAGTCAAGAAGAAAGAGAAATTCAAGGAAAAATAAGGCAAAAAAAAGGAAAAGAGATAAAAATTTAGTCGAAGAAATAATAATAAATAAGGAGAAATGGGAGTGCAACAGGAAACAAGATCATTTTGAAACGGTAAAGAAGGTTGTAGAAAACAAAAACTAGAGAATAAGAGTAAAAGTAAGCAGGCTCAGGCAATAAAAAATGATGAAGGGTAAATAAAGATACAGCAAAATGAAAACAAAAATATAAAAATTATATTGTATCTACGAATAATACAACAATATACAGGGGCTAAAGGGTAAAAAGGCAGAATTAACTGAATAAAGGGAAAAATTGGCTGTATTGGAAACTAAAATATATGCTTATATAAAGTAGGGTAAGACAACAATATAGAGGATAGGCAGAAGTAGGATATTTGGTGTTGAGAAATAGTGTGAAATGAATGAGTAAATGGGAGTGCATTACAGAAAGAATAATGTTAACTGTAACACAAGCAAAGAAAGATAGTTAAAGAGGTATTGGCCAGATATCATAAGCAATATCAAATTATTTTATAAGATATTAAAATATTCACATTAAATCAAGGACAAGACTAAAAAAATCTTAACAAATGAAAATGACATAATAGAGCACTGGAGACAATACTTTGATAAATTATTAAGTATAAACCCAAACCCAAAGATACAAATTAGAGGACGAAGCACAAAGAGAGAACAAGGAGGCGGAAAACAGAGATATAAAGCAGGAAACGGAAAGTGAAATAATAGACAAAGAAATAAAAAATGAATTATGAAATATAAAACCAGAGACTGGAGAAATAGCACAGAGAGAGAGTAAACTTCTTTAACAGAGCATGATAAGCAAAAGAAAGTGTTTTGTGAATCCAAAAATGCTATTATTCTACCGATATATAAGAGTGACGACCACAAAGAATGTGGAAACTACAAAAGCATCTTATTAATCTGTACAATTGCGAAAACGTATGAAGCAATAATAGGAAAAAGAATTTGAACAGTAGTTCAAAAACAATTAAGAGACGAGCAAAGTGGATTCAGTCCCGACAATTCCAGGTCCTTTTGGTCAGTCGCTAAGGTAGTTAGTCAAAATTTTACGAAATCCACCATACCACCACTCACACGGCCAGATAATTCTATTGCAACGACACCTGTTGAGAAAACGAACTTGTTGGCTGAACTCTTTGCTTCACATTCTACTGTCGATTTCCAAGGAAAAACACCACCTACTATTCCCATAGTGCAGTCAAGGATAGACGATATTATCTTCAGACAGCGTATCATAGAGAGTATTCTAATGAAGCTAGACACCAAAAAAGCTTCTGGCGCTGACGGAATACCTGCCAAAGTTCTCAGAAACTAAAACCAGTTTTCTGTAGACTTTTCAACCTAACCCAAAAAAAAGGAATATTTCCTACCGATTGGAAATGTGCCACGGTTCAGCCGATACCTAAAAAAGGCATGAAGATCTTACCAAATAACTACCGACCATCACACTGCTTTCAATAATATCGAAAGTCACGGAAAAGGCTATCAATCAGCATCTTCTAATATATCTTGAAGGATTCAACATTATTAGCGATCACCAATATGGCTTTCGCAAACATAGATCAACAGGAGATCTTCTGACTTATGTAACACATATTTGGAACAACTCAATTGAACACTATGGAGAAGCTCGAGCGGTTGCCCTTGACATATCCAAGGCATTCGACCGTGTTTAGCATGATGGACTGTTGGCTAAGCTACGCTCTTGTGGTATGTCTGAAAAGTTCTGTTTGTGGCTCTCATGTTTCCTCAGACAGCGTTCTATGTGAATGGCAGTCGACACCTTCACTATCAACGCCGGTGTGCCCCAAAGCTCCATACGTCTCCTACTTTCCTTCTTATTTACATTAGCGATATGCTGGAAGAGATCGGGAGTCCAATCTACAGTTTTGCAGATTACGGTACGCTTATCTCTTTATTCATTCAGCAGGAAGTTATTCAACCTAACAAAGACCTTGAAGAAATTCTATCTTGGGGTGACAGTAACCAAGTGGAATTTAACGCTAAAAAAACTCAGGCGGCAGTTTTTTTCTAAAAAAGTCAGCGTTACTGAACCAGACATAGTTATGTCGGAGCACTCCATTCCTCTAACATCGTCACTCAATTTGTCGGGCGTTAATTTGAGAGTAAATGTGTATGAGAAGAGCTTCTCAAAAGTTGGGAATATTATTTCGAATCAGAAAGCTTTACACTCCACTACAAACAGCAACTGTTAGTTCTTTACTAAGCTCAAATTCGACCAACTATGGATTACTGCTCCCATGTTTGGGGCTCCGCTTCCAAACATACACTGCATTTATTGAATTCTATTCAGAGAAGAGCTGTTCGTCTGATTGGAGACCCGGAACTGACCGGCGGCATTGATTCACTGGAACATCGAAGAATGGTTGGCGACTAGAGCCTATTTTACAAGTATTTTCATAGAAAGTGCTCAAAGGATGTAGCCCGCTTAATTCCTCCCAGAGCGGTGCATGTTAAAAAACACGTCGCGCGAATACTTCACATCCGTATGAGGTTCAGCTTGTTACTCCTCGTTCAAAGCAGTCTTTTATATGGAGAACATCATCCCTTTAGAATAATTTGCCCAGGACTGTGTTTCCTACCGAGTACAATTTACAGCAATTCAAGAACAACGTGAATCGCTTTTTCCACACACGTTCCGCTTCTATAGCGCTTTAGGAATTTCCCTGCAGCACATGTGCTAGACCCATAAAGAAAAGGACAAAAGATGGCATAAATGTTTATAGTTTTACCACAGAGTAACTAACGGAAAATTTATTGTTGTTTTATCGACACCTAGAAGAGTTTTAAACATTTAAATAGGCTCGCAAAAGTCAAAGATAGTAGCGAATGAAATAATAAAGATTGTGAAGAATTTATGTAATATCATGACGAACTAGGTCTGAATAAGAAACAAATTTTTGGAACGGTTTATAAGAGATAATGACGTATTTCAGGGAGATGTTTCGCTCTCCATATGTACTGTACGTCAAATAATTAAAGAATGTAAAAGAAAATAAAAAAGTGCACAATGAGATGGTGGAATATGTAATAAGTAGAAGTATAAATGCTGTCCATATAGTATTGATTGCCGATAACAGCAAAAACCCATAATAAAATTTAAAAAGATGGAATAAAGAATTGAAATAATAGAAAAATACAAATCCTTAGGAATAATAAACAGAAATGGTACACTGAAAGATGAATTAAATAGCCGAATGAAAGCAGCGAGCAAAGTATTTTACTCCTGAAGCAGAAAGAAATATCTATTAAAACCAAAATTAAAGTCTTTAACAAAATATATATTTAAGCGATAGTATAGTATACGGCAGCGAAAATTGAGCTCTAATAGAAAAGGACAAAAGTTGTCTATCAGAACTAGAAATGAAATACTTCAAGAAAGCATTGGGTGTGAAAAATAGATAAGATAAAAAGTGTGGACATAAGGAACCGACTTGGAGTAGCCTCACTAAATACATGGAATAACAGTAGATTAGACTTATTGTAAAAGACGAAATGAAGGCAAAAAATTTGACAAAAAAATCAGAAACATGGCATAATTTTATCAATTCTAATAAATAAGAGTAATATAGATATTCTCGATAAGTTAAAATTATGAAGAGGAAAGCATTATGTATGTGTTTATTATTAGTAATAATAAATTATCTAAGTTTGTTTTGGAAACTTTATATACGATATGTACGATAAACATAATCGGGAAACTATGAGTGAAAAATTAATTGACCAAAGATATACCTTGTTTGAAAAAATGTAGAAAACGTTTGCTTATATCCTCTTAAATAAAATATGACTGAAAGATAATATTTTTATTAGAATTTCGAATTTTTAAGTGCTATAACTATGTTGTTTATGAAGTACATCAGGCACTAATATATATATATATGTTATATATATATATATATATATATATATATATATATATATATATATATATATATATATATATATATATAATTTCATAACTCTGCTAGATAATGTATTTCAGAACCCTGGGGCTACAGTTTTCGTTAAAATAGATGAGGGTTAAAATAGTACTTGAAGTGTAATAGGCCTAATGGGGAATCCAGCGTCTCACAAAGTTGCATCTATATATTTATTTGTTGTCTTTTTGACCTTTTTCATTATTCAAAATATTCTCTATATTTGTTAGATTCTACTCAGAAAAGAGCTACTTCTGCATACGCGCAATTTGTATGCTCATAAAAGAATATTTAATTTAGTTGTAATAGGTTCGTAAGAAAGTGTTTGACAGTTAAAATTAGGATGATAACACTACGTTTTTCTTATCGGTTGCAGACACATGTAACTACTATTATAACATAGTTAAAATATTCTTGCTAGCTATTCAAAATTAAAACAAGTTTTTATGACACTACTTAAACTGAAAATTACATTAAACTTATAACTAGCTCAAATTTCTAAAACACACACAGCACCGTATTAAGAGAACTGATATCTCCCAATACACTAAACTTTCTCCAACATTAACGATAAATTAAAGTTTATCTCTAAAGGTTGGTAGAGTATTGTTAACTTGTCTGAAATATATCCGAAGTTCGGTTTGCGATCCAACACATTTACCCTTTGCAGAGAATTTACTATCAGTTTATATGACGTATAAACGCATTTTGCTCCCGAAATTTTTTTTTTAACTTAGCAATTCCTATAATTTACACATATGACATTTTGAAAACGCTATCAGTTAGTTAACAAGTTATAATGAATCTTTAATTTTTAAAAATTTAATTCTAATCCGTAATTTTAATTTATGGTGTTAACAGTACTTTTTTTGATAGGTTATCATTTACAAATGGTGACACAGGCAATAAACCTTACATATGTTCCTTGTTACAAACAAATAAGTCGTTTACATCTTTTGCTGGTAAAAAAGATCTGACTATTGACAAAAAAACTTATATGTGTCATGGCCCAAGAGCTATGGGAAAAAAAGTGTCGTGGGCAGTAGCAACTTGTCCTTTTGATAGGTTTATCTGGCACAGAATCTGTTCATCTATCAGATACTTTAGACCGGGGCTACTTGCCCATGATCCAATAAGGCCTAATTCGAATATGCCATTTTTGGCGTAAACGGTAGCACCGTAGGCGTAGTGCATTATCAACATTATCAATAGCCAGTTCAGTAGTACTGAGGGTCATTTTTTCTTGACTCCAAAAGATGGCGTGAATGGCAGCAGCTTAAATTTTGTTTCATTTATTTCGTTTTGACGGGAATATAGCAGAAATAAGGTTGGCAGGAGTCGTCCGTGGACGTTTTTTCTGAAATCGGCTCTTTTAAGGCCAAAATATGCCTCTCAACTCGACATAAGCTTTAATAAATTGAAATATTGCTTTCTAACCAGAGTTCTGATAGCATAATGTTCCTAATTTTTTTTATTTTTTCCATTAAAAATGGCTACTGACTCTTTTATGTGACCTCATTCCATCCATCTTTTCTCATGATTCGAGATATTGTTCACCTAGCAATGTCTAGTTTATGTCATTTTTTGTTTTCTCAGAGAATATATATTCACAGAGGAATGCCTGCTTTCATAACTTCCTGTGTTTAGGAAAAGTGAGGACTGCCCTGTCGTTTGTTATCAATAACATCATGATCTTCTTTGCAACTTACAAAAGTTCTTTTGGAAGTAATAACTACAATAATAGACAATAAATCTCTAGGCTATTTTTCCTCACATTAAATAGTGCTACAACTACAGCACGGTTTTTAAACATAGATGTTTCATTGATGTCGCCGTAAAGTTTCTTATTTACAATTTACAATTATTATAATCTTTCTAAGATTAAAGTCAATTTCTGAACAAAAGCGACAATTATTACACATACATATTAAGTGTAGTCACAAATTCTTGATATTGTTTCGAGATAGCATCTTAAAAGTTAACCTGGCGCCGATAAAAATCTATCACATTGCCAGTTTTTGTAAGGTTTCTAATTTATGCTGCAGTAAAAGGAACATTTCCTTCATGCTAACCATGTCCTTAAATTTAGTTTATGACCATGCCAAATAACTATCGACCAGTCATCTTGCTTCCAATACACGTAATACACAAGGTAATAGAAGAGACTCTTAATCAATGTATTTGAAAATATTTAAATTATTGTAACATTATGCAGGCAAACAAAGATCAAGAGAGGATCTCATTATTAATATTACAACAACGAAACCTAACATTATTGAGTATCTGAAGCGGTTGTTCTCGATTGTTGTTCTCACAGAAGTTGACCCTTTCTAGTATGTTGGATTGTTATTTGAAATACTTTTTTTATTGCTTTCAAGTTTCCCCGACCGGTCGAAAAAAAATATTCAGTTTACTGGTGTACCGATAAAAAAAGTTTTTTATTTACTCTAAATGATCGAACGCCAATAGCTCAATATATGTATACAACAAATATTCAGGAAAACAATTTAACAAAGACCTGGACGAGATTCCGTCATATGATGATAGTAACCAGGCCGAATTTAACGCTACAAAAATGTAGCAGTTTTTTTTAAGGTTAGTCTTACAGAATCTGACACAGTTATATAAAGACACCTCATTTCATTAGTATCGTCGCTGAACTTAATGGGCGTTAATCTAGGACCACATATGTTTTGACAGGACCAACTCGCATGCGTTACGAAAAAATTTCTTAAAAACTCGGAATATTATTTCGTACTGAGAACCTGTATGGTCCATAACAGCATTTAATCCTACACTAAGCTCAGATCTAACCATCTCTGGAATACTGCTACTACTCTTGGGGCTCTACTTCCGAAAATACTTTGTATTTGTTTTATTCTATTCAAACGAGAGTTATTTGCCTAATTGGAAAATCAACACTTACTAAAAATAGCGATTTTTTGGAAAATTAAAGGATATATATGCTACAAATACTTGAAAAATTTTCAACTGATGTACACTGCTTGGTTCATCGAAGATCGGTGTTTGTCGGTAGTACACATAACGCTTAAATATTACATCAAGTCGTTAATCCTCGTATTATCCTCTTCAAGAACTTTTTAACATAAGGAATCTTATTCCCTGGGAATCAACTGCCCAGGTTTATGTCCTCCTGTAATATGATGTGCAACGATTCAAAAAAAAAAGTGTAAATTAGTATTTCCATGCCACTCTAGTGGCGACTTAAGAGTTTTTTCAGCAGCAGGTTAACATTTTTAGTGAATCAGATAGTTAATGTTTCATTATACAAAACTAGGTTAAAAAGTAACTCAAAAACGGAAATCTAAATCGGCCCTACGATAAATAAAAATAGTAAGTTACGTACTATAATGAACGTGGAAGTCGATAGACTTAAGAAAACATACATTTTTACAATAATAATGTGGATATTTTTGTACTTTCCGTGTTTTCAAAGAGGTTTGGTGGCTACACCAATGCACCCTTTAGCTAGTCTTATGTAAGCAAGGTAAATTCAATTCCACAGATTAACTTTATAAACTTTATTTGACAAATATAAAAAGCTGTAGTAAAACATATATAAAATAAACCTCAACGGTTTTCCAAACAGTGTTTTCAATTTTCTTATTTACGTTCTATTTCTAAAATAAATATTATATTTTCATATATCAATAAAAAGAACAATATTTAGAATTGGAATTTTTGTTTTTCTTTCTCGCATAGCTTATTTTCGTAGTAAAACGTTATTTCCCCGATTGAAATTAATAAATTGGTAAAATTTAGTAGCCAATACCGGAATTTTCGTTGATAATATTTCGTACATAGTCAGCAGCACCGTTGTTACAGTTTAAAATTGAAACTTTTCAAACACACTAAAAGTGGTAAAAATCTAAAAATTTTTGTCGTTTGTCAAATAGGGTCATAATTTCTTGGTGAACTTCATTTACGAGTAAAGTACAAAGAACGCTGTTGACAAATAACGTAAGCTACCTTTCCTTATATCAAAATCTTTATATTTTTAAGTAAATAATATGTGGTTTTTCTCTATAATTTTTAATTTAATTTATTTGTGGAAAGATCAATTTTCCTGAATATTAACTTTATATAAATCTAGCAACAATTTTTAATAATCAAGTGACATTTTTTCTGACTTTTTTTTAGATTATCCTGCGTTTCCCTTATGGTATTCAATACCATACTAGTGAAAATAATTGGTGGTTGAGTTGAGACAAGTTTGATTATTTTAAAAATGTTGGTAAATTGTTTTAAAAGCCCTACTAATCAACCTTGCTTGAAGAAGATGGATTTTATTTTTTTGGTTTTGCATCGAAAAATCCTCGAGTTCTAATTGCAACAGGTTATATGTTGTAGATTTTCAAGCGATAGGGAACGACCATATAGAAGAACCCCTCCAAAAGTTTTTTTTATTTTAGACATCAAAAAAACGTAGTAAAATTCATACATAATAAATCGTTTCAGCCGATGATGGTATATGGTACACTGGGGTACAGCATCTGGCTCAGAGTGTGTATTTATAGATCTCAAATTCACAACTATAATACTACTCAGTATATATCACCACTACACCATACACTTTATTTACTAAAAGGTCAGTTAAAAACAGGATTTAAAAAAAATATATCACATTTAAGATACGGTAGAGCAGAAAAGTCTAGCATTGCCAAACATGCCCTTGAGGCTGATTATACTGTAACATTAGATAATTTAAGATTAACTAAAGATGTATCTGATAGGAGATTGTTGAACACATAAGTATGTAAATTATAAAATGTAAAAGAAGTTTAAATAAAGACAGAGGGCCTATTTCTTATAATTCCCTCTGCTGGTTACTTGAACATAACTGATAATCCCGCCTATGACATTAGCTCCGCTTGAGTAATTCAGATGTAAGGGTAAGTATAAATAAGGTAGGTTTGTAGTTGAGCTTTAGTTATTCATCGCTCTTAATCAGGCCAACATAGTTAGCGAAACACGCGTCGTGTGAAAAAATAAAGCGTTTGGTGTAGTGGTGATATATACTGAGTAGTGTCATTTCACATTCCCAACATACAACTATAATATGCAAAGTAAAAATTTGATAGAGATAAGTTCGAGATATATGGAACACACAGTATATAGTCGATGAATGGTACATTACAAATTCTTAAAAAAATCCTACAATTTGGTTTATTAATGAAATCAAAATATTTTTATAAATAAATGCTTTTATTTAATTAGATATCATACATTAATTTCTTTACACACATACTGTAACGATATTGAATATCTATCTGGCATGTTCTAAGAGCGTTATTATAAAGATAATAAATAAATGATTAACATATTCCAAACATGAATATATTGAGATTATACAAGTTTGTAGTACTTTAAGTTTTAATTTTTGTGTATTGCTGTGTGTAATTATTTTTTTATGTAACGTGTACATATATTTTACTTCTCTTGCTAGAGGAAAGTACTGTGTCCGTAAGACAAATATACTTTCTAAGTTTTTGTTTCAGGATCCATAGATCAGGAAAAACATAGTCACTCGTTTTCATCGGTCCGTCTGTCTGTTGACCTATTGACATGAAAACTTCCGAACGACAGGAGGCGCACATATAATACTTAATATAAGGACAGTATTAGTAAAAGTAAAGGGAGTAAAAGAGAAGGAAATCAATAAATTTTGTTAATTTTTTAAATCAATATAAGAATTTTTCTTGATTTTCGCTGATATAATGAACAAATTTTAAGCATAAATATTTCAGTCAATAATATAAGGAACGGGGAGATTGTTTCGAATATTTTCTGTTTTATGTCCTTTTCCAGGTTTTTAGAGTCAAGACTAATAAAAATCGTGTTATTTTTTCACCATTTTCAGTTATTTATGATTATACATATAAAAGGTAAATGAAGCAGAGATAGGGTTAGAAGGGTTGTTTCATTTATGTCGTGTTATAAGCCCTTTTCATAGTTTTTTGGGTAAAGGAATTTAAAAATTACGTTGTTTTTTCATTGTTGTTACTTGACTGAACATATAACCAGTTAATAAGGGAGAGGTTAGAGGGTCTGCCTCTCATGTAACGGCATCATATTATACATCCTTTTTGGGTTTTCTGAGCTGAGAATTCTGAAAATTTTGTTGTTTTTTAATACTAATTACAAAAACTAGAAAACAAAAAATGTTTAAATGTTTTAAACTTTTATATAGATGCAAATAAGAGTGAAACGTTAAACATATCCTTTAAATTAAATATGCGAACCTAAACCTAAGAAAAAAACATTGTAAACAATTTGGTCAAGAACAAAAGAAAAGATATATATATATATATATATATATATATATATATATATATATATATATATATATATTATGTGTGATGTTGTCTGACCCTGAATCATTGTCTCCCAAGAAGCCGTGGTCAGAAGACGACTTCAAAGAATGACCATGAAGAATAGTCTCATTAGCGGCCTAGAGAGAAATAGCAACCGTAGTGGTTGGTGTGCGAAGGAGGTGATTCTTGCTCGTTTTGTAGCCTCAAAAATTGTTTTTTTTTAATACGTCAAAATAAAAGTAAATAGTCAAACTACCAAAATTTTTATGTTCTTTGCCCTAAACGTTTGTTATTGTTATGAGATACTTGATTAATGTTTAGAAAATTTATAGATATTCTATTTATCCAAACTATTAAACATCGTCGTTAAGTTAAAATTGTACCAAAGCCAATAATTTTAAACGTGATAGCAGTACCAGTTATATATCTATGTACATAAAATTCACTAAAATAAAATGACTTTTATATGAGGTTTATGGTTACTGTCTTTACATCCAGATTAAAATCCTAGAAGTGTTTTCATTTGCTGTGATAACCCTTAGGAGTAAATATACTACAATGTAATTTCTGAAATCTTAACACTAGACATACGTTTTAAAACGTATTTTTATGCTTGCTATCATAAGCAGTTACTGTCTATTTAGTTTTAAGTATATCCTGTTTTCTCGTGTAGCGTATTTTTAGTATGTGTTTATATTGTAACAAAATGTATCCCTTTTGTTATAATCTAAGTTTATAACATCCGATATTGCATTTAACGCTTATACAATGTATATGATTGTGAGCACTTCACAGCAGGCTGACAGTGATATTTATATTAAATATTACTATCTGAAGGGAAAATTTCTGAAGTTTTCAATATTGTATATTTATAGCTTATAAAATATAACCTTTTGAAGAAAAATCTTTTATTGTCCTATAAAGTAAAATTTTAAAATATTTACAGTAAAACACGAAATAAATGAATGAAAAGAAAACTTCAATTGCATATCAAACTACAATCCTTGAAAAACTACTTCTTAAAATACCGGGGCTCTTTTAAGTGAGACAGGAATTTATGGAACCTGTTCACTATATTACTCTAATAAATGCTGATATTTTCTAGCAAATATTTTCTTTTAATATTTTAAGGAGTTTCTATTGTTCTATAACCTTTAGTTCTGTGACCGACTTCAAACCTTCAATGATCAATTAACGCTTAGTTAAGGGGATGACTCGTGCTGACATTGTCACACAAACCATCAGTTTAAAGACATGTGACTTTTGATGCTTGAATTTTGTATTTAGCGGGTCCCAACAATAATAATTCTATTAATTGACATGCCTGTTATAGGAAAAATGTACCTTATATAAGAATTCGACGTCAGAAATTTTTTAAAGCATTGCAATATTTGAGTAATGAAACTGGAATTCTTAGCAGTTTTATTTGGATTTAATTTTTGCATCACCTCTATCTTAAGGTAGTACTGTCGGTCGTAGAATTACCGTTCAGAACTCAATGAAACTTGGCATAGTGGTAGATTATAATAAGATAATGTACCAGTTAAATTTTTAAAGGGCTACAGAGAATCAGAAAAAAATTATTAATATTTAAAATTTTTGTTCTTTAACATTGAACCTTATGAGAAATCATAGATTTTATTTTATTTCACAAAAAGTACTGTTCAGATTACAATAATAATGGTATCAACTGAAAAAGAAATTTTTTTTGAACATTATAGTTATTTAAAAATCGATGTTCAGAGCATGTATTAATCGTAATTATCAAATAATTAGAAAAAACTTACGTTTTGTCTCGTTGTTAATTAGATATGCTAACGTCGTAAAAGCGGTTAGGACACGCGCGAAATTTAAACATGCATGGAATGGGATATGTTGGTAAGTGAGAATATCAGTAGTATAAAAACTTTTTATTATAAAATATGAACAACTTTTTAATACATTTATGTTTATCGAATAAATGAACAAATCACAAAATAGAATCAAATTAAATATTAACGATTTTTAGTTATTGTCTTCTTTAGATTCGAAATAATTAAAATAATTTTCTAATATTTTTTTCCTTTTGGTAACTTTAACAGCACCGTTCTCGTCTTTGCCTAAAATTTGGACTATGCCAGAATCTTTATTTTTTTTTATATGTCTCTTCAAGCATTTTATAAGTCACGTTTGCAGCAACCATTTTTTTCCTCATACTTACAGATACACAATCTTTTAATAATTTTAATTGTTTAATTGCATTAGGCAAATTTTGTGAAAGCTTTATTTTATTACAAGCATCGTCCCAACTCAGGAAAGAACCAAGTAAATCATTTCTTGTAATGTTTAATTTCTTTAAAATCTCATCCAACATGCTACGTCATGAAGGGCATCATGTGCTTTATCATTATTTATATTTACTGGAGTGTTCACGTCGGTTATAAGGTTGGGTGTCACAAACTTGCCATGTTCATCTCTTAATTTATTTGCTAATGCAAGGTGCTTCAAATTTTTCTCGTATTTTTGTTGTGTAACTCTTTTGCCTTTCCAATGAAATACTTTTTTTGTATAATTTAATTTTAACTCCGACATTTTAGTAAACATACGTACATAACCTATAACTTGTTGATGTTTGCGCGAGATCAAGCGCTAGTGTCTCGCGCCAGATTTAAATATTGAATATTTTGAGTGAAACAGAGTTACTCTAAGCATATCTCTATATCTCTTGCTTTACGCGGCGTTGCCAAATCTAAATACTACGGAAGTCAATTGAGCCAAAGCACACATTTGAAACATGTGGTATCGACAGTTCTACCTTAAGGAGCAACGACCATTCACCATATCTGAGATTATTTTAGGGACAAACATGCTTCTTCTATTTTCTGCATCAATTTTTCAATCAGATGAACACTTGATCTATATACGTTGGGTGAATGACATGACACAACATGACAGTTGCGAAATGATTTTTTGACGTTTCCTCTCCAGTGAAATTTCTGTCCTTTGTGTTCGTGCAGGAGGTCAAACAAATTTAAAATTACTAAAGGGATACCCTGTGTTTTATTCATACGTATAATTAAATTATAACATAAACTGCATAGATACTATTCAATATATATAGAGGCTTTTCTCCTTGAGAGGGACATGTCTGTCTGTCTGTGGGTTTATATGATTGTCAATAAGTTAGATTTAAAATATTCGTACTTAAAATATTACCCCCTACTGCATACTAAAAAATAATCAACTTTAAATATAAGTCTAATTACACTAAAGGCTTTTTAAATTTAGCTAACATTGTATATGAAATTTAATTGTTTATAATAATTAAGTTATATAATTCGAAATTAAAATAAACATATGGAAGTGGCGAATCATCAACGCTGGTGAGCCCCAAGACTCCAAACAGTTACTTAATTTGCTAAAGGTTAACTTTGAAAGAAATTGTCTTGGCATGACCATGTTACATGCATAGCAAAAAAAGCTTCTCAAAAGCTTGGAGTACACAAAAAAATATTTGAAAAACTTTTTAAACCAATATATCCAAGTGTTATGTATTTTTGGGTGCTGAATCCGTATCTGGTATCAGTTTTTTTGTATCACCCACAGTTCTCTCACAATATGACATCGATTAAATTTCAAAATAGGGAAAATTTGATACATAAAAAAACTGAGCAAACTGTTGATCTCTTGTTCCATAATGGTAAATAGATGTTCCAGATTCCAATAAATGTTTTTCTTTCAGCCTAGAACTAAGCAATTCTGCTTTTTCTTTAGTCAAACCAAAATCTCTCACTAAATCATTTAACTCAGCTTATGTAAACAACTGTGGTTTTAAATTTTCTAGAGAACATTGAAACTCATCATCATCCGGTCGACATTCATTAAATTCGGGACCGGACTGTAAAACGTCATCAATAGACTGAGGTGACTCAGGGACAGGAAGTCCCAGTCCATGTCCTACCGGCCGATTAGCTGAAGTAAAGTTAGGATAGATAATTATACTCTTATTTTTGGAGTTATATCCAGAAACATCAACGCTGCAAAAACAACAATCATTTGAATGATTTTCTTCCTCTCTCCATACCATGGGTACAGCAAATTTACAAGCTTTCTTTTCTTTCTTGTACCATTTCCTAAGATCCTCGACACAAACATAACATACTTTGTGAGGAGCCCAACATTTTTCTTGATTACCGATTTCTACACCAAAATATGCAAAGTATTCTTTTTTTACAATGTCAGTAATGTTTCTTTGATGTTTTTTAACTACAAACTCACCACATATATAACAAAAAGTGTTGGTAGAGTTTTTACAACCACGATTAGCCATATTTTGAGTGTGAATTAAAGCACATGGGTTAAACACTGCAATGCGAGGTTATATACACTGGAAGAAAACAAACAGCTGTGACATTTATCGGAACTGCCAACCTAAGAACATTTGATTTTACTGCCAACCTTATAAAATTCTGATTTTATTACCAACCTAATAATATTCGAATGATAAACTTTTCACATTTTGAATATTAAAATGTGAAAACTTGGTGGGTGATACGACTTTTTATTATTATTTTGAGACTCAGCACACCAAAAAACATAGGACTGAGGTAAAATTATTAAAAAAGTTTTTTCATCGTTGGCCTGTGATATTATTTCAAACTAGAAAGTTTTACTCCCCCTACAACAACTTAATTCTGTACGAAGCTCAACTTAGTCCAATAATGAAATACTACTTCTAAGTTTGGGGCTCTGCTCCCAAACAAATATACCGCGTTTGATGGATTCTATTCACGAGAGATCTGTTCGCCTAATTGGAGACACAGAACTCGTGAGCCACATTGATTTCGTAAAATATCGGAGAACGGTTAGCGACTTAAATCTATGCTACAAGTACTTTAAAGGAAAATGTTCGATGGAGTTAGCCCATTTGATTCCTCCCAGAGCGGTGCATGCCAGGAATAGACGGCGAGCTGATACACCACATCCATATGATGTTCAGCTTTTCACTCCTGTAAAAACTCTTTTCAAGCAGTCTTTTATGGAGAACCTCATCCCTTTGGAATGATATGCCTAGGACTATGTTTCCCACCGACCATAATTTAGAGCAATTCAACAACGATGTGAATCGCTTTTCGCCCTCACGTGTAGCTCCTGGAGCATGTATGCTATGCGCGTAAAAAAAGCAAGTGAAAAAAATATAATCAAAACTGTAAAATTGCTATTACACTTAGTATTTTTTATGATCATATTTCAAAAAACCGGTCAAGTGCAAGTTGAACTTACACAATTAGTGTTCCGTACGTTGATTGTTTTTAAAATAAAAATTTTTGTTAGGGTGGTATAAAATGATCAGTGACTTCACAAAACACACCCCAAATGAGTTTTCAACAAAGTTTGTTTCCAATCTTTACTGAAAACTGGTGACCTTGAATTTTTTTTTTATATATACCAAATAAATTATTAAAGATAATGCACTTGTGATAATTTTCTTTCAATCTATACCCCGTGGAGAATATTCCAGAATTTTTTCAAAATTTTTTGATCAGTACTTTTCGAGATAAGGTAGGGGACAGCGGTTTTTTAAAAGTAATACGAAGAAAAGTGTGCGCAAGTATTACATTATATATATTTTTTACTCGTGTTTTCACAAGCTAGTAAAAAAATTTTTTTTTCACTTCCGATTTCACCCCTCAAAACGAAACTCTTAAGTCAAAATTTATGTTACGGTGGTACAAAATGATCAGTGACTTCACAAAACACACCCCAAATGAGTTTTCAACAAAGTTTGTTTTCAACCTTTACTGAAATCTGATGACCTTGAAATTTTTGTTTTTTTTATATACCATATAAATTATTAAAGGTAATGCACTCGTGATAATTTTCGTTCAATCTACACCCCGTGGAGAATATTCCAGAATTTTTTCGAAATTTTTTGATAAGTACTTTTCGAAATAAGGCCCGGGACAGCGATTTTTCGCAAATTTTTAAAAATAATACAAAGAAAAGTGCGCTCAAATATAATATTATATATATATTTTTTACTCGTGTTTTCACAAGCTTTCATTTGACACCACACTCGATGACCTAGTAAAAAAATTTTTCTTTCACTTCCGACTTCACCCCCCAAAACTAACCCCTTAAGTCAAAATTTAATTCTCAAAACTACATGGCTCTGATGAGGCCATCAATTCCTATATTATTACCAAATTTCATCTTTCTATGTCAAATAGTTTCGGAGAAAATCGGGTGTGACAGACAGACAGACAGACAGACAGACAGACAGACAGACAGACAGACACCGAAGTGATCTTATAAGTGTTCCGTACGGAACACTAAAAAGGTAAAACAAATCCAAAAAATAACATTTTTCGAATTTTCTGAAACACCTAAACAATGTATATTTTTTGCATTATCAAAATTGAATGAAAAATGAATATTGATGTTTTCAGGTACTTTGAAATACGTTAATCTTAATATAAGAAAAAAAAAACAGTATATTTTGTGCATTATCGAAATTGAATGAAAAATTAATATTGACATTTTCAGATACTTTGAGATACGTGAATTTTAACATAAGAGAAACACAGTATACTATAAAGATAAGACCGATCAAACTGATAAATGTGTAAGAGCAAATGGGTGAATTTCCAAATTATCCAGGGACAGCTGGGGAAGTTATTTTGGCTTATTTTTAAACTCATTTTAATGAAATATTATGCAAAAGCCACGTTACTTATTTTCTTACTGATTCTAAAATTTTTTTTCTTGGTTTCTGAATTAACGTTTTTGTACAGGGTGAGTCGACGATAGAGTACAGTTCATTATCTAATTTGTTTCGGGAATGACTAAAAAATGTTAAATACAACAGTTTTAGGGAATGTTAAGGTGCAGAGTTTAAAATTATTTTTGAGAATACAGGGTACTTTAAAAAAGTGTGGCCGATATAACATATGTTTCTTTTTTAAATGGAACATCCTATTTTCTAATTTATTTTTAAATTCTACGTAAAATTTTATAACTTTTTTATTAATAATGCTATATACCTAAACCTAGTAGTTTTCCTAATATTTCTTTTCTTTTTAAAATACTAGTTTTCAGTTCTGTAAAAAATTGCCAATAGCGCCATTGTTTCTGAAGGTAGAATAATCATAATTGGTACGAGCGTTCTATAGAGATGAAAAAAAAGATATATGTCAAGAAATTTGAGTTAGATGCTACAGGGTGTTCAAAGTAAATTTATACATTTCCGCTGTTTTTAAATTGAAAAAACCGCAAATTTTTTAAACGGCACACCCTGTATATATATTTTCTTTTGATAGATTTTACAAAACCCTCCAACTTTTATTAAGTATCTCGTATACCTATTTCTAATAGTTTTCGATTTATTTTGAATTTTTCAATTTTTACCCTTTTACACTTACGCTATCGTGAAAACAAACAAATAGTTAATAATAATTTTAATATAGTTTAATTTATCTAATGATTAATTATTATGACGTAATAAATGTTAAAAAATATGCCCGTCTACTTGAATACTCATGTTTAGTCGTTTTACTATATTTTCCTTCACTTTCCTTAGCATAAAGGGCGTTATTGTCTTGCACGCATTCCGTATCCTATTTTCCATATCTACTGGTGTTGTAGGGGGATTCACATAAATGCGATCTTTAATGCAGCCCCACAAAAAGAAGTCTAAAGGTGTTAAGTCACATGATCGAGGGGGGCACCGAATGAATCCATCCCTACCGATCCATTTTTGTGGGTAACGATCGTTTAAAAATTCCCGGACTTCCCGGTGGTAATTAGCAGCAGCTCCATCTTGTTGAATCCACATTTGTTCCCTTTCAAAGTTATCAACTTCTTCAAGAAGCTGGGGTAATTCGTTTTACAAAAAATTCAGATATCTAGGCCCGTTAAGCGGTTCGCAGAAAAAATATGAACCGATAATTCGAAAATTTAATATTCCACACCATACATTAATAATGCATGTTATGGCTGTTAACTGCTCCATTACTGCGAAAAGTAGCTTCATCGGAAAATATTATTTTGGATAAAAAATTTGGATCGGCCTTTATTGCTCCATTCATGGTGGTACGAAAGTTTACTCGTCGTTCAAGATCACGGTCTTGAAATTCTTGGTATAGTTCCATATGAAAGGGATGAAACTTGTATTTTCTCGTGGTGTGATTAGTCGTAGATTGAGATGTGTCAGATAACTCAGCTAGTTGACGGCTGCTGACCTGAGGATTATCTTCTACACGAAGTAAAATCTCCATTCCTTTTTCCTCACTGCTAGCATTCTGGTTTACTACTTTCCATTTCGTATACTCAACGCTACCACTACCATCAAACCATTTCATTAAGCACTGAAAATTTTCTAGATGGTATACGGCTATTAAGGTACTTCGCTTCGTAAAGCCTTACTGTTGAAATACAATTTTTTCCCGCCTCGCCTAGTATATAAACCATAGCTATTACCTTTATAGGTCACTTACTACAACAAATTAAACTATTTTTACTTACTTAATAGACATGTAAAAGTTTGACAATGCCTACATTTTTGTTTTGTCTTGGCAACTATGATGTTATAGCGTAAGTGTATTAAAAACAAGGGTAAAAATTGAAAAATTCCAGATAAATCGAAACCTATTAGACATAGATATATAAAAGTTTTGTAAAATCTGTCAGAAAAAATAATAATATACAGGGTGCACAATTTAAAAAAATTGAGATTTTTCAATTTAAAATAGAACATCCTGTAGCATCTAACTCAAATTTTTTTACATATATTTTTTTTCATCTCTATAGAACGCGCGTACCAATTATGACTCTTCCACCTCTAGAAACAGTGAAATATTAGAAAAACTACTAGGTTTAGTTATATAACGTTATTAATAAGAAAGTTATAAAATTTTACGCAGAATTTAAAAATAAAATAGAAAATAGGAAGTTCCATTTAAAAAAACATATGTTATATCGGCCACACTTTTTTGAAGTAACCTGTATACTCAAAAATAATTTTAAACTATGCACCATAACATTCCCTAAAACTATTGTATTTAACATTTTTTCGTCATTCCCGAAACAAATGAGATAATGAACTTTACTCTATCGTTGACTCACCCTGTACAATTTTGTAAACTGGTTTGACTAAAAAAACTCATATAAGTTAAACCTAGGTCTATGTTCAAAAATATATTATAATTAAAAGATAAATACCATTAAAAATTTATAGCAAAATAACAACGTACATGCTTTTATGTCAGTGTGAGCAATTTCTTGAATATAAAATATTGTTTTCCAATAATATATTTAGCTAGGATATTAATAATAATATGTACATTCATTTTTGAAAGTGATAAAAAAGTCTAACGATTTTTTAGATTCGGTAAAAACCAAAATGGATGGATTTTCTTGTGCATTAATAGATTATATTATCTTATCTTTATTAATACAACATGACTATAAGTTTGACAACACGACTGTTGTATTTTGCAAAATAGTAATTTATTGGACAACTAATAATTGTGAGCGACTTTTTCCTTGTAAATTTGAAAACAGGACTTGTTATTAGATTATAACAGACACATGTTATTATGCGGATCCCATTTTATATTCCAACTTAATTTTCTAGATACCTGCGTATCATTATTTTAGAGGAGTCGTATCTCCTTTGTGTCGAGCAAGTTAGTTTTATGGAATTATATGCTAATTAATCGGTCAAAATAAAAAATAGTTTAAGTTATAGAAGGTTCGTTTGGTTTCTTGGATATTCTGCTGCGGAATCCGATAAAAAATCATGAAAAATGAAATAAAGGTCTCTTTTCGAAAAAATCTTTTCTTAGTAAAAAATATTTAGAACATACCAGTAAGGAAAAAATGTTTCCTAAAGCATAACGCTACAAATGTTGTAAATGGAAATTAGAACAATTCTTCTTGAAATTAACTATGGTATATTATAAATTAGCTGTCAATTTCGCTTATATGGGTGGGAAATACACTCCTATTATTATTGACAAAAATAAAATAAATGAATATCTAGGTCACAGCCACTGGTTTGTTTGAAAACCAGGGGATTGCTACTTATTTACTATATTATGAAAAAGATACCTGAATTTATTTTCCATTTAATATTTACAACATAATATATGATTAAAAACAGGAAAGCACCCGGGCTAGATAACATACCAAATGAGCTACTGAAATATGGAGGGCAACAATTAATGGCAGAACTTACAAAGCTATTCAATAAAATATTATCAACCAAAGAAGTCCCTAATGAATGGAGAAAAAACATAACCATTCCTATATTCAAGAAAGGAGACAAGAAATTACCAGAAAACTATAGAGGTATAACTCTGTTAAGCTCAATCAAGAAGCTCTTTACAAAGATCATAGAAGCAATAATAAGTGAGCATGTAAACATATCGAAAGAGCAACAAGGCTTCAGAAAAAATAGGTCAACCATAGATGCCATCTTGATAGTCAGACAAGTAGTAGAGGAGGCCATAGAATACGGAAAAATCCGCATTTATGTGCTTTATAGACCTCACTAAAGCATTTGACAGAGTAAAACTAAAACAGGTAGTTGGTATCCTCAAAAGAAAACATGTGCCAAAAAACATAATAGACATCATAAAACAACTAAACCACAATACAGGCACTCACATCTTAGTTAATCAAAGACTGACAGAGGAAATACAAACGCCAACCGGAATCCGACAGGGGGACTCTTTAAGCCCGCAACAGTTCAACTTAATAATGAACGAGATAATAACCCATATCAGAGACATGGAGGAAGGATATTTACTTACAACGGGTAAAGTCAACATTGTCTGTTATGCAGACGACGCTGTGATCGTGGCAGAGAACGAAGACGACTTACAGCGGCTTCTGCACTCATTCTACACAAAAGCTAAAGCACTCAACATGCAGGTATCCAACACAAAAACCAAAACCCTCGTTATATCTAAAGAGCCAATAAGATGCAAACTTGCTTTGGAAAGCAAAATAATAGAACAAGTCATGTCATTTAACTACCTAGGCATACAAATCACCTCATGCCAAAATAGAACAAATGAAATGAAGGACCAAGCAAACAAAGCCAGCCGAATATCAGGCGCACTTCGGGACATCATCTGGAACAATGCCTTTAAGAATAAAAAGGCAAAAGTAAGGATATACAAAACATGTGTCAGAACCACACTAACAAACGCTATGGAAACAAAAGCAGACAATAAAAGAACAAAAAGCATTCTTCGAACAACAGACATAAAAATACTTAGAAACATTTCAGGATACACACTAAGATATAGGAATAGAAACACAGACATAAGACATGAATGCGAAGTGGAAGATATAATCAGATGGGGACGTAAACGTAGAAGAACTTGGAGAGATCACGTGGAGTGAATGACTGAGGAGAGACTAGCGAGAATCGCGCGAGATGGTAAACCATGGACACGACGACCCCCTGGGAAGACCTCCAAAGAGATGGCTCGAATCATGGACATCAACATCTCAAGAAAACTGATGAGTTGGAAACTACAGGCCTGAGGCCCACAGTACGTGGAAGAAGAAGAAGAACATAATATAATGCGAACTTCCAAAAATATAAAGAGATATATAAAAAAAGTTACAAAAAATCTGGCAAAAATACTAGTCAAATTGGAGTTCTAATGATGTTAAAAACAATAAATTGATATGAAAGTGAATCAGCCAACACTCTCAAAATTTAAATGCCGGATTGGGGTAAAAACTTGCAAGCTAAAAGATTATTGCACAAACTGTGCAGCTCAACAGAATCATCGCGTTGGTATTGGCAATATCTTGCTTTTCTATATGTAATTTCAATCGATTTTATTACATGGACATATTCATTCGAAACAAAAATCTTAAAATTCGAGTTCAAATTCAATCTTCCACCACTTTTATATGTGGAAGTATCAGAAGGAAAGAAGTAAAATTACTATGTCCTTTAACTATTAACATATCCTCTACATACAATCAATCTTTCATGACTGAAGCGATTTCGTTCGACTAGCAGCATTTCCGGTACTGCGTTCTCTTAGCAATTCAGATGAAAAAAAATAAGTTCCAAAGGGGGGAAAGAACTGTGATGTAAAAAATGTAAAAAATATGGTATCACTCATTTCGAAGCAGTGACTTTGATCTTTCCGACTGTGAACTTTCGGGATTTCCGAAAAAAAGTGGAAGACGGCAGACTGAAGCAGCTCAGCAATCAACCAATGATCTTCTACCGTCTATACTATCTAGGAAAAATACAAAAAAAAAGGCAGACCGATATCTTATTTTCTTAGTCCCGAGAGCAAAGATTTTCTGCACAGAATTGTCACCGGAGTCTTGGTAAATCGTCAACATTAACCCCGATTCGAACAACCCCCCCTCTTAAATGTTAACTAGACGAACTGAGGGGCTTGAGATGCAAATTGAAAAGAAAAAGGACTTTTACAACCTGCGGGACAAGACAGCAATACCAAATTATCAAATGTTTATAAATTTTGTTTTTAATCACCTATTTGTTACTTATTTATATTTTATACTTTAGTTTGGCTCAGTTTCCCATTTATTCTAATTAAACAATTATATTTGTGTTTCTCCTGAGAAAGTTAGTTTTATTTTTCATTAATATATAAACACATTTATGGGTATTCTTGCATATCAAAACAGCAACTAGAAATGTCATTAACAGAAAATTTCAAGATAATAATATGAAATGTCAGAATGGAATGGAAGTAATGCATTAGAAAAAGGTGAAAATAACGATGAGGATGCACTCAAAAAACTGCTCTTTTGTTTATAAAAAATTTAAGTTTTCAAAAGGCTTAACATGTGAATAACTCCGGGTGTATATGTCGGATTGAGGCCCGAAAAAAATGAATTCTTCGTAATAAAATTTGCAACAAATCCAAGTGCGTACATAACCTACAAAATTGAAGAAACAGGCATTTTATTGTACAGATCAACTAAATGAAACAGTGGGCAAAATTGAATTTGCTATTTAAAATTTGAATTGCCCGCCATTTTATGCAATCTGTTCCAAAAGATTTTTTTTTTCAAAATTTAGATCTCAACGCCAGCTTTCCGATGTCATTAAAAAAAAATTTGTGTAGTCATTTTAATCGCTTTTTTACATTTGTTTACTAATCAAATAACAAAAAATGCGTTTTTTCGGTCATTTTGAAAAAAAAAGATTGAATTTTTTTTATAAATAAAGGTCTCGCGATTCAAGATGTGATAAAAAATTTTAATTTTTTTTTTCAAAATGACCGAAAAAACGCATTTGTTGTTACTTGATTAATAAACAAATTTTTTTAATTGCATCGGAAAGCTGGCGTCAAAATCTAGATTTTGAAAAAAAAAGATCCGTTTTGGACTAAACGGGATAAAATGGCGTGCAATTCAAATTTTAAATAACAAATTCAATTGTGTCCACTGGATTTACTATTCTAATACCAAAATTTTAAAGTATTTTTGCTATAATAAAAGGCATATTTTCTGAAAGTTTCTAGTCGATCGATTCACTTAGACGATCTGTAAAATAAAATGAAAAAAAAAACAATTTTTAGCATGTTTTTCAATTTTGAAGGTTATGTACGCACTTAAGCAACTTAAAACTACGAAGTTTTGTTGGAAATTTCATTACGAAGAGGGTTTTTTTTCTTTATGCGACTTATATAACCAGAGTTTACATTTTAAGCGCAAAAAACGCGTTTTAAAAATCTAAATTGTTTATAAACAAAAGAGCACACGTTTTTGGGGGACCAATACTAAGACAATACTCCTGGTGATACCCCAGAGAGGATAAAATCATATTATTGCTGTATCTAGACTGAAGTTCAAATGCTTTTTTTACTGCACTAAATGTTCAAGTCATAATAGGCATAAATGCTGCTTAAACAATGTTGTTTTTGTCAATTTCAATCGGAAAAAATTAAGGTTTTTGAATTTTTTTCTCAAAATAGACATGGTTTTGGAAGTAAACCATATGATTAACGCGAATAAGTATGAATTATATAAGTTGATTAAAAACAAAATGGAGGATATTATCTTTCCTTTGAAATAGGAGAATCTCTCTCTCACTCGGCATACTGGACCTTACTCCTAACCTAACTTTAAATTATTTTGGTCGCTGTAACATCATCGCGCTAATTTCCACTTCACTACATTGGCGGACGTCCAAAAATCATAACTGAATTTATCGACTCTTTTTAGTGTTCCGTACGGAACACTTATAAGATCACTTCGGTGTCTGTCTGTCTGTCTGTCTGTCTGTCTGTCTGTCTGTCTGTCTGTCTGTCTGTCTGTCTGTCTGTCTGTCACACCCGATTTTCTCCGAAACTATTTGACATAGAAAGGTGAAATTTGGTAATAATATAGGAATTGATGGCCTCATCAGAGCCATGTAGTTTTGAGAATTAAATTTTGACTTAAGGGGTTAGTTTTGGGGGGTGAAGTTGGAAGCGAAAAAAAAATTTTTTTACTAGGTCATCGAGTGTGGTGTCAAATGAAAGCTTGTGAAAACACGAGTAAAAAATATATATATAATATTATACTTGCGCGCACTTTTCGTTGTGTTATTTTTAAAAATTCGCGAAATATCGCTGTCCCGGGCCTTATCTCGAAAAGTACTTATCAAAAAATTTCGAAAAAATTCTGGAATATTCTCCGCGGGGTGTAGATTGAACAAAAATTATCACGAGTGCATTACCTTTAATAATTTATATGGTATATAAAAAAAACAAAAATTTCAAGGTCATCAGATTTCAGTAAAGATTGGAAACAAACTTTGTTGAAAACTCATTTAGGGTGTGTTTTGTGAAGTCACTGATCATTTTATACCACCGTAACATAAATTTTGACTTAAGGGGTTCGTTTTGAGGGGTGAAATCGGAAGTAAAAAAATTTTTTTTTACTAGGTCATCGAGTGTGGTGTCAAATGAAAGCTTGTGAAAACACGAGTAAAAATATGTATATATATATATATATATATATATATATATATATATATATATATATATATATATATATATATACTCGTATATAATGTAATACTTGCGCACACTTTTCTTCGTATTACTTTTAAAAAATCGCTGTCCCCTATCTTATCTCGAAAAGTACTAATCAAAAAATTTTGAAAAAATTCTGGAATATTCTCCACGGGGTATAGATTGAACGAAAATTATCACGAGTGCATTACCTTTAATAATTTATTTGGTATATAAAAAAAAAAAAAAAAACAGAATTTCAAGGTCACCAGTTTTCAGTAAAGATTGGAAACAAACTTTATTGAAAACTCATTTGGGGTGTGTTTTGTGAAGTCACTGATCATTTTATACCACCCTAACAAAAATTTTTATTTTGAAAACAATCAACGTACGGAACACTAATTGTGCAAGTTCAACTTGCACTTGACCGGTTTTTAGAGAGGGAATCCACCAATTACTTGAAAATTTGGCAAGCTGTGTGGAGAATAATGGGGAATATTTTGTTCTGTGAGTTGTATTCCTATTGCAAATAAATAAATATTGAGCTAACGCAAAAACGATACCACACCTAACATATTTTAAATTTTATCGTAATATGAGGACGATAGCGACTACAAAAATTATTACTTCTTTAAAAAATGATGCACAATAAATCCATATTATAATTACTAAATCATTATATTAAAATAAAATGAAAAACTAATTAAGTAAATTAATTTTACCTGTTACTATTCAAATTTCTTCTAACGTTAATAATATGCGTCATTTATTTCTTGTCCCTTTTCAAAAGTAAGTTGAATTTTATATTACTTTGCAAGTAACCATTTTAATTTTAATGAGTTGTCCCTACAATTTGACCTTTTTAAAATTTATAAAAATCCCTTTTTAACTAAATTAAATTTGATTAAATATTGAGGTACCGAGCCGAACACAATCTGGCCTAAAATCCCCTTTATTAAAGTCTACATTAGTATAGAAACTTCGTAGCGTCACAAAAGATATAGCTTAAATATATATAGAACAGCCACATACCCTAACAGTCTTTATAATGGTCTAACCTAAAAATTAGGAGTTTATTTTGACAAAGACGTAAGATAAGTCAATCAATTTATTTATTTAAGTTTATTTGGCTAGGCCACATGTTACATCAAGCTGCCTTGCAGCAGACATCGGCAAAAAACGGAACGACGACAAGGCACATAAAACCGCATACTAAAATGCGTTACATCTACACTATACGAGAGTGGTTCAATAAGTATCCGTGTTAAGATTGAAGATGCCATTTTTTCAAAAATATTTTTTTTTGTTTTTCAACATAGTCCCCTTTTCGGCAGGTACACTTGTATCAACGTCCTTCCATTTTTTTAACTCTTTTAAAAAATAGAAATTATCCAACTCCCCAAAATACGCTTCGTTCTGGGCGATGACCTCCTCATTTAAGATGAATTTTTTTCCTGCGAGCCATTTTTTCATGTTTGGGAACAATAAGACAGCTAGCTAGATCGGGCGAATACGGAGGGGTGCGGCAGTAATTCATAACACAATTCATGCAGTTTAGCGGCGACTCCGGATGAATGTGCTGGGAGTATTGCCGTAGTGAAACAGCACCTTCTTCGCTAAATAGGGAAGTGTTGCCTTCGATTTCTTGTTGAAGCGGTCCAATAACTGACTATAGTATAGTCCAGTGATCGTTCTTCCTTTTTTTAGGAAGTCAATGAGTATGCATTCCAAAAAATCGTAGCCATAATTTTTCCGACCCATGAGACCATCTTCGCCTTCTATGGAGCAGATTTACCGGAAGCAACCCATTGTTTTGATTGTTGCGTGGTTTCGGGGGTATAGTGATCAATCCAGGTCTCATCGACGGTGACAACTCAATGCAAAAAGTTCTTCGGATTTTGCTTAAATTGCTTCAAACACAGCTTTGAACTTGAAAGCCGCACCTGCTTGTTATTCACGGTGAGTAATCGCGGCACCCATCGGGCCGACAGCTTTTTCATAGCGAACTTATCATGTGCAATATTAATTATCATTTCTGTCGACACATTTCTGGCCTCCGCTAATTTGCGCACGTTCGTTCGACGATCAGCGAGAATCATGTCGTGGACAAATGTAAAAAAAAACGGTTAAAACAACTTCAAAAAAAATTTTTTGATGCCATCGGAAAGCTAGCGTCAAGATCTAAATTTTCAAAAAATAGATCCATTTTGGACCAAATGGCATAAAATGGCCGGCAATTCAAATTTTAAGTAACAAATTCAATTGTGCCCACTGGGTTCAATATTTTTGTACCAAAATTTCAGGGTATTTTTACTATAACAAAGGGCACATTTTCTGAAAGTTTCAAGCCCAGCGTTTCACTTAGCCGACAATGTGTGTACAATAAAATGAAAAAAAAAACAGTATTTTTTATGCATTTTTTCAATTTTGTAGGTTATACACGCACTTGATGGATTTATTGAAAATTTTATTACGAAGAGATTGGTTTTTGTTTCGTTTCGTCTCGATCCGACTCATCTAAGTGGAGTTATTTACTTTTTAAGCACAAAAAAACGTCTCTCGAGATCCAATACTCAGAATAATACTCCTGGTCATACCCCAAAGACATCATAATATTGCTGTATATAGTGCAATTTCAAATGATTTTTTACTGCACTAAAATAAATAAACAACAAATGAGTGATTTATTGTACATAGAAATGAAAGAGAAAGAGAGTAAAAGAGATAAATATATGTGGAAAAGAATGAAAGAACCATAATATTTTCAATAAACAAGTAAGTCTATCTATATATATATATATATATATATATATATATATATATATATATATATATATATATATATATATATATATATATATATATACATATATACATTATATCTTGACAAAACTCTGTTCCTCATAAAATCAAGCTGGGTTTTTCTTTACTTAATTTTTCCCGGTAAAGACAAACAAATAAAGAAAAATCACACATACAAACAAAAACAACAAAATCCTTCCAACCAAACAAAGGTAAAAAAAACCGGTCAAGTGCAAGTTGAACTTGCACAATTAGTGTTCCGTACGTTGATTGTTTTTAATTGTTTTTAAAATAAAAATTTTTGTTAGGGTGGTATAAAATGATCAGTGACTTCACAAAACACACACCAAATGAGTTTTTCAATAAAATTTGTTTCCAATCTTTACTGGAAACTGGTGACCTTGAAATTTTGTTTTTTTTTATATACCAAATAAATTATTAAAGGTAATGCACTCGTGATAATTTTCGTTCAATCTATACTCCGTGGAGAATATTCCAGAATTTTTTCAAAATTTTTTGATCAGTACTTTTCGAGATAAGGTAGGGAACAGCGATTTTTTAAAAGTAATACGAAGAAAAGTGTGCGCAAGTATTACATTATATATATATTTTTTACTCGTATTTTCACAAGCTTTCATTTGACACCACACTCGATGACCTAGTAAAAAAAAATTTTTTTCACTTCCGATTTCACCCCTCAAAACGAACCCCTTAAATCAAAATTTATGTTACGGTGGTATAAAATGATCAGTGACTTCACAAACCACACCCCAAATGATTTTTCAACAAAGTTTGTTTCCAATCTTTACTGAAATCTGATGACCTTGAAATTTTTGTTTTTTTTTACATACCATATAAATTATTAAAGGTAATGCACTCGTGATAATTTTCGTTCAATCTACACCCCGTGGAAAATATTCCAGAATTTTTTCGAAATTTTTTGATAAGTACTTTTCGAGATAAGGCCCGGGACAGCGATTTTTCGCGAATTTTTAAAAATAATACAAAGAAAAGTGGGCGCAAGTATAATATTATATATATATTTTTTACTTGTGTTTTCACAAGCTTTCATTTGACACCACACTCGATGACCTAGTAAAAAAATTTTTTTTTCACTTCCGACTTCACCCCCCAAAACTAACCCGTTAAGTCAAAATTTAATTCTCAAATCTACATGGCTCTGATGAGGCCATCAATTCCTATATTATTACCAAATTTCACCTTTCTATGTCAAATAGTTTCGGAGAAAATCGGGTGTGACAGACAGACAGACAGACAGACAGACAGACACCGAAGTGATCTTATAAATGTTCCGTACGGAACACTAAAAATCACTAAAGACGTAAATCGAAAGTGACTGCAAATAATTAAACATTGAGCAAACCTTTTCAAAAAGTCCAAACAACAAGCCTGCCGAAGGGTATTTTAAACAAATGGATGTACATGTATTACACATTATATTTATTAAACTTAAAACTAGTACGTAAATTCGAATTGTATGAATAGTATTAGCATAAAGAGATTTTTGACTTTGGCAAAATTTCAAATCCGGAATCGCTATAAAAATATGCTGTAGCTGAGAAGACGCTGGGATTAGAAAAGATTAATAATGAAGACAATATCTTTCCCGACCAGTTCGTGGATGGGACGTATATCTGAAGTCGGATTTAAAAGGATTGAGGACTGATTCCAATAGTCTGTTGTTAGTTGGCTACCCCTTGAACTGCAAATACTTGTTCTACAGTGATGTGCATATTAGAAGTCGGCCTAAATTAATCAAGGGCCGTTACGAATAAGAACTTACTTCGCCGCAATGTTACTAAGAAGTACATAGGTAGTAGGATTGCCTTCATTGTCCCAGATCATAGTAAACAGAAAGTATAAACACACAGTGGGCTAAGATTACCAATGACAGATCATGTGGTTCGGATCCCATATTACGCTGATGTTAAATAAGACTAGTAACAGAGACTTCTCTGGCCTATTTGCCTAGCTAGAAGCCATCTCAAATTGAAGTATATTATATAAAACCCACTGAAGTAATTAACGTTATAGTAAAAGATTTTAAAAACCATTTTAACCAATAAACCAATATAAATCAAAAACTATGTTTGTCGAGACGAGTTTTTTAGCTATTATTTCAGGAAAATTCGTACTTTTCGTAATATTTGTCCAGAAACTGGTAAATCTTACCTGGATTGGTAATGTTTCAGTAGATTATTTATTACTAAAGAATATTGCATACATTTATTAACTGAATTTATGGCAATATATTTTGGTTGGATACCTTTCAATAGTAACGGGTTGAAAAGGAAACATTTCTTTATTTATTTTGATATATTTGTATCCCTAATACAGTGGTATTAATTTTCTTTTTTACTTAATGTTGCGACAAAAAATATTTCAACATTTTTTCGTCTGATTTTCCACGTCATTTCGTCGGATCCGTCACCCGGATTTAAAAACACGAATCCCAATTCTGACTTCGGAAAATCATTAATCAAGGATATAAAACAACCAGACAAAAACAGCCATGTTTCTTTTATATACAATCTCTCCTGCTTTAACCAATTTTCTAAATAGAACGGATAACGGGCTGTATTAGACAGAAAACATTTTTACTTTATCATTTCTTTTATTTATTATTTCTTCTAATCTTTCAGCCCAATATTTTTTAGATCGCTTTATTAGGGTTTCGTGCCGATAAATGTGGTCAAAAATATAAAAGCAGTTATCTAATTAAATGAATATTTATTTTGTAAATTACTATATTAAATTCGAGGTAAGTAGAAGCCATTTATTAAATTTTTTATTAGTAATATTTACTTTTACCCATGAGAAATGTGGCCATATGGTGAATAAAGTTTCATGTAGATCTTTTCCATCGATTTGTTTTCAGTCGCTTAGTCTATATGTCACACCATTTATAGGTGAATGAATATATATATATATATATATATATATATATATATATATATATATATATATATATATATATATATACCAGGTGTACAAGTATGAAATGCGGATTTCAGACAATAGATGGTACATTAATGAAGTTTGTGCTATAAAGATTTGACACTGCGCTATTTTGTTGTGTCATCAACAAGTGTCAGATGCGCACGAGTGATAAATTGGAAAAGTGTGTGCATAGTGTTGCGTTGTTGTGTCCAATATCTCGAAGTTTATACCGAACAAAGAGCATTCGCGGACAGCATTAATTTTTTGTTTTCATTTTAAGAAAACTGCTGTTGAATGATACCGATTACTTCAAGAAGCTTATAGTAAATATGCTTCACCGCAAGATACGTGTGAACGAAGGTTTTGGGCGTTTCAAAAGTGGTAACTTCAATGTTGCAGACAAGGAACGTGGAAAATGGCCAAAAAAATACGAACATGTGGAATTGCCAGCATTGTTGGAAGAAGATGATTCGCAAACACAAAAACAACTCGTCGAGCAATTGGGCGTTAGTCAACAAGCTGTTTCCAATCGGCAAATGGAAAAGCGCAAAAACACGTGTGACATTTTGCTCGCTCGGTACAAAAGGAAGTCGTTTTTGCATCGTATAGTTACAGAGGATGAAAAGTGGATTTATTTTGAGAATCCCAGGCGAAAAAAATCATCGGTGAACCCAGGCGCACCATTCACATCGACCGCAGAAAGACGATGTTTCTGTGTTTGGTGGGACCAGAGGGGCGTGGTCTATTATGAGTTGTTAAAACCTGGGGAAACGGTTAATACTAAACGTTACCATCAACAATTGACCAATCTCAACCGTTCGCTGCTTGAAAAAAGGCCAGAATACCGAAAGAGGCAACACAAAGTCATTTTTCTTCATGACAATGCTTCATCACATACGACAAAACCAGTTCGCGGCACGTTGGAAGCAGTCAGCTGGAAAGTTCTACCCCATGCGGCTTACTCACCAGACTTGGCTCCTTCCGATTTCCACTCGTTTGCATCGATGGGTCACGCACTTGCTGAGCAGCGCTTTGGTTCGTACGAAGATGTGAAAAAATGGCTCGATGAATGGTTCGTAGCAAAAGGGGAAGATTTTTACTGGCGTGGTATTCACAAATTGCCCGAAAAGATGGGCAAAATATTTAACAAGCGATGGAGCATACTTTGAATAAAACACTTTTTATCATTCTTCCGAATTTAACGTGTTTTTTAGAAAAAAAACCGCATTTCATACTTGTACACCTGGTATATATATATATATATATATATATATATATATATATATACATATATATATATACATATATATATATATATATATATATATATATATATATATATATATATATATATATATATATATATATATATATATATATATATATATATATATACATATATATATATATATATATATATATATATATATATATATATATATATATATATATATATATATACATATATATATACATATATATATGTATATATATATATATATATATATATATATATATATATATATATATATATATATATATATATAAAATTCCCGGTTTCAATCCGTTTGTCTAGTAATGAAGTTGCACGTTTCGCCATAATCTCATTTTGCAAGTGCTCTTGCTGCTGTTGTTCATGTTAGACGAACGGATTGTAATCCGGAATTTTAATGTATTACATTCCACCACCCGTGGAAACCTCTATTGTAATATATACATATATATATATATATATATATATATATATATATATATATATATATATATATATATATATATATATATAATCCAAAAATATAGCCCAGACTATTTTGTGAAGCAAAAGATCATTTTTCCTTTTTTGATTCCGATTTTCTCAATTTTCGTTTTTGAAGCAGTTCTTTGATTAACCTTCATAATTAAATGCATTTTATCAACAATACGCAACAACAGAAAGGTTTGGTACGAAATATATAAAAAAGTGAATTCTGCGTAGACTCGCGGATGAGTTTTCTGTCCTGTCGCTCATTAATCTCCCTTTTTGTGCCCGTTCTCATTTTGTTGGCATGGAAGCCAGTCTCCACAAACCAGTTAGTATTTTTTTAAAAATATTTTATGAGTTTCACGTGTTATTAGGGGTGCCTAATACTTTTGGCCAAGGCTATAGGTGAAATTTTTGAAGATATTGCTATAAAAAAACAAGTTAGTTCCGCTAAAGTTCTTTCCGAACATATTATTACAAAAATAATAATACGATACAATACAAAGAGGATTTCAAAATTTTCAAATCGCTTCGAAATAAATAGTTGCGAAGTCATAGTATTGCCTCGTCTCTAAATGTGTTCGACTTCAGCGTTATTGAAACTCTACGGACAATAACACGTTAATTTCTATAATAGCTTAATTAATCACTTAACAGTTTATTCAGTATATTAAATTTAACAAGCCAGAGAATAGCACCAACATTTTTATATAAATGTTTACATTATTGATAATGTCATATACCTTGCAATTAGCATTAAAAATATAAACTTTTCTTAAGATTAAACTTTTCAGTTATAATTAATTAGCATGGCCCACAGCTTTTACCGCGTAAGTTACACGGTAGTTCAATAAGTATTAAAGCAAGGAATTAGAGAATCGACAAAATTCCCATTTCTCAAAACTCTGCTACCGATCCCTTCACCATATTATATATTTGCAATCAGAGCTGCATAATAGTATTAATACAAAATTGGATATTGTTATATATCATAAACCAGACCAATTAGGACAAATGATCTCCATATGATAGATTTTAATGAGTTCAGTTGAACGACATCATCTATAAGGGGGCAAGATCTGTGAGGGCACAATTATTTCAATGTTAGAAATAGTCGAAATATGTACGAGAATTAAATGAGATTAGTTTTTACTGTTTCACTTCTATCTAAGCCCATCATATCGGTCAGGTGGCCTAAGTATTAGTTGAATCCCATGTCGAATCCAAATAAATGAAGTAAACAGTAAATTAAAATCAGTTCTTAGTGTAATATTGAGCTGTTTTCATTGTTTTCAATGCGTATATAAATAGAGGAATTTACACAACATTAAATTTTAATCTAAATCTTTATCAAGGCGACAACAAGAACGACATGAATAAAAATGGCTTCAATCAATCAAGTTATTTTAAACAAGTATGCATAACTTATACAACATGTTTTTTAGGTCTATATATGTGTTACATAAAACAAAGAAGTTTCCCATATAATAAAAACAACGTCACACGGAACTCCTTTAAAATTATATGTACTTCAAAAAATAGTAAGACTTTTAAATTTAAATCACCCGGACATTTCGGCAAATCGAATTAATTTTTTTTTGTTAGGTTGGTAGGACCTTAACTGCCATCTGTGTCAAATTTTAAGACCATAGCATCAGTAGTTAATAAGATTCGCTTGCATTCGTTCAACAATAAAAGTGCGTTTTTGGATTTTTAAGATAAGTAAAAAAATATAGCAAAGAAGTTGCATTAAATTTTGTTTTAAAAATGGTTTTTCGGCTTCCCAAACGTTCGAAATGATAAAAAAGTCATTTGGTGAAGATGCTCTATCCAGAGCAAGTGTTTCTTTCTGACTATCAAAACATTATCAAGCGCATCATTACGGGAGCTGAGACATGGATTTATGCATACGATCCGGAAACTGCCGACCAATCAAGCGAATATCGTGCTAAAGGTGAGCCCAGACCGAAGCAACCACGCCAAAGCAAGTCGAAAATCAAGGTGATGTTAACAGTTTTTTTCGATTATCGTGGTGTTGTTCAGTATGAATTCCTACCACCGTGCCAAACTGCCAACAAGGAATATTATTTGAGTGTTTTGCGTCGCTTGCGTGAAGCTATTTATCTCAAGAGGCCGGAATTATGGGCCGATAACTCTTGGTGTTTTCATTCATTTTTATACATATTATATATATATATATATATATATATATATATATATATATATATATATATATAATATGTATAAAAGAGTAATTAGGTTGTATTTGCAAGAATAATTTATCTTTATAAAAATCATGTGTCACTCTTGCTGGCAGTTAGCTGGCTGTCTGAAGTTCCTGGGTTGTAATACATTTTATATCCATTTAACACCGCAAAGTGCCGTGAAATATTTAAATGGGCCGTTTTGTCTGCAGAATCTGTTATGTCCTAGCTGGATAAATTCTCCTCTCTGTTTGCAAACCACAATTGCAAGTTTAATAGTCGAAATTATCATAAAATTATTTACGGGATAATAATACAATTATAATATTAAAAAATAATAACTATAGTCGTAAACCTTTCTTCTTTAAAATTTTTAACGTTGCTTAACTAATTCTCTAATAAAAAAATATTTGGCAGTTGAATCAAAAGTCTCTGTTTTTTGTGTCCTTGAATATTTATTTTAATAACAAAATCTGTAGTTTAGTCGTCAAATATTTTCTCTTGGAAACTATCACATTTTCCTACTTTTTGGGCAAAAATGAAATGCCACGGAGCTAAAAGACTTTGTTTTTTGAAGTTCTCTACTCAGCAACCCATTTTTTTCCACTTGCTTAAAATTATGGAGGTGAGTATATTCTAGTGGGTACTACATCAAGTAATCAGCTGGAAGAAGGTTTGGGAAATACGCTGGGTGTGAAAATGGCTTTGATGTTACTTACAACGTTCAGTGACTGTTTCCCTAGCAGCTCGTAACAGACCTTATCTTCCATTTCCCATCAAATGCACAGCAACATTTTGCAACCAATTGTGAATGGTTTACTTTAGAGTTGATACTGTTGGTTGCTAATGATAAACTAAATATGTTTCTCATTTCGAATTGTCGAAATATATCCATTTTTCTTGTCTGTAGTCTAAATATGCCACAGTAAACATTTCTTTTTTGTTGAATAGCACATCAAAGAAAATAGTTAGGGTCCTACTTTAATTGTAAAAAAAATACCATTGTACACAAGGATGAGGTCTGCTAATTGAATTTTAGTGACAAAACATTCAAGATGTCTTAACCGGGGCTATAACGATTTATGTTTTATGCAGCCAGAGCTATCTGCATCATGCTAATAGCGGGTTTCAGTTCAACCACCTTATATATATATATATATATATATATATATATATATATATATATATATATATATATATGAGGCTGGTTTGAAAAGTCCGTGCAAAGTCCGAGAGATGGCACCACCGGCGCGTATCGAGGTCATGTTTAGTTAGTAGCATCTCTTGAATGAACGCACACCAAGTTTCAGCCATATTGGTCTATTTCTTTGTGTTTGGCATTCGTGTGAATCAAGGAAGTCGAGTGATTTCCAAGAAATGGACAAAAAGAATTTCGTGTGGTGATTAAACATTACTTTATGAAAGGCAAAACGCCTCAGGAGACTAAAGAGAAGCTTGATAAACATTATGGTGACTCTGCACCTTCGATTAGAACAGTTTATAAGTGGTTTCAAAATTTTCGGACTGGCCATATAGGCACAAGTGACGCTGAACGTTCTGGACGGCCTGTGGAGGTTACGACTCCAGAAATCATTGATCAAATCCATGATATGGTGATGGATGACAGAAGAGTTAAGGTGCGTGAGATCGCTCGTGCTGTGGGCATCTCGACTGAATGGGTACATAATATTTTGCATAAACATTTGGACATGAGAAAGCTATCCGCAAGATGGGTGCCGCGATTGCTCACGCTTGACCAAAAACGGAATCGTGTGAAGTGTTGCAAGGATGGTTTGCAGCTGTTCCAGAAGAATCCGGAGGACTTTAAGCGTCGTTTCGTCATTGTGGATGAAACATGGATACATTACTATACTCCTGAGACCAAACAACAATCTAAACAATGGGTTACCAAGGGGAAATCTGCACCAAAAAAGGCGAAGACCGTTCCTTCGGCCGGAAAGGTTATGGCGACTGTCTTTTGGGATTCACAAGGGATAATCCTCATCGACTATCTGGAAAAGGGTAAAACTATTACAGGTGAATAATATTCATCATTATTGGATCGTTTGAAAACCGAGCTGCAAGAAAAGCGCCCGCGATTGGCCCACAAGAAAGTCCTTTTTCCATCACTACAACGCACCAGCACACATCTCAGCAGTTGTGGTCGCAAAATTAATGGAAATAGGATTCCAACTCGTTTCACATCCCCCCTATTCTCCAGACTTGTCTCCCTCGGACTACTATTTGTTCCCCAATTTGAAGAAATGGCTGGCGGGACAAAGATTTTATTCAAACGAGGATGTGATTGCAGACACTAATGGATATTTTGCAGACTTGGACAAATCCTATTATTCGGAAGGGATCAACAAACTAGAACATCGTTGGACGAATTGTATAAGCCTAAAAGAAGACTATGTCGAAAAATAAAAAAGGTTTACCCCAAACACATAAGTAGTTTTTATTTTTGCACGGACTTTTCAAACCAGCCTCGTGTATATATATATATAATATATATATATATATATATATATATATATATATATATATATATATATATATATATACATATCTCTATACCCAAAAAAACTAAGAATAATGGTGGAAACGACCATGAAAAATACAAGAGCTAAAGTAAGATTAAACGGAACATACAACAATAACAACAGATTTGTTTGAAGTAAATAAAGGAGTAAAATAATGCAATTTATTATTACTAACAATATTTGCCAGAAGTCCTTTAGATTATGCTGTAACTTTTTCACACACGATTTTCAAACGTCGTTCCTCGCGCGTTTTTGGTCTGTAAATAACAAACGCGGCACTCATCGGGTACGTGGTTTTTATTTTCAGAACTTCATACAGAATATTATAAACCCGTCCATATGAAATACCTACCATCTCAGTAAGCTCACGAAGCTTAATGTGACGATCTTCACCATGAATTTTGGGAAACATTCTCTAAGAAAATTTTTCTATAACAAAAGGTGTCAGACAGGGTTGCTGTCTGTCTCCTACATTATTCAAAATTTATCTGATTGAGGCGTTAGAGAGAGAAGGCGAAGAGCATGTGAAGGAATGGGGATACAGCTGACCGACGAAACAAAGTTGTACACTCTACATTTTGCTGACGATCAGGTGCTTATTGCTCAGGACAAGAAACTGTTTGAAGATTTTAAAAACTGGGCTTAAGAATTAACTGCAAGGAAACCAAATATTTATATATAGGAGGAAAACAGGGAAGCCTTGCTCTAAATACCGGTGAGATCACTGATGCTTGTGAAGAGTATATATATTTCGGAACTAATATAAGTAAAGAATGTAGAACGGAAAAAGAAGTGGAGAGTGGAATAAGTAAAGGAAAGGAAGGAAGACACCTCGTTTATAATGTAGTATTTACGAGTAAGAGCATCGTGTTATATGTTTAGCAATTGATAAGACGATTGGAACAGAAACTAATGGTGAAGATCGGCTGGAGTGTCAAGAATGGGTAGAGTTAGAAATGAAAGAATAAGGGATGTAATAAAAGTAAAAACCACGATTATTTAGGAAATTGAACAACAGCAACTTATATGATACGGACACGTGGAAAGAATGGAAAAACACCGAATATCGAAGATGGTTCTAAAGTGGGTACCAAGCGAAAGGCGGAGGGGAAGAAGATCAAGAGCGACTTTTTTTGTAGATGTTCACAGGGCAATATCAGAGAGAAATCTAGGACCCGGAAATTGGAAGAACGAAGAGGATGGAAACTGGGAACCGGAAGGCTATAAAAGACCGGATTGATGATAAAAAAAAATTCACGAGAGAGCAAGTTATGTATGTGACTTTCAGAAATTTCGCCTACGATTGCACAACCTCTATTTAGGTACGCTTACTACTCTGAATTAGAGCACTAAACGAGCTTGAAGGGGTCAAATATTTATACCTAACCGGTGTTTACCGAACCGTGATACAGTATAATAATTGTTTTCCATGTACGATGCAGACCGTAACCCCGATCTCTGTTAATGTTGTTAGAAAATTTGGGAATTTCGACTGATTCCGCAAACTTTCGTTTATAGAGATTAGAGACTGAAACAAGAACTCTCATACACTGATGGTTTGTCCGGAAGGGGGTCAATATTTAGGAATATCTGATTGTGCAATTTGTTTCTCTCCCATTTTTTAATTCTAGTTGCTACTGACAATCCAGTTACTTCTACACTGTATTGTACCACATGGTATTGAAGATTGTCAAATGCTGAATCTCTTAAGTAATTTGGCTATTTTTTATGTAGTAAAGTGTGCAATTCCTATTACTATAATATTCTGGAAGCGGGTATAAATGCTTGTGCAACAGCAATTATTTTTAGAATACTGGCCAGTTTATCTATCTGGTCCTGATAAGACAGAATGTTGCGTTGATAACATAGTTTTTGAGACGGATGATGGCGACTTCGCATTGAGATATATAGCTATAAGTTGACTTTCTCTTAACCGAATGTTCTAAGATGTCCTTTATATCAGTACATCTAGAATAGGAAGAGCGTTATTTGATATAGTTTCCATTATGTATTTTCTATTTAAATTGAGGTACCTGGAAAAAACATTCAACCATCTATAAAAATATTTTCCAGTACAAAAAATAGTGCAAATCTCATAGCTTCTTCTGAAAATTTATTCACAAAATGTTGCTTGGGAAACCAATCGTCTAGGCAACAAATATGATTTCTATTAAATCTAATAAAGATGAATCGGTGTAATTATGTTGGAATATGTCTGATATTATACGAACTGCATCGTTAATTAGAAAATTTGTACATAATGAAAGAATGTGAAACTAATCAAAACATCTCCAGGGTTCAACTTTATAGTTTTAAACCTTAAAATATTGTAAGTCTATTTATAACCAAATCAGTTTCTCCTGTGTGTATGGTACACTGGCCTTATGAACTTTGGGAAATCCGTAAAATCGAGATATATTCGCGTTGTCTGGCTTGAGAGATTTCTTTTCTTCAAAAGTTAAACTAAAGTTTTAAGTTAAAATTAAGTTTGTAACCCATTACTGGGAAAGATCGGCTTGAATTATCCTATAGGTATTGTCACTTAGTAGTTCATTTGTCTTCTCCACATATTTGTCCCTGTCAATGAGTAATATTGCGTTTCAATTATCTGCTACAATATTTCATTTTCATCTGTTCAATGAATAAAAATATATTATCTAGTCTTGTATTTGGATCATAATTTTAGCTGGTGGACTAGTTCTAATCTAAACCTCTAAATGTCAAATTAGATTAATTTTAAAGTTAGACCTTTTTAGTGAACCAGGTATCTAAAAATTAATATTTTGACGTGTTAAATTATTAGTTTTTATAAATGTTTGCACCCATTGAGGTAAGAGTCGAGATGATCCTTTTATATTTTTGTATAAAATTATCAATACTATTACAGTGTCGGATTTTATTCCTTGAAGCAAAATAAATACAGCCATTTTTTTCCACTTATTCATAAAACAAATTATCTAGCCTAGTCGTTAGGGGCAAATTTTGACAAAAAGCTCTCATTAAATGTTAACAAGCTACATTTTGGCACTCAGGTAGTTTTTTGGATGAAAAATACTATAAAAAAGAGTTTGCTGCTTCAAATTGTACGCTAAGCCTATAAAATCAAAAATAAAATGAAAAATTCGGTTTTTCGCAAATATCTCTAAAAATAAAAAAGATATCGGAAAACTAATAACACCACGTAAAAAAACGGGGATTTTTACAAAAAAAAACAGTGTATAGATTTTTTTTTTTAGTTTTACCTTAATTTTAAAAAAAGTATTTAAAATAAAATGGCTGGTTTAACCCCTTCAGTAGTAGTGGGAATCATGCTTCCAACCATATTTATGATTAAATTAACGTTTCTGTATACCGCTAAATATTTTGACATTAGCTAATAAGGACTTTCTCGGGGTACTGATTACGAATCCGATGACAGATTTGAAAAATTCAAAATGTTAGATCCAATATGACGGCCAGAGGGTACGTAGATCATTTAATTTCTTCGAGTAATTTAGAATTTTTATTTTTTCAATAACCGTTTTCTTTGTACCTGGATGATTAAATGAAACATAAATACTTTATGCTTAAAGCTTAGACTTTTATCTTTCATTTCCCACCTTTAAATTTTTTTTATTTTAAATTTAAGTTATATGATAAGCAAAAAATACCTTTATAATGAACACTTTTTTAAGAGCAAAATTACAAAAGAAGAGAAAGTTTTTGTAAAATTTTTAATGACTTTCTAATATCAAGTATACTTTTAACTGCAATTAAAAAAAAAACTGTCCGACTTTTTTTGACCATTTCGTACTGCTTTGAACGTACAATTGCCGACGAAGCACTGCAGCAGACCAATCAATTTTTAAAAAACACAGACAATGTGGGTATTTGGAATTATTTTTGTATTGAAATTTAAGATATAATAATGACATATACACAAGGATTTTTTTTTTGCCAATACTATATTTTATTAAATATAAATGATAAAATAATGCAAACAAAAATTTCGTTTTAAGTTTGACAAAGTATAAAGCAATAAAAATAAAAATTATTAGTATCATCGGAAAGCTGAAAACTTCCTCTTCAAAAAGCTATCTTTTAATTTTTTTTACACTTTGAAAACTAGTAATATAGATTCACCTTCGAGCGGTTCACGTAGACTCTCAAATCAAGCTGTTTGGCTCACTCCACTTTTTGAATCACCTATTCAAATTTTTAATAAATTTTCACGTTAATAAAAAAAACATCTGGAAAAAAATCTGCTTTTTTGTAGTGTTTTCTGCTGTTTTACCTAGAGCTATTAGTTTTTCGATACCTTTTTTATTTTTCCAGATATTAACGAAAAACCAAATTTTTGATTTTACTTTTAATTTTGTGGGCTTGGCGTACATCAAACTTTAGCAAACTCTCTTTTATTGTACTCCACGTCCAGAAAACTATTTGTGTGCCAAAATGCAGCCTGTTAACATTTAATGAGAGCTCAAAAAGTCCGGTGATGGGACTAATCGCTTGGAACACATATCACAGAACTATAATATTTTGTTACTAAACTAATTAATCTACATCTTACTTTGTTAAACAGAAGAAGAAAAATTGATGAGACATTTTACTACTCATGGTATTGTTAATTTTATCTATTTTCTAGATGGTAATTTAGAGTTGTAATACTATTAAAATTTTATTCTTCTCTAGGATACGTATGTGAATTAAATTAACTAAATTCTTTTTGAATTAATAAATAATTTTAGAAATTAAAATGAATCCATTTCTTTCACATTTATCTTCTTGCAGTCTTCGCAAATTCTCTTTTTTGAACTGTAAAAACGAGTTCTTTTGTCAACATATTTTATTGTATTTTAAAGCTTAACACGTTCTCTATGCACCTGTAATAGCTTTCGCGGTTAGCCGACAGCTGAATGGTGTTGAAATATAGCGAAAAGTTTATTTAATACAAAACTGTGGCAATGGCAAAACGATGTAAAAGAACAGGCTCGTGAATAAGAAGAAAAGTGGATGTTTTAAATGAAATTTTCCTCAAGGCAAGATGTTTAGAATTTACAACGAGGTAACAGTAATATATTTGAGTGGTTTAGAATCAAAGCAGGCAAAATGCGTGTTTTACAGGTCTAGCTAATGACAAAAGCTCTTATTGACATTTTAGAAAGGCAGCATATTATAGAGTTGAATAAAATAGTTACTAAAATTATACTGACACACGATATTTCCTTCAATTAATTAGGAGAAGCTGTTAAGATCCGTTATTTATTTGGGAACAGATGTTCCAGTATGAATTTGTAATTTAATGGATGGGTACACTGGTCAACATAATTTTGACACATTTTTATTTTTTACCTAACGTATTTACTTACTGTGCAGTGCTGTGTGATTTTTACTTCCCTCACTAAGTATTTTATTCGTTAAAAAAATCATATTTCGAGGTTTTTATGTTTCAGCATTCCTCGATCACGAGGAACATAATCTCCAATTTCTGTTAATATGTCCCTTGGTCTGTCTATCTGTTGCCATGATAACTCTCGAACGAAATGAAATATCGTTTTTAAACTTGGTATGCATATAATATTTGAGGTACGAATGGTATTGAGATTATTGAGAAATGTTTACTCGGAGAAAAGGGTGAAAGTCGAGAAATATTATTTCTAATATTTAAATTTTTAATAATATGATGGAACATTTTCTTGGTTTTTGATTTTAATAATAAACAAATAGTAGGCAATATTATTAACGAATAACCTTATAAAGAATTAAATGGATGCGGTGGCGGTTAGAAGAGTTATATCCAATATTATCGTGTTGTACCAGTACGTCCTTTGTAGGGTTTCCGGAATCATGATATCTAAAAATGATCTTATTTTTTTCAGTATTTCCAATCATAACAAGAATAGTGTGAAAAAATGTGCGAATATCTCAAAAAAATATATTGCTTTAGCAGAACCCTGGATATTTTTAGATATCGTTTCAACAAAAACTAACGTACTAAAAACAATATTTCAAAATATTTTTAATAGTTGAGGTATTAAATCAACATTTTGCTTAGATAGTAGTTGTTTGCCGCCCCGTTGGTTATATACGTGGAAAGCCTCTGCAGAAAAGATAACAATATCATCCGAAATCAAATAGACTATATAACCATCAACAGAAGACAACGAAATATAGTCAAATCTGTCAAAACCTATCCTGGAGCAGATATACCTACAGACCATAATTTGCTGCTTGCAACTATCAGGATTAGACTAAAAAAGTTAAAACATGAACAAACAACAACAAATATTAACATCGACAAACTCAAAGAAGAAGTCATAAAGAAGAGGATTCATGAGGAGATTGGTAGAAGTCTGGATACAAACAAGCTGAGAATTCATTAGACACCGGAAGAAAAATGGCACTACATCAGAGAAATACTGGAAGAAGTAATGAAAAAGCACCTGAAACAAAATACAACCAAAAAGAAACAATCTTGGATGACGGAGGAAATATTGGATATGATGGAAGTAAGAAGAAAATATAAGAACAAAAATAATATAAAATACAAAGAAACCCACAATTTAATAAAAAGAAAGATAAAGGAGGCTAAAGACATGTGGCTAAATGAACAATGCACAGAAATAGAAGTATTAGAAAAAAAAAATTAATTTACAAAAGAAAATCAAGGAAGCTGCCGGTCTAAGGTTACAAAGGCAACCACAATTAATAGAGGATAAAGAAGGTAAACTACTACTGAACATATAAGAAAGAATAGATAGATGAGAAGAATATATAGGGGAAATGTATAGTGACACAAGTAGACGACATAATATAAATAAGCTTAATAAGCTTAATACAACAATAATACAACAATAAAGACGAAATATTAGCAGCAGCAAATCAGCTTTAAAATAAAGGGGCAGTAGGAGAAGATATTATATCTACAGAAATCATTAAATTACTTGAAAAACATATAGACATTATACAGGACCTCTTCAACAGCGTATACAACACAGGTGATGTATCTCATGATTGGTTGACATCAATTTTTATACCATTGCCAAAAAAGAATAACCCTAGAAAGTGCGAGGAATATCGGAAAATAAGCTAATGAACCACATCTTGGAACTCTTCCTTAAAATTATCCACCAGAGTATATAAAAACTAGATGAACGTACTGGACAAACACAGTCCGGCTTTAGGAACGAGGGACGCACTAATCTCCAACTGCGTTCTGATTGAAAGATGTAGGGATGTAAACTCTGATGTTTATTTATGCTTCATAGATTTGCAAAAAGCCTTTGATATGGTAAATCATGAGAAAATAATGGAAATACTACAGTCGTGTAACATTGATGACAAAGACTTATAAATAATATCAAGTTTTTCCTGTGACCCGACAGCCAAAATAAAATCGCAGGTCCAGAGAAATAAAAATAAAGAAAGGGGTACGTCAGGGTTGTATTTTGTCACCCTTGTTATTCAATGTCTATTAGGAGGAAATCTTCAATAAAACACTCTCTGACAATAAAGATGGAATTACAATTATTGGTGTGTGTGTAAATAACCTCCGCTACGCTGATGATACTGTCATTCTAGCGAACAATGAAGAAGGCCTACAAAGACTCATGAATGGAATTGTTGATGCATGTGAGGAATATGGAATGGAACTAAATACGAACAAAATAAAAACATTGGTGGTCAGTAAGAATCCTAATACAAACATAAATATTAAAGTACATCAACAAACGCTTGAAAGGGTAACAAAAATAAGGTACTTAGGAAGGAACACTCTATTAAAATACGCTCAAGAGTTGAAAAAGCACGTGGAAATACTTGATCGGATGGGAAAAGAACGAGAGTTGATTCCAGCTATTAAAGAAAGAAAAAGCACTTACTTTGGCCATATTATGAGAAGCAAAAAGTATGAGCTCCTGCAACTTATAATTGAAGGAATAATAATCGGTAAGCGAGGACCAGGAAGGCGCCGCAACTCCTGGTTGAAAAACTTACGGCAGTGGGCAAACCAACCAATATAATTTATGACTATGTAGTCATTCAAGTTACAAGTAATTACAGAACCTACCAGGGTAACAAAAAAAAACGCTTCCTTACTGGACGCAATTTTTTTAATTTAAAGGTTTTTGTTCATAGATCATGTACTACAATATTTTAAATAAACTAAATAATGTCAAAGTTGCTTGTAAGTTTTTACATTTCTTTCAAAGTTTACCCAATTAGCCCAAAAAACCATAAGTGGTAGAGAAAAACTGTTTAAGCATTTGAACAAAACTAAAAAGCACCGAAAATTAAATTTTTGACGATACTGCGGTACAAATAAAAACGCGACTGAAGACAAAAATTTTATTAATCTTTTGCATTCTTTCAAATGTGATCAGAGTGATGAATTGGCGCCGAACTTGAAAATTCAGAAGTCAAATCTTCATTAATAGTTTTGTTGAAATGAAAAACCACCTTTGAAAAATATTGTGAGATGTCATAACATTAATTTTGTCAGGGTGATGACGTGGGTTAGATATTAAGAAGCATATCTCAAACAATATTAACTCCTAACTGATTATTAAGCCATCTGACTTTTGAAATTTTTTATCTAAAAAGAATGAGCATTTGTCCGAATAAACCCCTAGGTGTAAGCCAGTAGCAAAGTTAAAATTTTTAGTAAGCTAGTTTAACACTGGCTTTTTAAACATCAAATATTTAAAAGGTTGAAAGAAAATAATTATATTTAATTAAAATTATTAATCAAAAAAACAAGCACTTTCAAATACGTTATGTTTATCGAAAAAAAAACCTAGCCCCTTATAAAATTGATTTTAGTTTTGAGTGGAGAGCCAAACCTGTCTTAATAAATAAGAAATAAAAGAATAAATAGGGGTATTTCACAGAAGTTAGTACAAGAAAATTAATTAAAAGAATATATGAATTTTTCCACAAAATTATGGTTTTTTTTAAATAAAAAACAACCAAGAAATATCGCAAAATTTGATTAAAATAGAATTTGATGCTAAAATGTCATATTAATATAATAATTATTGCTGTATTTGGCATATAGAGTTTGCGCCAAAATTTAATCACACCTTTTTATTAAAAAAAGGAAACAAGTATTTCTTATAGTGTAGTGACATAATTACTTTAGTACAATAACTGACTTACATGAGAAGTTTAAACAAATATTTTACAAGATTGGTGATGATATTGTTTTTATTTAATACGGAACGCGTTGGCTAAAAACTTAATTTGTCTTATAACATTCAGCTTGTGATTTGGTAACGACGAATTGTAGACCGATGCAAGAATTATTGGACTTCCCACTTTAAAATGGTTTTGTTTACATAGGAATAAACTTATATAATAGAAAGGGACGAGGGCTCAAATAAAGCCAAATAAAGTTTAAACCTTCTATTAAGGAAACACCTTAATAGAAGGTCAGCTTAACAAAATAAACGTTAAACGTACAACACGTTGCCCAAGCAATTTTGATCAGAATTTTCAACCTTAACAAATTATTTTCTTCATCAGCATATTTGATCCCTTAAATGAATGTCGAATGTGAAACGTATTTGGCTATGTATATAACTCCTTTTACTTAAATCCTTTTCAATCTTAAAAAAAAGCTATTAATTCTGCCCATTATCAAAAAAAAATGGTAAAATATGTTAATATTTACAAAAAAGTTATTACATTTACATTACAGTTACATTTCTGATATCATTTTCGAGGCATATACAGTTTTTCAAGTAAGAACGGGACTGCTCGTATTCTTGAAAAAATCTGTTTCGAGAACATTTTTGGCCATAAATGTATTCTTTGGTGTGCTAACAATGGCGGACTTATTTGATTAACATAAGTTGTCCAATCGCCTCCTGCATTAATAATCGCCTGGCATCTTTGAGGCATGCTGTCGACGAGATTTTTTGCAATTATCTCCAAATTTTTCGAATCTTGTGAGATAACTAAGTCAAAGTCCTCAGAGTCTTTTCTCTGAGCCTTCTTTTACAAGGAACTAAGCGTTTTCAATAGAGTTAGCGTCGGGCACTCTAGTATCTTATCGTGGGCCCAAGCAAGCCGCTTCCGACGTGATTTTCGCCCAGCAAAGGCTTCTTCAACGTGCTTCGGAATTTGACATCAGGAGCACGAAGATGTTATCGAAATGGGACACATTCAAACCCTATTTGCTTAATTTTGTCGCTCCTTGACGGAGCTTCAAATTCGGGTTCCGGGAAGATAAACACCCGATTCGTTTTTTAACTCTCGGAGAGACTTTGCCTACCGAGCTACGTTTTGGAAAGTCGTCGACATTTTTTGTCTCGTTAAAATGATTTACCCACTTCTTTATAAACTACACCGACTTTTTAATACATTTAACGGCCACGGACTGTGTTATTTTATTTTGAATTTTACGTGATTTCGACGAAAGTTCGGAATTGGCTGATACTTTTACTAAAATGCGTCGTAGACAAAGGTTCCCTCTATCGATTTTTGGTTGCATCGCTAGAATTGCATCTACCAAAAATGAATTATCTTGAGCACGTTCTTATTTGACAGACTGTAGTGATACCTACAAAATGCTCAAATAAATATACTAAATGGGATACTTTATTCCCTTGACTAAAAACTAAATTGCTACGCTCTATGCATATTTTTCCTATAGACAAGCAATAGTTTTCCCACAAATTGGTACTATATATATACTAATTTCCTATATTGGTTCAGCTAACTTTTTCATAATATTGTGCACTTTTTGTGTTACGGGAGCTTAATTTATAAAATCATCTTTTATAATTGTATTTAAATCTTTGCAAAACACTTTGAAAATTGAAATAAACAATTTTGTTACTTCACAATTCCCACTATATTTTGTAACTTACGACAGTTGTTTCGGTACATATTACCTTCTTCAGATGATCGGTTAACGATTATCTGAAGAAGGTACTGTGTACCGGAATAGTTTTCATAAGTTACAAAATATAGTGGAAATTGTGCATTAAGTAAAATGTTTATTTCAATTTTCAATTAATATGTTTCCATCCATCAAGTAGCGGCTACTTCAATCGAATATACCTTGAAAACGTTCTACCACTGATTAGATTCTAATAGTAAAAACAACTTCCAAGTTTATTTACAGCCATTTTAAAGAGGATTCATCTAATTTGAAGATCATATGGTAACCATGGATGAATTGTGGGTTCATTATTTTGATCTAGAGATAATCGAACAGTCAAAGGAATAAATACATGTTTACCACCTGACTCACTGACAAAAAAAAGCAGGGAAAGTTCTGTTTTTTTTTATAGGAACGAGATACTTCTTATATGTTATCAAGATTACATAAATAGAATAGAATTCAGTCTCAACAGAAGTCCGTCAGAATTTTGGAAACATGTAAATAACTGCAAAAGATTGAATAGGTATCCTAACTCCATGCATTTAGGGGGTAGGACGAGCAGTAGTGGTGATCTTATGGTCAATTTGTTTGCTGAATAATTCTCGAGTGTGTATGAGGATGCCCTTTTGGAAATACCGGACTACTACTCGAGCTGAATTGACAACATTAAATAACGTGATTATTAGTTTGACTGATGTTTTTAATGAACTGATGTCGCTCAGGCCTAAAACCTCAAGTGGGCCTGATGGTGTCCCGCTTCTATTATTAAAGAAATGTGTGTGCACCTTAAGCAGACCACTTTACTTCCTATTCAATCTCTCATTGAATTTGGAAGTATTTCCTGATTATTGGAAAACTTCCTATATAACCCCAATTTTAAAATATGGTGATCGTAGCGATGTGACTAATTATAGGGGCATCTGCTACAGTCGACCATACCAAAGCTTTTGAACTCACTGGTCACTTCTTGTCTTTCTTGGCACTGTAGGCGTGTGATCATGGATGAACAGTATGGCTTTCAGCGTTCTCGTTCCTGTGTATCTAATCTTCTTACATATGAGGATTACCTGTTGGGCGCATTTGAGAGGGGCTGTCAGGTTGATACCATATATACTGACTTCTCCAAGGCGTTCAACAAAGTGAACGATCCGTTATTGTTGAGCAAACTTAGGTCGCTTGGGTTCGGCATTCACATTCTTCGTTGGCTGGAGAGTTTTTTAATGGGCCGTCAACAAAGTGAAAGAATAAATAATTATATCTCTAACCTAAGTATAGTGCCCTCGGGCGTTCCCCAGGGCTCTCACTGTGGCCCCCTATTGTTTCTTTTATTTGTAAATGACTTGAGGGATTTCCTGACCAATACTTCTTTGCTCATGTTTGCCGATGATCTGAAATTATTCAAAATTATTTCTAGTCCTGTGGACAGTCTTGTTTTGCAAGCGGATGTTGACATATTTTGCCATTGGGCAACTTTAAACGGCTTAAGTCTGAATACTGATAAATGCTCCTGTATATCATTCTCCAGATTAAAAAGTCCTATGCAGTTCGACTATAGTATAAATACAACCATTTTAAAACGGGTACATGAGATTAGGAATCTTGGTGTGATGTTTAATTGTTCTTTATCTTTCATCGGCCATAAAATGAGTGTGGTGCAGCGAGCCGGTAGGTGTTTGGGTTTTATTGATAGATTTAGTGCCGATTTTTCTTGTAATGTGTTTAAATTATTATATTGCTAGTACGTTCGACCGATTTTGGAGTATGCAAGCCCGGTGTGGTCTCCTTTTTATAATGTGCATATTAATCAGCTGGAGGTGTCCAAAAAAAATTCTTACGTATCTGTTCCTTTAAACTGAAAATACCTGTAACTGGGGGATATACTAACTATGACCTGGTACAAAGATTTTTGAATATGTGCAGTCTTCAGGACAGACGAATGCAAGCTGATCTACATTTCTTATTTAAGCTATTAAATGGGTATATTGACTGTGAGTACTTACTTAGTAAATTATCTTTTCATACCGTACATCGTACCCGCGCCAGGTCGATATGTTACCCAGCTAATGTCACCAGAAACTATGGCTTGCATAGTCCAATCTTTAGAATGCAGCGTAATTTTGATAAATACAATTTGCCAATTGATGGCCCAGTACACCGATTCAAAAATATGGTCAAGCAACTGACCTCGCTATAGAGTTTCTTTAATTTTCGGGTAGTTTCCCATTGGTATTATACGTCAAGTACTGTTTACCTTTAAACTGATTAATTTAGATTGTTATACCCTGCATTCTGACCTATTAGTTTTAGTTTTAGATTTAGCTTTAATTATATTGTTCATTCACATTGTTTTTTTCTCTTGCATATTGTCGATGTTTTTTGTAGAAATGGTGTTACCGTTGATAACACAGGGCAACAAAAAAATATTTTTGTTTTGGTGCCTGGGATTTTAGAGCTGATTTTAACTATATTTGGGACGCTAAATCTATACATGCAATCCGTTTTTCTCTATCAGCTCTACTTTTTTAGATACATCAACTTATCTACCAATGTGGTTTTTATTCAGTATATTCATTTATGAGAGTTCTAAAATTATTATATATTCATTAATGTAGGTACAATGGTTTTATTGTCAGTCTGTAATTGAGTAAATTCCAGGTAAATTTATAAATAGTGGAACCATTGCCTATCAGGTACCTGAACTGACCCTTTTAATCACCTAACTCGAGTAAGTCTCGTCAGTTTGTGCGTTCTTACTAATGAGAGTAGATCGAATTCGGCGTGTTATTTTATGTTAAGAAAAGAGTGTTTTTGTGTTATTGAACAGAATTAAAATGAGTTCAGGTTCCAGTTCAAGAAGTTGTGTAAATCAACCTGATGTGTTCTGCTGTATATGCGGAGAATACATGTTCCAACAAAACAGACAAACTATTACTGACTTTGTAAAGCGAGCATATCTTGGATACTTTGGAGTTAAGCTTGGTGATCAGGACAAAACGTGGGACCAGCATCTCGTATGTAAAACTTGTACAGAGCATTTACGGCAGTGGACTACCGGGAAAAGAAAATGTCTAAAATTCGGCGTACCAATGGTTTGGAGAGAACCAAAAAACCACTTCAATGATTGTTATTTCTGTTTAGTAAATACTAATGGAATCAATCGAAATAACCGCAGTAAGTGGACTTATCCCAATTTAGACTCGGCAATACGCCCTATCCCGCAATCAGATGAAATACCGATTCCAACATTTCATCAGCTACCACATATCTCTGATGACGAATATTTTCCCTCTGATCGCTCTTCTAATGCTAATAAAAGTTCTGATGCTAATGAAACTAACAATGACTATGAGGGGACGTCATCAGTTCCTCAACGCTTCAATCAAAATGAATTAAATGATCTCACCAGGGATCTCAATTTATCGAAAAAAGCTTCTGAAGTACTGGCTTCTAGGTTGAACGACAAAAATTTACTGGAACAAGGAACCAAAATTACCTTTTACCGTACAAGAGAAAAAGATCTGCTACCATTCTTTTCTCAAGAAGACAATCTTGTATTTTGTTACGAAATTAGGGGGCTCATGAAAGAAATGGGACTTTCTGAATATATTCCAGATGATTGGCGCCTATTTATTGACAGTTCAAAGCGAAGTTTAAAATGTGTCCTTCTACATAATGGGAATAAATATGGTTCAATACCACTAGCTCGCTCAACGAAACTGAAAGAAGAATATAATACTATAGCTTTGGTCTTGCAGAAGATAAAGTATTACGAACATCAATGGATGATTTGTGTAGACTTAAAAATGGTAAACTTTCTTCTTGGGCAACAAAGTGGTTACACGAAATATCCGTGTTTCTTGTGCCTCTGGGATAGTAGGGACAAAACACACCACTGGTTAGAAAAGATTGGCCTCAGAGAGAAAACATGAACGTTGGGGAAAAGAATGTCATTAACGACGCTTTGGTTGAAAGAGAAAAAATCATACTTCCTCCGTTACATACAAAGTTGGGCTTAATGAAGCAATTTGTAAAGGCTCTTGATAAGAATGGATCTTATTTTGCATATATAGGGGTAAAAATGCATCAGTTGAGCACAGAAAAACTCAAAGCAGGGATATTTGACGGCCCACAAATAAGACAATTAATTAAGGATCCTGCCTTCATAAATTCAATGAATCAAGTTGAACGAGAAGCTTGGACATCATTTGTTGCAGTTGTAGAAAATTTTCCAGAAAATTTAGGAGACATGAGTGAGGAACAAGGTGAAAGATTTCAACAAGATATTAAAGTTATAGAGGACCGCTACCAAGGAAGATGGGACATGCACATGATGGCAGATTACTGCTGGAGTTTAAAAAGGGACTGTTTAAAAAAACATTCAAGAATGTCGCGGAAAAGAAGCTTTCCAAGTGTTGAGTGACTATTTCATTTCTTCAATGTTTTTTTTTTTTGTTTGTAAGTACGACATAATATTGTATTTTGTATAACTAAAATAAAAATTTCGTATCTACTTTTGTTTACTACACTTACGGATTTGAGTACAATAATGTAACTTATATTTCTCTAAAATTGTATATCTTAAAAATTTGAGCTCCTAGGTACAAATGAATACGTTATATGAATTCAGAACATCAAATTGATATAGAATCAGCTCAAAAAACCTCGACACCAAAACAGCTGTTCCCCTGTGTAATAAATAAATAAATAAATTACTTGGAGCAATGCAAAACATGGACGGGAGAATATCGTTCTTTTTTATGAACTACACATTGCCAAGAAACTGTGGAAAAACACCAAAAAAGAGTATTTAAAGGTTTCCTATAGGTGAGAAACTTTTTAATACACCGTCGTATTTCACTTCTGTCTTTATTGTGTTTGGATGTACTCGTACAAGAAATTTAATATTTTTGAAAATAAAGTTGTTTTAAATTGAAAAAATACCTGTTCTCGTGGAAAATCCGATTTCTAAAAAATCTCTCTTATAAGTAATACTCCAGTGGGAAACTCTATTCCTGAAATAAATATAAATACTATCTTCAAGAATAAAAGTTTCCTATATAGAGAAAAATTCCTGGATTTAGTATCAATTTTTCTCCATCATAGGAAACAAAGCAACGAAAAAAACCTTAGATACTGGTAGTTTAAAAAAGCTTTTGTCAAAGTAATTTATGCTGATAGTGAAGATGGTTTAAAAAGTTTCTAGCCTTGCCTAGTAACAAAATAAATAGTACTGCAATTTATTTGTATGTTGTCTCGTTACGTAGCCACACTTAAAATTAAGTACATAAACTTATTTACTATATCTAAGTACTTCGTATTCCACTTGAGGTTTCGTGCAACAACAACAACTCGTTCATTCGAATATTGTGTGTTTAATTTCTGAATATTCTTCAAAATTAAGATAAGACCTTAAAAATAGTACAACGATTTTTTTTTATAATTGCATTTGCTATACAGCTACATTTTTTAACAGTTGAACTGGAAGAAGTTTTAAAACACCTTTTTTTAAAAATTTTAATTTTTTTACATTGAAGCTCCAAATTTAAACAGATTTTTTCGAAATTTTAAACATCTTCATGGTAGACATGAAATCATATCCAACCATCTCTCGGCTAACAATTCGACTATCATCGCAACAGTCTCAAACAGAAAGCTCAAGAGATCGAAATCCGAAAGAACTAAGTCTGGAAAATATGCTGCTTGTTTGAGAATTTTCCAGATGAAATCGGAGATGATTTCCAAAGACTTTTTTGCAGCGTGAAACTGGGCATTAACCTGCAGCATTATCACCTTCCTGCGCCTACTACTAGTCAACGGTCTTTTTTCTTGAAATGCATCACGGATCAACTGTTTATTGGTGCACTATAAAAAAATGTACTTAAAACTATATAAAAAATAATGGAAAAATTACCATAACCTTCTTTTGAATTTTATATTAATACTAGCCGGGCCCGCGGCTCCGCTCGCGTGGACTTGATTCACTACTATCGTCACTGCTTATTCCTTATGTTACCCAACGTAATAAAATATCTCCCATTATTTCTCTTTATCTCCCAATATTTCTCCTTATTTCCCATTATCTCTACATAATTTCCATTATCTAGGCTTATCTCTGCTCATCTCCCATCATTTCTCCTTATCTCTCATTATTTCTCCTTATCTCCCATTATCTCACCTTATTTCCCATTATTTAGGCTTATCTCGACTTATCTCCCTTTATTTCTCCTTATCTCCCATCATTTCTCCTTATCTCCCATTATCTCACCATAACTCCCATTATCTAGACTTATCTCTGCTTATCTCCCATTATCTCTCCTTATCTCCCATTATTTATACTTATCTCCCATTATCTCACCTTATCTCCCATTATCGAGGCTTATTTCGACTTATCTTCCATTATTTCTCCTTATCTCCCATTATCTCACCTTATCTCCCATTATCTAGGCTTATATTGAATTATATAGAATATATGTATAAATTTATAAAAACACGTAAATCGGAAAAGTGGTTCTCGAGTGATAAGCGCACTAACGGACAGACAGACAGACAGAGAGACGTTGCATTTTATATATATTATATTCTTTGCTGCATGATATTGTTCCATATTTAATGCTTTAGGGAGTGTATTGCAAGAGAACGCGCTAGCGGCAAACTTTTCTCCGACTTAATTCACTATTATCGTCACTGCTTATTCCTGTCACTTAATAAAATATATCCTGTAACCTGGCCAGAGAACATACGTATGTTCAAAAAAAAGCACGTATATCGGATAAGTGGTTCTCCAGTGATAAGCACACTAACGGACGGACAGACAAACAGATGGAGAGAGAGACATTGCATTTTATATATATTATAGATATTCTCTACTACATAATATTGTTCCATATTTAATGGTTTGGACTGTGTATTGCAAGAGAACGCGCTAGCGGCAAACTTTGTCCGATTTCATTTACTATTATTGTCACTGCTCATTCCTTATGCTACCTATCGTAATAAAATATAGCCTATAACCTGGCCGGAGAACATATGTATGTTTTAAAAAAAAAGTACGAAAATCGGATAAGTGGTTCTCCAGTGCTAAGCGCACTAACGGACAGACAGACAGACAGAGATACGTTGCATTTTATATATATTATAGATGTAATAAAATATATACCTATAACGTGGTCAGAGAACATATGTATGAATTTTAAAAATCACGTAAATCGGATAAGTGGTTCTCGAGGGATAAGCGCATTAACGGACAGACAGACAGACAAACATTGCATTTTATATATATTATAGATATAGATTATTATTATTATTATATAACCTGGCCAAAGAATATATGTATGAATTTAAAAAAAGACAGGTAAATCGGATAAGTGGTTCCCGCGTGATAAACGCGCTAATGGACAGACAGACAGACAGAGACACATTGCATTATATATATATATATATATATATATATATATATATATATATATATATATATATATATTATAGATTATACATTACAGATATTCTTCGCTACATAATATTGTTCCATATTTAGTGGTTTAGGCTGTGTATTGCAAAGGCACGCGCTAGCGGCAAACTTATTTCCGATATCATTCACTATTTTACATCACTGCTCATTCCTTATGCTACCTATCCTAATAAAATATAGCCTATAACCTGGCCAGAGAACATATGTATGTTTTTTAAAAAAAAGTATGTAAATCGGATAAGTGGTTCTTCAGTGATAGGCGCACTAACGGACAGAGAGACAGACAGACAGAGAGCCAGAGAGACGTTGCATTTTATATATATTATAGATTTATTGTTATCGAGACAAATTTAAAAAAAATGGTATTAAGAGGTAAAGTTACATAGATCTACGTGTTATTACAACTTTCTATAATAATATGCAACATTTACAAATCTACCTAAATTCTTCCTATTCATGAATCCTACTGGGGCTAGTAGGTGATGATTGGTGGCGGAATCAATGTTTGCACATAGCTATACAAATATATGTTAAAGTGGTAGGTTTTAATATTTTGTTTTATTTCTTATCAGTTATTTTTTGATTTAAATTACTGGCTGCACCTTCGATAATTCTGTCTATGGTACAAATGGTAGGAGAAAGTCATTTTAAAATTATTTGCCAAATAAAGGTTAGTTGTTCATACTTTTATTTCAGGACGGCATATTTATTTTTATTTTAGGACGTGAAGTTTAAAAATTTGAAGGAAGATTTGGTTGAGTGCCATTTATTATCGATATATTTAACTTTTACATGTATTTGTGGGTGTTTTTTAATTTTATGTAGAATTTTATATTAATAAATAACTTGACCGTTATTTCTGGTTAATATCAATAATTGCATCTCGCTGTTAGCAAACTTAATTAACAAGAGATAATTTAAATAAAATAAATATAAAATATTTATATAAATAATGAAATTTTACAAAAACATATTGATTTCATTACATATTTTCTGGTATATATTCCACATATATATGCAATTTTGATTCCATAATTTTATGGAACCCTACGTAAAAGCTTGGGAAGTTACGTCATCTTTGCATATATATATATATATATATATATATATATATATATATATATATATATATATATATATATAAGTTGGTTATAATGAAACCCAGAATTCTCTATTGTAATAAGTTTTTTGTTGTGTAATGCTCAAAAGTTACAGTTTGACCAATTTAACTTATTTCACAGTGTATTACGCTCTAATTCATAGCAAAACCTGTTTTCCATCTTGATATTTGCTAGAACTTTTGATATATTCTATACAATACAGATTTTTTTTATGTCAAGCCGCACAATCAATTTTTTTCACCTCAGCCATATTTTGCGAAAAAAAGTAGTGCCTTAAAGGACATTGAATTTATAACTGAATTTTCATGTTCATATAAGATCAGTATACCTACCTTAGGGACTAAATGACGGTACTTTAAAATGACTATAGGGCGGGAAACAAATTACTAGGTTATATAGTCAATACAGAAGCCATGTGTTCGTGTATGTCCATGTGTAACCGTGTGTGTCTATGTGTCCGTGTATATCCAAGTGTTTGTGTGAAACGGAGTGTGTGTGTGTGTGTGTGTGCGCGTGTGCGGGTGTGTGAGTGTAGATAATTGACAAGGTGATTTATTTTAGTGAGTACTATAATTCATTAAAAAAGCACACACTCTAAATGCATATCAGCATGACGTTTTGTGTATTGTCCTTGTATTCAAAAGATTTACTACCATGTATACCTTCGAGTTATAACATTCAAGTTAAATACACTAGTTTACTATACATAAGTACTTTTGTTTTGTACAATAACAATAGCCTGACCTACTAACAGACATTAAATATACAATTGTCTGAATGTGTATTTGCAATTCGACGTAATCTCAATACTACAGGATTGTTAATTGCCTTCGTATTTTGAGAAATAGCGTCTAACAATGTACTAATTTAGCATTGACTCATACTATATGTTCAAGACTCTTAAATTAAGGATTGTTTTTTGTGTTTTATAAATGGATTAAAAAATTTGTAGCGCCTACGAAGGGCAGAGTTATTTATATGTAATTGCCCTTGTTACATAGCCACACTTACAACTAAGCATTGTGCTTGTGAACTTCATTTCATATCTGATAATGGGTAACATTTTAACTGCTCTTCAACAAGACAGGTTGGAAAAAAATTAAAATAGTTTTTTGCATATTTCATTTATTTGGTATTCATACTTCCATTAAACAGTTAATTTCAGATGGCTTAAGTATTAGGGATACAAAGATAAATTGACATTTGCTGCCTAAAATAAAAATGTTTCTATTAGACCAAGAGGGCGACCCGAAATTTTGACCTGTCAGTTAACCGTCTGCCTAATTGTTCGGGAGAGTATCGGGAGAGTCGAATAAAAGCCTTTACCATCGATTTTGAGGTCCCCATGCCCTGGATGCCCAGACAAGGTAAGGACAAAATGTACAGCATTTTTTATAAAAATGGACTGTCGTTTAACCACTTGACTCAAGTACCATAATATTTATTGACACGAGCGCCCCAAAGGAGGTCATTTAACCGTTTTTGGCTGGAAAAAGCGGGTCCAGCTTTGCCCCCCGGTATTGACGGCGTGTGCCTTTCGCAGATCCCCTTATTTTATCAAGAACAAACTAAATTTATTTATTTTATATGGTTAAACTAGCCGTACCCGCGGCTCCGCTCGCGTGGACTTGATTTACTACTGTCCTCACTGCTTATTCCTTATGTTACCTAACGTAATAAAATATCTGCCATAATTTTTCCTTATCTCCCATTATCTCTACATAATTTCCATTATCTAGGCTTATCTCTGCTTATCGCCCATTATTTCTCCTTATCTCCCATTATCTCACCTTATCTCCGATTATCTAGCTTATCTCCACTTATCTCGCAATATTTCTCCTTATCTCCCATTATTTGTCATCTCCCATTGTCTCTACATAATTTCCATTATCTAGGCTTATCTCTGCTCATCTCCCATTATTTCTCCTTATCTCCCATTATTTATCCTTATCTCCCATTATTTCTCCTTATCTCACCTTATCTCCCATTATCTAGGCTTATCTTGACTTATCTCGCAATATTTCTCCTTATCTCCCATTATTCCTCCTTATCTCCCATAACCCCCACCATAACTCCCATTATCTAGACTTAACTCTGCTTATCTCCCATTATTTATACTTATCTCCCATTATCTCACCTTATCTCCCATTATCTAGGCTTATATCGAATTATATAGAACATATGTATAAATTTATAAAAACACGTAAATCGGATAAGTGGTTCTCAAGGGATAAGCGCACTAACGGACAGACAGATAGACAGAGAGACGTTACATTTTATATATATTATATTCTTTGCAACATGATATTGTTCCATATTTAATAGTTTAGGCAGTGTATTGAGGGAGAACGCCCTAACGGTAACCGTTTTTTTTTTTCCGACTTGATTCACTATTATCGTCACTGCTTATTCTGTATGTTACCTAACGCAATAAAATATATCCTATAACTTGGCCAGAGAACATATGTATGTTTTTTAAAAGTACGTAAATCGGATAAGTGATTCTCCAGTGATAAGCGCATCAACAGACAGACAGAGAGACGTTGCATTTTATATATATTATAGATGTAATAAAATATATATCTATAACCTGGTCAGAGAACATATGTATGAATTTAAAAAATCACGTAAATCGGATAAGTGGTTCTCGAGGGATAAGTGAACTAACGGACAGACAGAGAGACGTTGCATTTTGTATATATTATAGATACAGATTATTATTATATAACCTGGCCGAAGAATATAGTATGTATGAATTTAAAAAAAAGACACGTAAATCGGATAAGTGGTTTTCGCGTGATAAACGCACTAATGGACAGACAGACAGACAGAGAGACATTGCATTTTATATATGTTATAGATTATAGAATATAGATATTCTCTGCTACATCATATTGTTCCATATTTAATGGTTTAGGCTGTGTATTGCAAGGGAACTCGCTAGCGGCAAACAGTACGTAAATCGGATAAGTGGTTCTCCAGTGATAAGCACACTAACGGACAAACAGACAAACAGACAGAGAGACGTTGCATTTTATATATATTATAGATGACAGTCCATTTCGACGTCGACGTTTTTTGGGCACTAACGCTGAGTCCGGTCTCGGCGGCGTCTGCCTCTTGGGGCGCTCGACTTTTTTAGTGCCAACAAACGTTATGGTACTTGTTGTAAGTGGTTAAAGGACACTCCATTTTTGGATGTAGCATTTTGAGCATTTTAGGGCACGGAGGCCGCAAAATCAACGTTTATTCGACTCGACCGATAGAATGAAAAACTGGGCAGACGGTTAGTCGACAGGTCAAAATTCCGGGTTGCCCTCTTGGTCTATATGTTTTTTGCCTTTGGACAAAACTGACTTATATATATCTCATCTAGACGATATACAAATTGATTGAACTCGAGTAGCCGGAGCGTTGTCGTGATGACCTACCTATAAAACACGTGTGAACACAGATATATATATATATATATATATATATATATATATATATATATATATATATATATATATATATATATATATATATATATAATATATATAAAATGCAACGTCGCTCTATCTGTCTGTCTGTCTGTCCGTTAGTACGCTTATCACTGGAGAACCACTTATCCGATTTACGTACTTTTTTTTTTTAAAACATACATATGTTCTCTGGCCAGGTTATAGGCTATATTTTATTACGATAGGTAGCATAAAGAATGAGCAGTGACGTAAAATAGCGAATGAAGTTGGAAAAAAAGTTTGCCGCTAGCGCGTTCCCTTGCAATATACAACCTAAACCATTAAATATGGAACAATATTATGTAGCAGAGAATATCTATAATATATAATATATACAAAATGCAGTGTCTCTCTGTCTGTCTGTTTGTCCATTAGTGCGGTTATCACGCGAGAACCACTTATCCGATTTACCTGTCTTTTTTTAAATTCATACATATATTCTTTGGCCAGGTTATATAATAATAATAATAATAATAATAATAATAAGCGAAGAAGCGAAAAACAGTTCTACCGGAAAACTATGTACAACAAACAGATAGCAGTGACTGAACCACCAAACAAACAAGAACTCACAGATTATTGGAAAAGTATCTGGTCAGAACCCAAACAACACAATAATAACACCCCCTGGATCAAAGCCGAAGAAGACAAACATAAACATGTGACAGAACAAGAAAATACCACATTTAATACACAAGAAATTACAGAAACTATCAAACACACACACAACTGGAAATGTCCTGGAATAGACAATATACAAAACTTCTGGTACAAACAGTTTACCACCACACACGAAGCACTCACACACCAAATCAACAAAGCCACCTACAACCCTCAGGGGCTAGGGGAATCCCAGGATTCTCCTAGTACGGGCATTGACGATCCCGAGGTACCTGAGTCATGTTGTGCTGTCTTGTGTTGTCCAGATTATGTGTAATAAAAACGCAATCTTAAGGTGTTTACCGTGCCGAGAAGATGAATGGCTCAGCGTTTATGAGTCGCGAACGGTTCCCCCGGATACCGGGCGCCCTCCGGGAGTAAGTAGCCTTGCTGTGGCATCCAGGCTCTGCCGCAGTCGACCTTTCTTTCCTAGGATACTCGTGGGAATACTATGTTAAACAATAATAATTATAATAATGAAAATGGAAGGGTGTTGCGGAGGCGGACCCCTGTCGTACAAACAGCTACAGCAACACCACAACAACAACTACAGACGAACCAAACAACCGCCTCAGTCGAAACTACTCCCGATAGTTTTACCAGATCCGACATTGTAGGTGATGGAAATTGCCTTTTCCGTGCAGTTAGCTTATACTTATATGGCCACCAGAACCATCATGAGAAACTCCGAGAGGTTGCTCTAAGATATTTACAACAAAACTGGTCGGAACTTCACACATTTTCATTAATTTAAGTCGACGATATAAAGGACTTCAATAACTATTATAATTATATGCGGAAAAATGGCACCTATGGAACGAGCCTAGAGATACTTGCCCTCTCGGAAACACGAAATAGCAACTTTCATATCTTCTCAAAACAACGAAGAACAAGACATACAAAAATAACTTTTACGGACAGACCAACAATAATAAGCACGGGAAAATACAACAAAACCATTTACCTTCTACTAACAGGCAACCCAATGTCGGGACACTTTGAGCTTCTGACACCACAAAACACTGAAAACATTCCAGAGAACAACAGACCAATAAAAGAAGCATCGGGCGAGCGACGTAACGGTCGAGGACGTCGCGGGAAATGGCAGCTCGACCAAAACGATGAAGACCAGGCAACCGAAAATGGACCTGCCAAAAGTGTTGTGTTGGCGACTAAGCCGACACCCACCAAGGCGGGAAAATCACAGCAGCGCATGAGTTGCACCACAGGAATCAACGAACACGCCATGCGTTGCTGTAATGAAAACACAAAACCTGACAAAGAAATCACTGAGAAGAGAATCACTCGCCGCTTGGACCCACCAACATCAATCCCAAGCGCAACCGACGTAGATACGGGACAAACACAACCACCAAAGCCAGGCCAGGGCCCGTATGTATTGCAAGGACAACATGCAACTACCAAGGCTGGAAAACCAAGACAGCGGTTAAAGTGGACGGATGAGATGAATAGGACGGTGATGCGCTGTTACTACACCGCCACCAAACTCGAAACAATAACATCGGGCTACAGACAGCAACTGCACAGACTTTTCTTGACCGAATATCCACATCTGCAATTACTTGTTTCAGAACAGAGAGTAGTAGACCAAAAAAGAGTTATTACCAAGAACAATCGTCTCACACCTCTCGAATTGCAAACCATCAAGGACACAGTGGCTGTTCAACTGAACACAGACCAACCAAACAATAGAAACAATAAAGCAGATTCCGAACCAGCCTCACACACACAACCACCCAGTCGAACACAACAATACCCACCACCCAGGAGGAGCATAACGCAAAATAATATTGCGAGTACCGCGCAACACCATATCACAGACAACAACATGAATCACTCGCCACCCTCAACGACACCCACACAACATCACCCCGAATCACCTCTCATACAAATACTTAAAGCAAAAATGGAGTCACATCTAGCTCGATGGTCAGGCACCGACCCCACAACAAGAAATCCCATCCCTCGTTTAATCTTCAGACAGAGCACGCAACCAGTCCTCAACACACTAAACAAGCACATAATACCTCAGTATATAACAGACTCAAGCACAATCGAAGACATTCACACAATAATATACGCAGCAGCAATCACCACTCTAACACAAAATAATCAAAAACTCCCTCAACGACAAGGAAACCCCAACAGGACAAAACCAAAATTCAAATGGCAAATAAGAATAGAAAACAAAATCAACAACATCAGGAGAGATCTAGGCCATCTTACCCAGTTTATAAGCGGGAACGCGTCCAAACGTGTCACACAGGGGGCAAACAAGATCAAATCTAAGTCTCCCAACAGAACACTGCCAGAAATCCTCGATACCTTGAAACAAAAACTATCTGTATATGCTGCAAGACTCCGTAGATACAAAGAATCAAATGAGAGGAAAGACACCAACAACCTCTTCCGAAGAAGCGAAAAACAGTTCTACCGGAAAACTATGTACAACAAACAGATAGCAGTGACTGAACCACCAAACAAACAAGAACTCACAGATTATTGGAAAAGTATCTGGTCAGAACCCAAACAACACAATAATAACACCCCCTGGATCAAAGCCGAAGAAGACAAACATAAACATGTGACAGAACAAGAAAAAATACCACATTTAATACACAAGAAATTACAGAAACTATCAAACACACACACAACTGGAAATGTCCTGGAATAGACAATATACAAAACTTCTGGTACAAACAGTTTACCACCACACACGAAGCACTCACACACCAAATCAACAAAGCCATTCTACAACCACACACATTTCCCACTTTCCTCACACAAGGAATAACATACGTTAAACCCAAAAGCTCAGACACCACAAACCTGTCAAACTACCGACCTATCACCTGTCTTCCAACCCTATACAAGATCATCACAGCCACAATATCGAAGAAAATAGAACAACACCTAACACACAACAATATCCTCACAGAAGAGCAGAAGGGATGCAGGAAAAATAGTCGAGGATGCAAAGAGCAGCTGATTATAGATAGCGTGATTATGGGACAAACCAGAAAAGAACACAGAAACCTTCACATCGGTTACATAGACTATAAAAAAGCCTTCGACTCCATACCCCACAGCTGGTTAATCAGGGCCCTAGAAATCTATAAAATCAATCAACACCTCAGGCAGTTTCTCGCGCAAATTATGAAAACATGGAAAACCAAAATACGCCTAGAAACACAAACCGAACGGATCCAAACAGAAGAGCTGTACATCAGACGGGGTATATTTCAGGGAGACTCGCTCAGTGCTCTATGGTTTTGCCTCTGTCTCAATCCACTCTCAAATATACTAAACAGAACAGAGCATGGCTTCAATATCAGACACCAAAAAGAGAATCAACATAAAATAAACCACCTCCTATATATGGACGACATAAAACTCTACGCTGCCACACAAACACAGCTGAAAGAACTCCTCAAAATCACAGAAATATTCACCTTAGATGTCAATATGGAATTTGGTATAAGTAAATGCAAAGTGCTCCCCAACGACACAAACATCCAAACGAAATACACAGAAAAAATTTCCAAATACACAGACCTTGCAACGGAAATAAAAAGGCTATGGAGACAGGAAAAAGTCATCATTGTCCCCCTCATTATATCAGCCACAGGCCTTACACCAATAACATTCACACCACATTTAGTGCAATTGGGACTCAACACGGAAATACACAGAAACATTCAGAAGTCAGTGATTTTGAAAACATGTAACATTGTCAGGTCATTCCTTAATACGGAATGGTAATAGCGTTTGTGCTGACTTGGTTTTGGCCCGTCAGCCAAACATGGAACCACATTGTTCAAATGTGAGAAAGAAGAACTTTTTATAATAATAATAATAACCTTCTACTAACAGGCAACCCAATGTCGGGACACTTTGAGCTTCTGACACCACAAAACATTGAGAACATTCCAGACAACAGCAGACCAATAAAAGAAGCATCGGGCGAGCGACGTAACGGTCGAGGACGTCGCGGGAAATGGACCTGCCAAAAGTGTTGTGCCGACGAGTAAGCCGACACCCACCAAGGCGGGAAAGTCACAGCAACGCATGAGTTGCACCACAGGAATCAATGAACACGCCATGCGTTGGTGTAATGAAATCACACCTGACAATGAAATCACTGACAAGAGAATCACTCGCCGCTTGGACCCATCACCACCAATCCCAAGCGCAACCGACGTAGATGCGGGACAAATACAACCACCAAAGCCAGGCCAAACCGCTTATGTTTTGCAAGGACAACATGCAACTACCAAGGCTGGCAAACCAGGACAGCGGTTAAAGTGGACAGATGAAATGAATAGAACAGTGATGCGCTGTTACTACACCGCCACCAAACTAGAAACAGTGACATCAGGCTACAGACTGGAACTACACAGACTTTTCTTGACCGAATATCCACATCTGCAATTACTTGTTACAGAACAGAGAGTAATAGACCAAAAAAGAGTTATTACCAAGAACAATCGCCTCACACCTTTCGAATTGCAAACCATCGAAGATACAGTAGCTGCTGAACTGAACACAGACCAAGTAGCTGCTGAACCGCACACAGAGCAACCAAACAATAGAAACAGTAGAGCAGATACCGAACCAATATCACACACACAACCACCAGTCGAAAACAACAAGACCCACCATCCAGCAGGAGCATAACTCAAAATAATATTTCAATGCAAATAGCAAGCACTACACGACACCATATCACAGACGATAAAATGAATGACGCTCCACCCTCAACAACATCTACACAACATCACCCCGAATCACCTCTCATACAAACACTCAAAGCAGAAATGCAGTCACATCTAGCTCGATGGTCAGGCACCGACCCTACAACAAGAAATCCCATCCCTCGTTTAATCTTCAACAGAGCACACAAATAATCCTCAACACAATAAACAAGTACATAATACCACAGTACATAACAGACTTAAGCATGATCGAAGACATTCACACAATAATATATGCAGCAGCAATCACCACTATAACACAAAATAATCAAAAATTCCCGCAACGACAAAGAGGCCCCGACAGCAGAAAACCTAAATTTAAATGGCAAATAAGAATAGAAAAACAAAATCAACAACATCAGAAGAGATCTGGGACACCTTAGCCAGTTTATGAACGGGAACGCATCCAAACGTGTCACACAGGGTGTAGACAAGATCAAATCTAAATCTCTCAACCGAACACTGCCAGAAATCGTTGATACTTTAAAACAAAAACTATCCGTATATGCTGCAAGACTCCGTAGATACAAAGAATCAAACGAGAGGAAAGACACCAACAACCTCTTCCGAAGAAGCGAAAAACAGTTCTACCGAAAAGCGATGTCCAACGAGCAGACAGTAGTAACTGAACCACCAAACAAACAAGAACTCACAGATTATTGGAAAACTGTCTGGTCAGAACCTAAACTACATAATAATAACACCCCCTGGATCAAAGCCGAAGAAGATAAACACAAACGTGTGACAGAACAAGAAAATTCCACACTAACTACAGAAGAAATTACAGAAACAATCAAACACACACACAACTGGAAATGCCCTGGGATAGACAATATACAAAACTTCTGGTACAAACAGTTTACCATCACACACGAAGCACTCACACACCAAATCAACAAAGCCATTCTACAACCACACATATTCCCCACTTTTCTTACACAAGGAATTACATACATCAAACCCAAAAGTTCAGACACCACAAACCCGTCAAACTACCGACCTATCACCTGTCTTCCAACCCTATACAAGATCATCACAGCCACAATTTCCAAGAAAATAGAACAACACCTAACAGACAACAATATTCTCACAGAAGAGCAGAAGGGATGCAGGAAAAATAGTCGAGGATGCAAAGAGCAGCTAATCATAGATAGCGTGATTATGGGACAAACCAGAAAAGAACACAGAAACCTTCACATCGGTTACATAGACTATAAAAAAGCCTTCGACTCCATTCCCCACAGCTGGTTAATCAGAGCCCTAGAAATCTATAAAATCAACCAACACCTCAGGCAATTTCTCGCGCAAATTATGAAAACATGGAAAACCAAAATACGCCTAGAAACACAAACCGAACGCATCCAAACAGAAGAGCTGTACATCAGACGGGGTATATTTCAGGGAGACTCGCTCAGCGCTCTATGGTTTTGCCTCTGTCTCAATCCTCCCTCAAATATACTAAACAGAACAGAGCATGGCTTCAACATCAGACACCAAAAAGTGAATCAACATAAAATAAACCACCTCCTATATATGGATGACATAAAACTCTACGCTGCCACAAAAACACAGCTGAAAGAACTCCTCAAAATCACAGAAATATTCACCTTAGATGTCAATATGGAATTTGGTATAAGTAAATGCAAAGTGCTCCATATCAACAAGGGCCAGTGGAAGGGCCGCCATGAGACAGAAACCCTCAAAAATGAAACACTCGATAACATGTTCGACAAAGAAACATACAAATATCTAGGCTTCCAACAAAGCACCAAACTCAACCACACTCACATCAAAACAGAGCTCAGAACCGAATTCCAAAACAGACTGATGAAACTTTTACAAACAAAACTCAACTCTAAGAATCTCACTAAAGCCATCAACACGTTCGCTATACCTATACTCACATATTCATTTGGTATCATCAAATGGTCACAAACAGACATAGAAAATATTCACATCCTTATACGATCTCGACTCACCAAATACAGGAAATTACACCCCAACGCATGCAAAGAAAGGCTTACCATCGAGAGGAAGGCAGGAGGAAGAGGAATTATAGACATCAGATCATTACACACAAAACAAATACAAGCACTTAGGAAATTCTTTCACACCAAGCAAACCAGCCTCCATACAGCAACAGTCAAAGCAGACAAAAACTATACCCCACTCGATTTATCCCGGGTAGATCACCCAGCAGATACACACAGTCACACCCAATTACAACAGGAAAAGATGAAAACATGGTCAGAAAAAAAACACTCCACGGAAAACACAGATACCACATAGAACAAGACCACGTAAATAAAAAACAATTATACACATGGTTGCGGGATGGGCAGCTATTCCCGGAAACAGAAGGCTTCTTACTTGCCATCCAGGATAAAGTCATATTAACCAGAAACTACCAAAAGCATATCATCAAAGACTCAACTATTACAGAAGACAGATGCAGAAAATGCCACCAGCAGAAAGAAACGATCGAACACATAACAAGCGGATGTAGAATATTAGCCGGAACGGAATACACAGCCAGACATGACTCAGCGGCAAAAGTAGTTCACCAAGCACTAGCCACAACATACAAGCTCATAGAAAACACAGAACCCTACTACAAATACACACCAACATCCGTACTTGAAAATAAAGATTACAAACTCTACTGGGACATCAGTATCCATACAGATAAAACAGTCTCCGCCAATAGACCCGATATTACTTTTCAGTGCAAAAAAGAAAAAGTCACCTATCTAATTGACATAGCTGTCCCCAACGACACAAACATCCAAACGAAATACACAGAAAAAATTTCCAAATACACAGACCTTGCAACGGAAATAAAAAGGCTATGGAAACAAGAAAAAGTCATCATTGTCCCCCTCATTATATCAGCCACAGGCCTTACACCAACAACATTCAAACCACACTTGGTATAATTAGGACTCAACACAAACATACACAAAAACATTCAGAAGTCAGTAATTTTGAAAATATGTAACATTGTCAGGTCATTCCTTAATACACAATGGTAACGCGTTTGTGCTGACTTGGTTTGCACCCGTCAGCCAAACATGAAACCACATTGACCAAATGTGAGAAAGAAGAACTTTTTTGTAATAATAATAATAATAATAATTATACAGTTATTACCAAGAACAATCGTCTCACACCTCTCGAATTGCAAACCATCAAGGACACAGTGGCTGTTGAACTGAACACAGACCAACCAAACAATAGAAACAATAAAGCAGATTCCGAACCAGCCTCACACACACAACCACCCAGTCGAACACAACAATACCCACCACCCAGGCGGAGCATAACGCAAAATAATATTGCGAGTACCGCGCAACACCATATCACAGACAACAACATGAATCACTCGCCACCCTCAACGACATCCACACAACATCACCCCGAATCACCTCTCATACAAACACTTAAAGCAAAAATGGAGTCACATCTAGCTCGATGGTCAGGCACCGACCCCACAACAAGAAATCCCATCCCTCGTTTAATCTTCAGACAGAGCACGCAACCAATCCTCAACACACTAAACAAGCACATAATACCTCAGTATATAACAGACTCAAGCACAATCGAAGACATTCACACAATAATATACGCAGCAGCAATCACCACTCTAACACAAAATAATCAAAAACTCCCTCAACGACAAGGAAACCCCAACAGGACAAAACCAAAATTCAAATGGCAAATAAGAATAGAAAACAAAATCAACAACATCAGGAGAGATCTAGGACATCTTACCCAGTTTATAAGCGGGAACGCGTCCAAACGTGTCACACAGGGGGCAAACAAGATCAAACCTAAGTCTCCCAACAGAACACTGCCAGAAATCCTCGATACCTTGAAACAAAAACTATCTGTATATGCCGCAAGACTCCGTAGATACAAAGAATCAAATGAGAGGAAAGACACCAACAACCTCTTCCGAAGAAGCGAAAAAACAGTTCTACCGGAAATCTATGTACAACAAACAGATAGCAGTGACTGAACCACCAAACAAACAAGAACTCACAGATTATTGGAAAAGTATCTGGTCAGAACCCAAACAACACAATAATAACACCCCCTGGATCAAAGCCGAAGAAGACAAACATAAACATGTGACAGAACAAGAAAATACCACATTTAATACACAAGAAATTACAGAAACTATCAAACACACACACAACTGGAAATGTCCTGGAATAGACAATATACAAAACTTCTGGTACAAACAGTTTACCACCACACACGAAGCACTCACACACCAAATCAACAAAGCCATTCTACAACCACACACATTTCCCACTTTCCTCACACAAGGAATAACATACGTTAAACCCAAAAGCTCAGACACCACAAACCCGTCAAACTACCGACCTATCACCTGTCTTCCAACCCTATACAAGATCATCACAGCCACAATATCGAAGGAAATAGAACAACACCTAACAGACAACAATATCCTCACAGAAGAGCAGAAGGGATGCAGGAAAAATAGTCGAGGATGCAAAGAGCAGCTGATTATAGATAGCGTGATTATGGGACAAACCAGAAAAGAACACAGAAACCTTCACATCGGTTACATAGACTATAAAAAAGCCTTCGACTCCATACCCCACAGCTGGTTAATCAGGGCCCTAGAAATCTATAAAATCAACCAACACCTCAGGCAGTTTCTCGCGCAAATTATGAAAACATGGAAAACTAAAATACGCCTAGAAACACAAACCGAACGGATCCAAACAGAAGAGCTGTACATCAGACGGGGTATATTTCAGGGAGACTCGCTCAGTGCTCTATGGTTTTGCCTCTGTCTCAATCCACTCTCAAATATACTAAACAGAACAGAGCATGGTTTCAATATTAGACACCAAAAAGAGAATCAACATAAAATAAACCACCTCCTATATATGGACGACATAAAACTCTACGCTGCCACACAAACACAGCTGAAAGAACTCCTCAAAATCACAGAAATATTCACCTTAGATGTCAATATGGAATTTGGTATAAGTAAATGCAAAGTGCTCCACATCAACAAAGGCCTATGGAAGCACCACCATGAGACAGAAACCATCAACAATGAAACGCTCGATAACATGTTCGATAAAGAAACATACAAATATCTAGGCTTCCAACAAAGCACCAAACTCAACCACACTCACATCAAAACAGAGCTCAGAACCGAATTCAAAAACAGACTGACGAAACTTTTGCAAACAAAACTCAACTCTAAGAATCTCACTAAAGCCATCAACACGTTCGCTATACCTATACTCACATATTCATTTGGTATCATCAAATGGTCACAAACAGACATAGAAAATATTCACATCCTTATACGATCTCAATTCACCAAATACAGGAAATTACACCCCAACGCATGCAAAGAAAGACTTACCATCGAGAGGAAGGCAGGAGGAAGAGGAATTATAGACATCAGATCATTACACACAAAACAAATACAAACACTTGGGAAATTCTTTCACAGCAAGCAAACCAGCCTCCACACAGCGACAGTGAAAGCAGACAAAAACTACACACCTCTCGACTTAGCCCGGGCAGACCACTCAGCAGACACACACAGTCACACCCAATTACAACAGGAAAAGATGAAAACGTGGTCAGAGAAAACACTCCACGGAAAACACAGATACCACATAGAACAAGACCACGTAAATAAAAAACAATCATACACCTGGTTACGGGATGGGCAGCTATTCCCTGAGACTGAAGGCTTCTTACTTGCTATCCAGGATAAAGTCATATTAACCAGAAAACTACCAAAAGCATATCATCAAAGACCCGACTATTGCAGAGGACAGATGTAGGAAATGCCACCAGCAGAAAGAAACGATCGAACACATAACGAGTGGATGTAAAATATTGGCCGGAACGGAGTACACAGCCAGGCATGATTCAGCTGCCAAAGTGGTTCACCAAGCACTAGCCACAACATACAGACTCATAGAAAACACAGATCCCTACTACAAATACACGCCAACATCCATACTTGAAAATGAAGATTACAAGCTCTACTGGGATATCGGTATCCATACAGATAAAACAGTCTCCGCCAATAGACCCGATATTACTTTTCAGTGCAAAAAAGGAAAAGTCACCTATCTGATTGACATAGCTGTCCCCAACGACACAAACATCCAAGCGAAATATACAGAAAAAATTTCCAAATACACAGACCTTGCAACGGAAATAAAAAGGCTATGGAGACAGGAAAAAGTCATCATTGTCCCCCTCATTATATCAGCCACAGGCCTTACACCAATGACATTCACACCACATTTAGTGCAATTGGGACTCAACACGGACATACACAGAAACATTCAGAAGTCAGTGATTTTGAAAACATGTAACATTGTCAGGTCATTCCTTAATACGGAATGGTAATAGCGTTTGTGCTGACTTGGTTCTGGACCGTCAGCCAAACATGGAACCACATTGATCAAATGTGAGAAAGAAGAACTTTTTGTAATAATAATAATAATAATCTATATCTATAATATATATAAAATGCAACGTCTCTCTGTCCGTCTGTATGTCTTTCTGTCTGTCCGTCCGTTAGTGCGCTTATCACTGGAGAACCACTTATCCGATTTACGTGCTTTTTTTTTAAAACATACATATGTTCTCTGGCCAGGTTATAGACTATATTTTATTACGTTAGATAACATGAGGAATAAGCAGTGACAATAATAGTGAATCAAGTCGGAAAACATTTGGCGCTAGCGCGTTCTCTTGCAATACACTGCCTAAACCACTAAATATTGAACAATATCATTTAGCAAAGGATATCTATAATATATATAAAATGCAACGTCTCTCTGTCTGTTTGTCCCTTTGTGCGCTTATCACTGGAGAACCACTTATCCAATTTACGTGCTTTTTTTTTAACATGCTAAACCATTAAATATGGAACAATATCAAGGGGTAAAGAATATCTATCTATATTATATATAAATTGCAACGTCTCTCTGTTTGTCTGTCTGTCCGTTAGTGCGCTTATCATTGGAGAACCACTTATCCGATTTACGTGCTTTTTTTAAACATACGTATGTTCTCTGGCCAGGTTATAGGATATATTTTATTACGTTAGTTGACATAAGGAATAAGCAGTGACTATAATAGTGAATCAAGTCGGAGAAAAGTTTGCCGCTGGCGCATTCTCTTGCAATACACTGCTTAAAGCATTAAATATGGAACAATATCATGTAGCAAAGAATATAATATATATAAAATGCAACGTCTCTCTGTCTGTCTGTCTGTCTGTCCGGTAGTGCGCTTATCACTCGAGAGCCACTTATTCGATTTACGTGTTTTTATAAATATATACATATGTACTATATAATTCGATATAAGCCTAGATAATGGGAGATAAGGTGAGATAATGGAAGATAAGGAGAAATAATAGGAGATAAGTCGAGATAAGCCTCGATAATGGGAGATAAGGTGAGATAATGGGAGATAAGTATAAATAATGGGAGATAAGAAGAAATAATGGGAGATAAGGAGAAATATTGCGAGATAAGTCGAGATAAGCCTAGATAATGGGAAATATGGTGAGATAATGGGAGATAAGGAAAAATAATGGGAGATAAGGAGAAATAATGGGAGATGAGCCTAGATAATGGAAATTATGTAGAGATAATGGGAGATAAGGAGAAATATTGGGACATAATGGGACATATTTTATTACGTTGGGTAACATAAGGAATAAGCAGTGACGATAGTAGTGAATCAAGTCTACGCGAGCGGAGCCGCGGGTCCAGCTAGTATATATATATAAATATATATATATATATATATATATATATATATATATATATATATATATATATATATATACATATATATAAAAAGATGTTTTATATTTTTGAATGGTTCTATGTTTCTGCACTTGGACAAAACTGACTTATATCTCATCCGCGCAGATATCTATAGGATACACAAAAGGGTAATAATCCCAATTCAGTAGGAGAGATGATCTATAAAACAAAAATAATTTAATATATTGAAGTGGGTGACGTGACGCCTGGAGTCAACTAACCTAATACTTATTTTCAGCAAATTCGTTCATAGTTGGAAATTCGCGAAATCACTTGACTACGTAAATTAAAATATCTTTACGCCAACCATGTTACAGCTAATAATCGACATGGCTGAGAGAGAGCGTGAGTTTTTCATACGGTTGAACGGAAATACCACACTGCTGACAACGATAATATACGGTTGGTTTACGGCGTGAAACTCTAAAATGTTTTTTTGTCAAATATTGCAAACTGATAATTCAAAAAGTGTTCTTAAGTGTTTTACTGAAAGTTAAGTAACAATTAATTTCTATGTTACTGAATCTATTTCACTTTTGAGGTGTAAAAAGGGAGGTTGAACGGGGAGAAATTACGATATTCTATTGAATTAGAAAGTCGCATTCAAAACTGGTTCATCGGGAATTTCAGGGGTCGCTGAATATATTTTCGGGGTCATTTCGATCATGTGTAAAAACTCTCATTTTTTCCACTCAAAAGGGTGCATATGATCAAAATAGCCCTGAAAATTGATTCAGCGATCCCAAAAACCCCCGAGGAACCAGTTTTGAACGCGAAACTCTAATTCAGGAGAATATCGTATATCTTCTCCTCCAACCCCCATTTTCGCCCCTTAAAAGAGTATATATGATTTAAGTGACACCAAAAATAGATTTAGCGATCCCAGAAACTCCCGATGAACCAATTTTGAACGCGTAAACTTGAAATCACGTGAACTTCGAAATTTTCACCCTCTGCTGATTTTTGCAATTTTCAAAAAATTTCGAAGTTATATCTTGCAAATTAGCTTCCTTAGGTTTGTTCGGAATTCGCTTATAAGTATTTAAAAAAAAATTGTCTGATTTAGTTGAATTAAGGGCTCTAGACAATTTTGAACGAAAAGTCAGATTCCTGGCCCACTGTGCGGCGTCGGTCAGTGAGGCGCAGGCGGTCGCTTATGAAAGTTTTGCTCGAGAAGAAGCTGACTTATTTGGGCACACTGAAGAAGAACAAAGCTGAGATTCCTCCATGCTTCTTACTGAATTAGGACAGGGTAACTGAGAGTTCGTTCTACGGTCTTATCAAGGATTTTAAATTGTTGTCTTATGTTCCTGTTAGTTTCCTCTCCATATCACGCTCGAGATACCGATACTAAGTCAGGAAAACCAATGATGATTGCAGATTACAATCACACCAAAGCAAAGGAGATGTTGACGCGATCGACAAAAATGCTTAGTATATTCGTGTAGGGGTAAAACTCGGCGATGACCAATGGCAATTTTTTATAGGATATTGGACATGAGAGGCACCAATTGTTTCGTATTATATCAAGCGTGAGCAAATAGTGATTCCAAAAAGAAAAGAGGGACATTTTTGCTAAATATCGCAAGAGAATTGGTGTTAGACCACATGCAGACACACGTATACAACTAGAGGTTCTCAAGAGAATGACGCCTAACCACCAGCCGAGTTTCGGGAAAAGATCTGCCCCCTCCACGTCCGAAAACCCGCTCTGTAGCAACAAGTGAAAGAAAACTGTGCATATTTGTCCTATTAAACTAAAGCCACAAACAAAGTACATGTGCTGTGATTGCTCAAAACCAATTTCCTTGCAATATTCCAAGCCCCTTTGTAATATTTTGAGGCTTTGTAACTTATCATAGGATATTATTCAAATTTAAGAAATATGTTAAGTAGTAAGTGTTAATTTAATTTGAAACCAAAATTCTTAATGGTTATGTTATGTTTATGTTTTTTTTTTTCGTATTTAAGAAAATAATTTCTGATGATCGGAATGTACCAAGTTTAATAAATAGTATAATGTCTGTCACACCCGATTTTCTCCCAACCTATTTGTCATAGAAAGTTGAAATTTGATAATAATATAGGAATTGAGGGCCTCATCAGAGCCATGTAGATTTGAAGGTTAAATTTTGACTTAAGGGGTTAGTTTTAAGGGGGTGAAATCGGAAGTGAAAAAAAAAAAATTTACTGTATCATCGAGTGTGGTGTATATATATATATATATATATATATATATATATATATATATATATATATATATATATATGTAATGTAATACTTGCGCACACTTTTCTTTGTATTATCCTAAAAAAATGGCGAAAAATCGCTGTTCCCTCCCTTATCTCGAAAAGTACTTAATAAAAAAATTTTGAAAAAAATTCTGGAATATTCTCCATGGGGTGTAGATTGAACGAAAATTATCACGAGTGCATTACCTTTAATAATTTATCTGGTATATAAAAAAAACAAAATTTCAAGGTTATCAGTTTTCAGTAAAGATTGGAAACAAACTTTGTTGAAAACTCATTTGGAATGTATTTTGTGCAGTCACTGATCATTTTATACCTACGTAGCAAAATTTTTTATTTTAAAGGCAATCAACGTACGGAACACTAATTGTGCAAGCTCAACTTGCACTTGACTGGTTATTTTGTATAAATGACTTTTATTTCAAAAATATATTTCAAAATTACTACGATGTCTATTAAGTATTGCCGTATATCAAATAAATACAATAGGTATTTAGTAAACAATTCCCAAAAATATTCAACATCAAAAAGGTGTCCACTAGTCTACTACGTGAACTCAATGGTTAAAATTACTGAACGTCAGTTGCAAAGGGTCAAATATGAAACATCGGCTGAAACTGTTTTCCCTATCCTTTTCCTATTTTTTACGATCTCTTTTTTCAGGTAAGAAATGCACATGGGACCCTCAGCACATCTAGTGCTTTAAGTGGGCTGCAGCTCGCGCACTTGAAATTAATGTAAAAAACCCATTCATTTATTGCTTTATGGTCAGCGACCATAAAGCAATAAATTTACCATTCATAAAATTTCAGTTAGTTTAAGGTGGTTTTTTCCCAGATTTCCACGCCGATCAAATATCTGGAATCAACATGGAACACCTGGAAATCCATAATTTTAGGATGGTCAACTATTGAAAAAAAAGAAAACACCAGACACGTCCATTAGTCGACCGGCCTATGACGACTATTAGAATCACTCACGAAATCGACCCCAGTAGTCGACCGCTTACAAAGCATGCAGCTTTCGAAGAACTGATAAAATTTTGAGTTCTATTAACATTTCCTGTGCTTGTGTCTTGCCTTAAATAGCTTTATACGGAGTAAAACTATAGTTTTCCAACGTTTCACAGGCAGTCTCATTGAACATTCCAAGCGCGTTTACTGTACGCCACGAGTACCAAAAAAGTAATTTTACCGCCTCTTCGCGACCAGTCCAACCTCTCTTTAAATTTTCTTTCTTGGTCCGTCGATAGGGGTCCTGGAACTGATTCTGAATTAAAGTTGGGAAGTTCAACTATCCCTTGAATACGACGTCGTCACGGATTATATGATAAAAACTTTTTCCAACAAATTTAAAACATAAGTGGTTAATTATTGGGTGGTGGTCAACCACTGGCGCACATACCCTATATAAAATCAAAATATTTTTAATTTTAGAAAAGCTGGTTACGAGGATATATTCAAACTTGAACTTTACTCTCAAAGACTAATAACCTCAAGTATTAAATCATCAGTTTACGATATTTTTAATGGCACTGTTAAGAGACTGATAGTGGTTTAATAGCTATAAATTTTTATTACCAACCAGGCTATCAATCGATATTCATTTAAGCTATAAAATGAAGCACTGAATTGTCTGAACAGAAAGATTACTGGATATATTAAGATTAATTAGGTTTTTTATCTGATCTAGTAGACTTAGTGGCTTACAAAATTTTCATAAAATATTTACGAAATAACTAATATTACACTAAGTCTCCTCTTTGACTTCGAAACCAGAGTACGCAAAATGATTAGTGACAAAAAGAACAACCAATGGGAAAAGCCATGCTCAAGACTCAACACCTACATAGGAGGAAGAAAAAGCACAGAAAGCTGGAGACTTTTTAAAAATATGAGAACAGAACGGAAAAAAGAAATCTTCTTACCAATAACACCAGAAAAATGGAACCAATACTTTACAAATATGCTAACAGAAGATAGACCAGAGTTTAAAAGTACCCAACATGGAAACCCAAATATAGTTATACGAGGATCCCCAATAAGGATAACAACATCAGAAGTTAAAAAAGTATGTAAGTATGGTAGAGCTCCAGGACCAGGAAACATCCCAGGAGAGATAGTAAAATACGGAATTGAAATGCTATTTAGCGCTTTGAGGAACTTATTCCAAAGGTGCATTGATACATCAGAAGTATCTGAGGAATGGAAAATATCATACATATCAACAATTCATAAGAAAGGAGACAAAAATAATTGCGATAACTATCGGGGAATAACGGTTACGGGATCTATTAGCAGAATATACGGAAAAATACTTAAAAATAGAATAGAAACGGAATACGCGGACGTAGAAGCTGAAAACAGGCAGGCTTTAGAGCAGGAAGATCCACAATAGACCACCTCTTCTCACTGACACAAATCCTAGAAAATAAAACGGCATTTGATCAGGAAGTCTATGTCTTGTTTGTTGATTTAAAAAAGGCCTACGACAGCATGCCCCTAGTGAGATTGTGGGAGACACTACAACAGAGTAATGTAAGCAATGAAATAATTAAAGCCGTAAAATCCTTATACTAAGACGCAAGAAATAGTGTGAAAACCAAATATGGTATAACAACATGGTTCCAGGTCACAAAGGGTCTCAAACAGGGCTGCTGTATATCCCCAACGCTATTTAAAATCTATTTGGAGAGGGCACTGAAGAACTGGAAAAGGAAATGCAGCAGTATGGGATTACCACTGGATGACGATACTACATTGTACACGCTATCATTCGCGGACGACCAGGTAGTAGTCGCTCAGGACATCGATGATATGGAATACATGACACGAAAACTTATGGAGGAATATGAAAAATGGGGCCTAGAAGTCAATATTAAAAAGATCAAGTGCATGTGCGTCGGAGGACAACAGCAGGACTTGAAACTGGCCACAGGACACACCATCAAACACTGTGCCAGTTATAAGTATTTGGGAACGAGAATATCTAGGGACGGAACACTGGAAGAAGCAATAAGAAAAGCGATTGCAGTGCTTAATAGTATACCATAGGACAAAAACATAACCATTGAAAATAAGAAGAGAATTTACAACTCAATAGTGAAAAGTATAATAACTTACAGCTCCCAGGTGTAGCCATTGAAGGAAAGAACAGGAAAAATGCTAAAAGCTACAGAAATGTATTTCTGGAGACGAACAGCCAGAAAATCCAGAAAAGACCGCATACCAAATGACATGATAAGACGAGCTTTAGAAATAAAGCACGATATAGTGGACTAAATCAGATCCCAACAGTTGGAATGGTACGGACATGTACAGAGAATGTCACGAAACCTACTACCTAAAAAGATCTTAAATTGGAACCCTCATGGAAGAAGAAAGCGAGGAAAACCACGCCAAAGCCGGAGAGCAGGAGCAACAACAAGGAAGTACTAGAGAGAGATCTGGAGGAGGAGGGATGGAAAAACCGGGAGGAGTGGAAATTGGGCATCGGAAGACGGAAGACATTATAAAACCGATCGATATATATATATATATATATATATATATATATATATATATATATATATATATATATATATATATACATATATATATATATATATATATATATATATATATATATATATATATAAAATGTATAAAATATTTCGTATCCAATTGTTGACATAAATACCACTATCACTAGATAGCTCCATGGTTTCACTCCGAGTTACAGTGCATTTGGTACCTCAACCAACATCGACACACTATCAAAGCTGACATTGCTGTAAACTCGCATTGTTGATAGAAGGTAAATCGGACCAAGAACGACCATGCCGACAGTGCCTTTTTCTCTCTGTGGTCGGCTGAGATGGATATTTGCAGTCGAACTATGGTTGCCGACGGCATATGGTTGGTAGAAGACCACTTGGACTAGAAAAGACTGACAATAGAGACAGTTTCCATTTTGTTATCGAATGAGATACTAACGTGTAAGACAAGATCGTAAGATAGTAGGTTGAGAGCACTGAGTTCTCGATGGAAGACTTGGAAATTAGAAAACAAAAAAAGTGCTTACAGACTACAATTTCTAAGGCTATATGTGGTTTGAGTCAGAAGACCAACTTTTTTACTGGTTTTAACCAATTTCTCCAAGGGGACTATAATAGCAACTTGGGTGAGACTGTACCCAATCATTTATAAATTAAATGGAAAATGACAACGATAGTTACAGTAACTAGATTAAAACAGACTGATTGGAGATGTAGTAAGAAGTAGTGGAAGTGAAAGGTCCTGAAGTACTAAAAGAACGAATCTTATTCCGTTTACGGAATATATTTTTTTAATTATTTCAACTTTGCATCAAACGTAATAGAATTTTGAAGTTATTTTTGTTTTTATTCAAAGACGAAAAGTCATTATAGGTGAGATTTAGGTTTATGAAAACTATTAATGTGTTGAACTTGCCGACAAAACGTAGTTTCTTTGAGGTAAAAAGATTATCTGTTTTATAAATTTTACCAAGATTTGTACTAGTAACGAGACATACCTCCTAAAAAAAATCATAATAAAAGTCGATATCATCATTGTAAGCAAAAAAACATGAAAAATTCCATAAAAATAAAGATAATATTTTCTAAGAGAGTCAAGTTATTATTTATCGTGAATTTGTTTCAAATTGTTAAGCAATTAATGGTCAGTAGAATTTATTCTGTTTGATCTGAATATTGTAATGTTTGTTATGTAATAATGTAATGATGTTTTTGATGACATAGAGACCATACAGGCAATTCCATAAAACGAACTAAACAACTTATTTGAATAATTAGTGTAGATTAAGTAGAAAATATATTGAATAGAAGGGAGACATACAACTGAAAAAAATATCAGATTTAATTTTTAGGGCACTGGAAAATTAATTAGTGAATTATATATCTATCTCTGGCTATCCTGTCTATTGGCGATGCTTGTCGTTCTGGCAGGCCAACGTTCTTTGTTAGCTATTTAGCTTGTAGGCTCAATGTTGGTATCCAACAGCATCTCAGTCGTATCCATCCAGCGGTTAGGTAATCTTTCACGTCGCCTCCTTCCATTCGGTTTGGCGGGCTGCAACATAACTTTCTGCATATTATCAGGACGTGTAATGTGAGTATTAAAATAAATTGGTCGTTATTTAATAAATATTAATGTACCTGTTTTCCTGTGTGTCTTGCAATAAATTTTGAGGCTAGAGGGTCTTTTAAAAAATAAAAACCTCAAATTGCAAGTGATATAGAAATATTCGATAACTTTCTGCATATTATCAGGACGTGTAATGTGACCAAAATAGTTTAGGATGCTTGCACAGACTGGTGGAAACTCTGTGTTTCTGTTTGATCTTATTAAGTTCCGAAGCATTTTATCGCCGCGCTTTCCACGGCATCTTTCTTTAGCATCACATTTCAAACGCGTCAATAGGGCGTCGAACAGCAGTGCATATAGCCCAAGTTTAAGATGCATATCTAAATATGGAGGGTATAAGCATTTCTACTAAATTTATTTTCGTGTTGCGACTAACGTACCTGGACGTTCAAAGTTTTGCGAGTTGAGTCATAGCTATGCGACCCATGTGTATCCTTCGCCATATTTCACCTTCACAATATCCCATGTTAGTGATCAAAGCTCCCAAGTATGTAAAGAGGTTAACCACCCCATATCCATCAATCTGTTATACTGTGTTATAGTTGACATGCAGACGAATAATTGTTATCTATTTTCACCATAGCAGTGCTGGCCTTATACAGATTTTTAATGACGTTGATTAAATGAAGGGATACGCCCATATCATACATGATGCACCATAATTTACTCCATTTAATTTACTCCATTTGAGGTTATCGAACGCTTTGGAGTATTTCCTTGCTTTTTCGATGATTTGGTGTATATTCCTCAGGCGACAAATAGTATAACACAAAGGAGTGTTACTAAGTTTAGAAAAGAAAGTAAATTTATAAATAAATTTTGCCTCACTTAGAACCCAAAAAATGATTTTGCATTGCCGACTGTCGTTTGGCGAGGAAGTTGAATTTTAAGCTCCAAAAGTTCGTTTTTTAAAAAATTTGGTAGTGTGTGGAATTTTAAATATATTGGACAGAAATCGCATTTTCTAGGTTTTTACTAACAAAAATTTGATCGCAAGGAGATTTTTATTTACTGAATTTGAAACATATTTGTTAGATTAACAGAAGAATTTTAAAATTTATTTGTTGATTTCAAGCCACGTTTTATTTCTCTTTCAAAACCAATAATTAAAACATGATCATTTTCGTTAAACCACAACGGTCGCATGGACAATTGCCGAATATTTTTACCCTATAGCATGTAGTTCGGGTTTTTATTTTTTTAAGGATAATTCATTACGGACGGAATTTCTTTAAATATACTCCCAGCAGAAGTTAGGGATGCAATAAAACATGCAAGAACTGGAAAGGCTGCTGGACCTGATAATCTTTATGTGGAGATGTTTCAACTTTTAAATGACGAAAATAATATATATCTTGTGCAGCTACAGTACAGGAACTGTACCAAAGGATAAGTCTGTGTTCATACCATTACCTAAAAAACCAAATGCGAACCAATGTGAACAGTACCGTCTTATAAGCCTAATGAGCCACGCTTTGAAATAAATGCGAACAAGATGTTAGCGAAGAGTAATTCGGATTTAGACAAGGATTTGGAACTCGAGAAGCACTGGTCGGGCTGAGTGTATTTTTACAGAAATGTAGAGATCAAAGGAAGGACGTTTACTTGTGTTGTATCGACTACGAAAAAGCATTTGACCGAGTCAAGTATCCACAATTAATACAAATTCCTCAAAATATGAGCCTTGACCAAAATGACATGAGATTCATTACTCACCTATATTGGGATCAGATGGCGAGAATACGAGTAAATAGCAGAGAGACTGAGGAAATAGGAATAAAAAGAGGTGTTTATCAGGGATGTGTTCTTTCCCCGCTCCTGTTTAATCTGTACTCTGAGCACATATTCCGGAGGGCCTTAGAGAATACCACAGATGGTATCAAAGTTAGTGGCAAAATCATTAACAATCTAAGGTACGTTATTATAGCAGATACAACGGATGGACTTCAGCGTCTTATGAACAATATATCTAGGGAAGGCGATGTTTTAGGCATGAAAGTAAACGTTAATAAAACGAAAGTATTGGTCATTTCAAGAACACCCGGGTTGCAAACAGATATTTGTGTTTACGATCAATTGATAGAAGAAGTAAACAAATTTAAATACCTAGGGTGTTGGGTAACTAATGATTAGAATCCTGAAGTTGAGGTACGAGTTCGCATTGAAATGGCTAGAGCGGTTTTTCTCAAAATGAGACACCTCCTTACAGACTCAACCCTTTCTTCGGCTACTCGTTATCGTTTTGTAAATGTCTATATATATCCAGTGTTTTTCTATGAAGTTCGATCAATGAATCGTTTGGAGTCTTTCGAATTATGGGTCATGCGCAGAATATTGAAGATCTCTTGGACAGAGCGTGTTACTAATGAAGATGTGCTTCGTCGAATGGGTAGAGAAAGAGAACTATTGTCATTTATTAAAAGACAAAAAACTCGTCACTTGGGACATATTTATAGGGGTCCACGTTACTTACTGCTCCGGTTGTTGATGGAAGGGAAAATTGAAGGGAAAAGAGGTGTGGGGCTGAAAAATATACGAGATTGGACAGGTCTGGATACCCAAACTTTATTAAGAATTGCCTAGGATAGGGAAGAATTCGCCGTGATTACAGCCCAACTTTAGTAATGGAGATGGCACTATAAGAAGAAGAAGAAGGATATTTTATCGTCACACGTTATTGCAAAAAAAAGAAAAGGAAACTACTAAATTATTTTTTATTAAAGGTAAAAACTGCGTTAACTATACAGCATACAAAAAATAAATTAAATTACAGACACTTCACAAATTAAAAAGAACAAAAAATCATAAATAAAATTGTATTACGCTATTTACTACAAGTATATAATAACTTTTAGACAAAAAGATGCACTATTTTAAGTTCATTTACTTCTTTGGTTTTCGGGCCGTAAAAAGATTTTAAATTTTTGGTGAAAAATACCTACTTAAATATTGTGAATATGGTGTATGTTTTGTGTAATTATATACATAGCATGTTAATTTACTTGAATACACATGTATACTATAAGGAAAATCTAGAAAACATTCAAAGTATTAAAATAAATTGGTCGTTATTTAATAAATATTAATGTACCTGTTTTCCTGTATGTCTTGCAATAAATTTTGAGACTAGAGCAGAGGTGGCAAACTCAATTTTGCAGAGGGCCATATATTAAATTTAGAATGTGTAGGCGGGCCAGATTCAAATAAAAAAAATGTACTGAATTATTATAACATTTTATTTATTTAATTATATAGTATATAAGATACGGTTGTTAAAAATTATGATTCTTCATTGCGATCGCGGGCCTTATTGATACGTCCTGGAGGCCAGATGCGGCCCGCGGGCCGTATCTTTGACATCCCTGGGCTAGAGGGTCTTTAAAAAAATAAAAACCTCAAATTGCAAGTGATATAGAAATATTCGATAATTGTCCCTACGACAGTTGTGGGTTTACGAAAGTCTAAAATTTTAAATTATTGACTCTAAAATAAATAAAATGTAACATGAAATCAAAAAATAAATGAAAATTTCCTTGTGATCATATTTTTATTACTTAAAAATTGACAAAATACGATTTTTGTGCAATTTGTTTTAAATTTTGTATACTATCATAAAATAAATTTCCAAACACTTATTCCTTTTTGATGTTTTAACAATGACTTTTGAACTTTAAACTTTGGAAAATTAAAATTTATCGCCAACCAACAAATGACAATAGGGACTGCAAAATAATTTTAAGGGTTCCGTCACCTCCGAAACCAACTTAAGGGATTCATTTTGGAGGTTAAAATCGGAAGTGAAAAAAAAAAAAAATTACCAGGTCATCGAGTGGGGTGCCAAATGAAAATTATCACGAATTCATTACCTGGTATATAAAAAAAAAAACCGGTCAAGTGCAAGTTGAACTTGCACAATTAGTGTTCCGTACGTTGATTGTTTTTAATTGTTTTTAAAATAAAATTTTTGTTAGGGTGGTATAAAATGATCAGTGACTTCACAAAACACACACCAAATGAGTTTTCAACAAAATTTGTTTCCAATCTTTACTGGAAACTTGTGACCTTGAAATTTTTTTTTTTTTTTATATACCAAATAAATTATTAAAGGTAATGCACTCGTGATAATTTTCGTTCAATCTATACCCCGTGGAGAATATTCCAGAATTTTTTCAAAATTTTTTGATCAGTACTTTTCGAGATAAGGTAGGGAACAGCGATTTTTTAAAAGTAATACGAAGAAAAGTGTGCGCAAGTATTACATTATATATATATATTTTTTACTCGTATTTTCACAAGCTTTCATTTGACACCACACTCGATGACCTAGTAAAAAAAAATTTTTTTCACTTCCGATTTCACCCCTCAAAACGAACCCCTTAAGTCAAAATTTATGTTACGGTGGTATAAAATGATTAGTGACTTCACAAACCACACCCCAAATGAGTTTTCAACAAAGTTTGTTTCCAATCTTTACTGAAATCTGATGACCTTGAAATTTTTGTTTTTTTTTTTTTTTTACATACCATATAAATTATTAAAGGTAATGCACTCGTGATAATTTTCGTTCAATCTACACCGCGTGGAGAATATTCCAGAATTTTTTCGAAATTTTTTGATAAGTACTTTTCGAGATAAGGCCCGGGACAGCGATTTTTCGCGAATTTTTAAAAATAATACAAAGAAAAGTGGGCGCAAGTATAATATTATATATATATTTTTTACTCGTGTTTTCACAAGCTTTCATTTGACACCACACTCGATGACCTACTAAAAAATTTTTTTTTTCACTTCCGACTTCACCCCCCAAAACTAACCCGTTAAGTCAAAATTTAATTCTCAAAACTACATGGCTCTGATGAGGCCATCAATTCCTATATTATTACCAAATTTCACCTTTCTACGTCAAATAGTTTCGGAGAAAATCAGGTGTGACAGACAGACAGACAGACAGACACCGAAGTGATCTTATAAATGTTCCGTACGGAACACTAAAAACAATCAACGTACGGAACACTAATTGCGCCAGTTCGAGTTATACTTGGCCGGTCAGTTGAATTTCAAGTGATGCAGAATCGACCTATGTATAAGCTTACTTTTCTTATAAATTTAATCATAAAAAAATCTCCGATACCGCACACTTTTTTGCCTGTCACTATATATATATATATATATATATATATATATATATATATATATATATATATATATATATATATGCATATTACTGATTATACATTTAATCAGAAATTTTAGCATCTTAGGAGTTTTTTTTATAAATTTTCTTGAATGTCTTATTTTGGACAAGTTAAAAAATATTTACTCCCACAAGTAATAGGTCTCATTATTTTTCAATGGTTTATTTGAGACCTTTTATATACCCTCAGTGTCTGCTAATGCAAATGAAAAATTTTCTGATAATTTAAAAGGCAAACAAAAGAAAGAAAGCAATAAATCAAAAAAAGTATGACGAAAAGACATTTAACAATTAATATTATTTTAAGGCAAAAAAATACTTTTGGCAGCTAGATTTATTCTTATTTCAATTATACAGAGGGTAAAATACATTATATGTTAGTAGATTCTTCCTAGAAAACACTTAACTCTATCTTTTTTTTAATTTAAATTTATGTATATATATATATATATATATATATATATATATATATATATATATATATATATATATATATATATATATATATATATATCTGATAGTACACACTACCAAAATGTTTCGTAGTTTATTCAAATGGTTGGAAAAGCTCTAGTAGTAACAGTTTAATTAAGTTCTACTGATTTGGAGTCAGAGAAAAAAGTGACTCACATTCAGCAGCAAGCAATGTAACTATATCTTGTACAATTTTAGAATCTTTAGGTTTGTTCAAATTTAATTACGGAAGGAGATGAGTAGTTTAAATGAGTTACGGTCGTTCTTCTGACATGTAACTTCAGCACAGATCACTGCACTTTCAGAGAGTGGATTACTAGCAGTTGTTGGGTATGTTGAAACATAATTAATTATTTAATCTTAAGTCTCTTGTAGCTTTTTTAATATTAGCTGCACTCTTTCTAATTGTTTATACTGTTTTCTTCAAGCATCTGATTTAAGGCATTTTTGATGTTTTCGCTAATGCGACTACCTTCTAGGCCTTAGATAATAAGCATAAAATGCTTTGGAGCAAAATCTTTAGTTAATCAAACTTGTTGTTTACGTCAGATGTCCACATATCTGTTGAAAGGGAAAAGAAATCAATATCTAATGGTAAATCAGCAATTGGATAAGTTTTTCGTATATGTTAGGAATGAGGCTTTGGCTAAAAAATGGCCTTAATAAAGATCGTTGATTGTTCATTTTATTCATAAATTTACAACTGGTCCTCGGGTGTCAGTAGTTGCCAGTAGTCCTGTCGAAAATCGTAAGCTTACCAGGCAATAAATACTAAATTGAAAATGGATTGAATTTTAAAATGTTTAATTAGAAATATGTGCTTATGAAAGCATTTATTTTTTACGAAATATATGGTTTACATACGGCTATATGGTTCTAGGATACACAATATTAAAATGTAATATTGAAAATGGATTATATTTTGCATAAACAATATTAAATTATAATATTAAAAATGGATTCTATTTTGATATGCTTAATTATAAATATGTGCTTTTGAAAGTGTTTATTTTTTACGAATTGCATAGTTTTCATAAAGCCATGTGGTTTTTGTTTAAACAATGTTAATATATAATATTAAAAATGGATTGTATTTTGAAGTGTGCTTATGAAAGAGTTTATTTTTTAAGAAATGCATAGTTTAGATAAGGTCGTATGGTTTTTGTGTAACCAATATTAAAATATAATATCTAAACTACTACAGACTCGTTGGCACCTTATCAATAATATCTGTGTGATTTCTACTTTTGGGAAAAAATATAATAATTTTTATAGACAATAATACATACAGTTTAGTAAGGTTATGCTTTAACTGTTTTGCTTTCAATCATCACAAGGTCCGTGACAGTTTAACAACTTGTTTTCCTTAATTTATTATGTATTCAGCTTTTCATATCGAACTCTTTATTTTCCATGTGTAGAGCAACATGTAAGAGGATGCCAGTTCTTTTCTATGTTCCATTTTCTATTTGTGCCACTACATCACCAGAGTTAATTTAGTTTTAACGTACTGTATGCGAAAATTATTTCGTTAGTTACAGCATCTTTTTATCTAATTTGATCATGGAACTTCCGACAAAGAGAAAAAAAATATTCTCATCTATTTACGTTGTCTAAATGGAAGTAGATAAGGTAGATCATTTTAGAAAACTAAAATAGTAAAGAGTAGAATTGCTTTCTTTAAATAGTTCTTTTTAGTGTTCCGTACGGAACACTTATAAGATCACTTCGGTGTCTGTCTGTCTGTCTGTCTGTCTGTCTGTCTGTCTGTCTGTCTGTCTGTCTGTCTGTCTGTCTGTCTGTCTGTCTGTCTGTCTGTCTGTCTGTCTGTCTGTCTGTCTGTCTGTCTGTCTGTCTGTCTGTCTGTCTGTCTGTCTGTCTGTCTGTCTGTCTGTCTGTCTGTCTGTCTGTCTGTCTGTCACACCGATTTTCTCCGAAACTATTTGACATAGAAAGGTGAAATTTGGTAGTAATATAGGAATTGATGGCCTCATCAGAGCCATGTAGTTTTGAGAATTAAATTTTGACTTAAGGGGTTAGTTTTGGGGGGTGAAGTCGGAAGTGAAAAAAAAAATTTTTTTACTAGGTCATCGAATGTGTCAAATGAAAGCTTGTGAAAACACGAGTAAAAAATATACATATAGTATTAAACATGCGCGCACTTTTCTTTGTATTATTTTTAATAATTCGCGAAAAAATCGCTGTCCCGGGCCTTATCTCGAAAAGTACTTATCAAAAAATTTCGAAAAAATTCTGGAATATTCTCCACGGGGTGTAGATTGAACGAAAATTATCACGAGTGCATTACCTTTAATAATTTATATGGTATATAAAAAAAAACAAAAATTTCAAGGTCATCAGATTTCAGTAAAGATTGGAAACAAACTTTGTTGAAAAGTCATTTGGGGTGTGTTTTGTGAAGTCACTGATCATTTTATACCACCGTAACATAAATTTTGACTTAAGGGGTTCGTTTTGAGGGGTGAAATCCGAAGTGAAAAAAAATTTTTTTTACTAGGTCATCGAGTGTGGTGTCAAATGAAAGCTTGTGAAAACACGAGTAAAAAATATATATATATATATATATATATATATATAATGTAATACTTGCGCACACTTTTCTTCGTATTACTTTTAAAAAATCGCTGTCCCCTACCTTATCTCGAAAAGTACTGATCAAAAAATTTTTGAAACAATTCTGGAATATTTTCCACGGGGTATAGATTGAACGAAAATTATCACGAGTGCATTACCTTTAATAATTTATTTGGTATATAAAAAAAAAAAACAAAATTTCAAGGTCACCAGTTTTCAGTAAAGATTGGGAACACACTTTATTGAAAACTCATTTGGGGTGTGTTTTGTGAAATCACTGATCATTTTATACCACCCTAACAAAAATTTTTATTTTAAAAAACAATCAACGTACGGAACACTAATTGTGCAAGTTCAACTTGCACTTGACCGGTTTTTTTATCAATAATGACCTTTTTTATTTTTCTGGAAAAGTTTTTACTACCACGGTTTTAAATTTTTTCTTGCCTTTCAATTTTGCCAGAGAACTGTATAGATACGACGGTAGATTGACAAGTCCTGTAAGAAACATGGTATATAACTTTTTTACAAAAACAAAAATTTATTTTTCAACAGAATTTCCATTGCTCTGCTTAGTCCATGGAGATTCTAGCTCCGTCAGAAAAAAAAAATGTTTCTAACTGTCCGTAAATCTGAATGAGGCTAGAGACCAAAAAAGCTTCTGGCGTTGACGAAATACCTGCCACAGTATTTAAAAACTGCGCGAGAGAACTAACACCACTTTTCTGTAGACCTTTCAATCTACTCTACAGAAAGAGAATATTTCCTTCCTATTGGAAATATGCCGCAGTTCAATCGATACACAAAAAAGGGCAAGACGGCCTTGCCAAATAACTACCGAGCAGTCGCACCACTTTCAAAATATCGAAAGTTATGGAAAAGGCTATCAATCAGCATCTTCTAAAATATCTTGAAGGATTCAATATTATTAGCAACCATCAATATGACTTTCGTAAACATAGATTAACAGGAGATCTTCTACCTTATATAACACATGTTTGGAACAACGTAATTGAACACCGTGGACAATCTCGAGGTGTTGTTCTTGATATATCTAAGGCACCATGGATGGTTGGCTAAGCTACGCTCTTCCGGCGTTTCTGAAAAGTTCTGTTTATGGCTTTCAAGATTCCTCAAAGTGCGTTCTTTACGAGTGACAATCGACGAGTTTCTTTCTAACACATCTACTTTCAACGCCGGTATGTTCCAGGGCTCCATACTGTCTCCTCCTCTCTTTCTCATTTACGTTAACGATCTGCTGGAAAAAACAAAGAATCCAACCTATAGCTTTGTAGATGGCAGTACGCTTATCTCATCATTCACTTTGAAGGCTCGAACATCGGCTACTCATGCAAATATCCGCAGACAGCAGGAGGTCGTTCAACTTAATAAAGACCTGGAAGAAATTTTATCTTGGTGTGACAGTGACCAAGTAGAACGCTACAAAAACCCAGGCGGCAGTTTCTTTTAAAAAGTTAACGTTGCTAAACCCAACATAGTTATGCCGGGGCACTCCATTCCGCTATCATCGTCACTTAATTTGCTAAGCGTTCATTTGGGAACGAATATCTCTTGGCATGAACATGTTGTAATCATAGCAAGGAGAGTTTCTTAAAAGCTTGGAATATTATTTCGAGCTGGAAATACTCCACAACTGTTAATTAACCCCTTAAGTCAAAATTCTATTTTCAAAACAACACGGCTCTGATGAGATCATCAGTTTCTATATTAGTGCCAAATTTTCACTTTCTATGTCAAGAGGGCACTCCATTCCTCTAGAATCGTCACTCAATTTGTTGGGCATTAATTTGGTAGCAAATATGTACTGGCATGAACATGTTGCAGGCATAGCAAGGAGAGCTTCTCAAAAGTTGGGAATATTATTTCGAACCAAAAAGCTTTACACCCCACAACAACAGTTAATTCTTTACAAAACTCAAATTCGATCAAACTATGGAATACTGCTCCCATGTTTGGGGCTATGCTCCTTCTAGCAACCTTAATTCGTTGGAACATCGAAGAATGGTTGGCGACTTGAGTCTATTCCATAAGTATTTTCATGGAAAGTGTTCAATGGATGTAGTCCGCGTAATTTCTCCCAGAGCAGTGCATGCTAGAAATACACGTCGCGCTAATACTTCACATCCATATGAGGTTCAGCTTGTTACTCCTCGTACAACCTTTTTCAAGCAGACTTTTATATGGAGAACATCATCCCTTTGGAATAATTTGCCCAGAACTGTATTTCCGACCGAGTACAATTTACAACGATTCAAGACCAACGTGAATTGCCTTTTCCGCACACATGTCGCTCCTGTAGCGCTTTAAGGATTTCTCTGTAGCACGTGTGCTAGGCCCATAAAAAATACCCGTTTACAGTACGGATAACCTCGTCATTAGACGAAATTTTTTTTTCCAAGCCAATTCCTGTAACGATTGTGTTTAAAGTTTCAAAAAGAAGCAACGCGCAGTTGTTTGTTGACAGGTATCGTAAGTGATTGGTGCTACACGTTTTGTACAAATAAATAAAGCCAAATATCGTGATTAGTGATAAAACATTTTTGGCAGTATTGGTATAACTAAAAATGAAAAAAAATCGTATTTTTAGAAGTTACCAAAGTGTTCTTCGTATTTGCTGAACCATCCTAAGGCGCGTTTCGCAGAATCACGGCTCATCAGCTGGTTCAGCAAATACGAGAACACATCTTTAGTCCTTTATCCAAGTAACTAACGGAAAGCTATAACAAATAGATGCTTATACTGCACTCTGTCGGTAACTTACTAAGTCATGCTGTGCCGCTCTGCTTGAATGGACTTAGTAAGTCACCAACAGAGTGCAGTATAAGCATCTATTTGTTATAGTTTTCCGTTAGTTACTTGGATAAAGGACTAAAGATGTGTTCTCGTATTTGCTAATGAGCCGTGATACGGCGAAACGCGTCTTAGGATGGTTCAGCAAAGACGAAGAACACTTTGGTAACTTCTAAAAATATGATTTTTTCGTTTTTAGTTATACCAATACTGCCATCTATGTCTTCGAGCAGTAAGCTCAAGAAAGGTGCGTTTCTGCAATAAGTTGCCAGCCGTGCTGTGCCGCTCTGCTTGAATATACTTAGTAAGTCACCGACAGAGTGCAGTATAAGCATCTATCTGTTATGATAAAATATTATTATTTAAAAAAAGTAGAATGCAGACCAGATAGACACTAAACTGAAGAAAATTCATAGAGACTCTGCACTAGCATTCAAGACTATTACTGGATAAATAAATTTAAACGTTGCCGTATGAGTATTTCAGATGTTGCACTTTCAGGTTAATTCAGGTCGACGATCGATAAAATTCATGGTATCGTGATTGAAGATCCTCGCATTAGCATTGCTAAGATGGTGTGTATCTCACATGAATGGGTGCATAATATTCTGCGTGAAGTTCTAAAAATGAAAAAGTTGACTGCACGATGGGTGTCGTGATTGGTAACTCCAGGCCAAAAACGCAGGAGTAAGGACTTTCAGATTCGTGTTAGGAAAAGTTTCAGGGTAATACGAAGGGCTTTTGATTTCTGACTGTAAACAGTGGGTAAGAGTGTACCGTAAAAAGAAAAAAAATAGTTTTAGCAGCGGCAAAAGTGATGGAAACTATTTTTTGGAACTCATGGGGTATCAGCATGATTGAATATTTGGAAAAGGGTAAAAGGGCAGAAGCGACCAAGATTAGCGCTCATAAATGTGCTTCTAAACCAGAGCAATGCGCTTGCTCACACATTGGCCGGTGTTTTCTATAAGACTTTTCAAACCACTCTCGTAGGCAAACATAAAATATGATGGTGCTATGAGAAGTTCCTGAACATTAGCTTTTTGTTCTGTTCAAAAAAAAAATATATATTTTGCAGAATATATTTTTAAAATTGAAGGCTTGGTAACATTGTGTTTTTTTTTATTCATTTGTTTGCTTAGCTTTCCAGGCTGATCATATAGTGCGGATTCATGGATGGAGAAATGTGTTTCAAATTGTGTCGACGAGTACACCCGTTGATCAATGTTTTTTGACTTGATAGTTGCAAACGTTTTGCCGAAGTCTCATTTGAAATTTTTGTTGCTTATTGGCCCGTAAATGACGGAAAACTGAAAGTTTCTGATCTATATGACCAATTTATACTTTGTTGTGACCGTAAATTGTCCCAGTCATTGGTTGGCGTTGTATGGTCCAGACGTTGTTCTATAGGCTGTTGTCTACTAATGTGCTGAAGTATTATTTTATTACGTATTAACATAGAGCTAAAAGGTTGAGGCCATTATTTCTTTTATCTAACAATATTAATTATTTATTTAGAGCTATTAAAATCGACATTTTGATCTGCCGCTACGTTAAATTAAAAAAAGGATGATGTGGTCTGTTTGTTGCGGAAGTTCCTAAAGCGCTCCAGGAGCGGCACTTGTGCGGAAAAAGCGACTCACGTTGTTCTTGAATCGCTGTAAATTTTACTCGGTGGGAAAGACAGCCCTGAGCAAATTATTCCAAAAGGAGGATGT
>CM032449.1:163983057-164040557 GCA_019049505.1 Pachyrhynchus sulphureomaculatus | reverse complement strand
AGCAGTAGACAATCTTGTGATCTCAAGATCTCCCCGCTTATCAATAGTCAAAAGGATAAAAATAGTATTACAAAAACGCTTAAACGCAATGGATATACAGACACACAATAAATTACATACAATAATAGGATTATCAAGCAGAAACCCAAAGGAGAAAATAAACCTAAAAAACTAGGGCATTTACAACATCCCCTGTAATAATTGTATTGGAGCACAATCACCACTGATCACCAACATGGCTTTCGTAAACATAGATCAACAGGAGATCTTCTGACTTATGTAACACATGTTTGGAACAACGCAGTTGAACACTTTGGAGAATCTCGAGCGGTTGCTCTTGACATATCCAAGGCATTAGACCGTGTTTAACACGATGGACGGCTGGCTAAGCTACGGTCTTATGGTATGTCTGAAAAGTTCTGTTTGTGGCTCTCATGTTTCCTCAGAGAGCGTTCTTTATGAGTGGCGGTCGACGGATTTCTTTCTAATACCTTCGCTATCAACGCCGGTGTGCCCCAAGGCTCCATACTGTCTCCTACTCTCTTTCTCATTTACATTAACGATCTGCTGGAAAAGACCGGGAATCCAATCTACAGCTTTGCAGATGACAGTACGCTTATGTCTTCATTCACTTTGAATGCTAGGACATCGGCTACTCAGGCGAATATCCGCAAACAGCAGGAGGTCATTCAGCTCAACAAAGATCTGGAAGAAATTCTATCTTGGGGTGACAGTAACCAAGTGGAATTTAACGTTACAAAAACCCTGGCGGCAGTTTTTTCTAAAAAAGTTAACGTTGCTGATCTCGACATAGTTATGTTGGGGCACTCCATTCCCTCCATTCCTCCCAGAGCGGTGCATGTTAGAAATACACGTCGCGCAAATACTTTACATCCGTATGAGGTTCAGCCTGTTACTCCGCGTACAACACTTTTCAAGCAGTCTTATATATGGAGAACATCCTCCTTTTGGAATAATTTGCTCAGGGCTGTCTTTCCCACCGAGTAAAATTTACAGCGATTCAAGAACAACGTGAGTCGCTTTTTCCGCACAAGTGCCGCTCCTGGAGCGCTTTAGGAACTTCCGCAACAAACAGACCACATCATCCTTTTTTTAATTTAACGTAGCGGCAGATCAAAATGTCGATTTTAATAGCTCTAAATAAATAATTAATATTGTTAGATAAAAGAAATAATGGCCTCAACCTTTTAGCTCTATGTTAATACGTAATAAAATAATACTTCAGCACATTAGTAGACAACAGCCTATAGAACAACGTCTGGACCATACAACGCCAACAATGACTGGGACAATTTACGGTCACAACAAAGTATAAATTGGTCATATAGATCAGAAAACTTTCAGTTTTCCGTCATTTACGGGCCAATAAGCAACAAAAATTTCAAATGAGACTTCGGCAAAACGTTTGCAACTATCAAGTCAAAAAACATTGATCAACGGGTGTACTCGTCGACACAATTTGAAACACATTTCTCCATCCATGAATCCGCACTATATGATCAGCCTGGAAAGCTAAGCAAACAAATGAATAAAAAAAAACACAATGTTACCAAGCCTTCAATTTTAAAAATATATTCTGCAAAATATATATTTTTTTTTTTGAACAGAACAAAAAGCTAATGTTCAGGAACTTCTCATAGCACCATCATATTTTATGTTTGCCTACGAGAGTGGTTTGAAAAGTCTTATAGAAAACACCGGCCAATGTGTGAGCAAGCGCATTGCTCTGGTTTAGAAGCACATTTATGAGCGCTAATCTTGGTCGCTTCTGCCCTTTTACCCTTTTCCAAATATTCAATCATGCTGATACCCCATGAGTTCCAAAAAATAGTTTCCATCACTTTTGCCGCTGCTAAAACTATTTTTTTTCTTTTTACGGTACACTCTTACCCACTGTTTACAGTCAGAAATCAAAAGCCCTTCGTATTACCCTGAAACTTTTCCTAACACGAATCTGAAAGTCCTTACTCCTGCGTTTTTGGCCTGGAGTTACCAATCACGACACCCATCGTGCAGTCAACTTTTTCATTTTTTAGAACTTCACGCAGAATATTATGCACCCATTCATGTGAGATACACACCATCTTAGCAATGCTAATGCGAGGATCTTCAATCACGATACCATGAATTTTATCGATCGTCGACCTGAATTAACCTGAAAGTGCAAACATCTGAAATACTCATACGGCAACGTTTAAATTTATTTATCCAGTAATAGTCTTGAATGCTAGTGCAGAGTCTCTATGAATTTTCTTCAGTTTAGTGTCTATCTGGTCTGCATTCTACTTTTTTTAAATAATAATATTTTATCATAACAGATAGATGCTTATACTGCACTCTGTCGGTGACTTACTAAGTATATTCAAGCAGAGCGGCACAGCACGGCTGGCAACTTATTGCAGAAACGCACCTTTCTTGAGCTTACTGCTCGAAGACATAGATGGCAGTATTGGTATAACTAAAAACGAAAAAATCATATTTTTAGAAGTTACCAAAGTGTTCTTCGTCTTTGCTGAACCATCCTAAGACGCGTTTCGCCGTATCACGGCTCATTAGCAAATACGAGAACACATCTTTAGTCCTTTATCCAAGTAACTAACGGAAAACTATAACAAATAGATGCTTATACTGCACTCTGTTGGTGACTTACTAAGTCCATTCAAGCAGAGCGGCACAGCATGACTTAGTAAGTTACCGACAGAGTGCAGTATAAGCATCTATTTGTTATAGCTTTCCGTTAGTTACTTGGATAAAGGACTAAAGATGTGTTCTCGTATTTGCTGAACCAGCTGATGAGCCGTGATTCTGCGAAACGCGCCTTAGGATGGTTCAGCAAATACGAAGAACACTTTGGTAACTTCTAAAAATACGATTTTTTTCATTTTTAGTTATACCAATACTGCCAAAAATGTTTTATCACTAATCACGATATTTGGCTTTATTTATTTGTACAAAACGTGTAGCACCAATCACTTACGATACCTGTCAACAAACAACTGCGCGTTGCTTCTTTTTGAAACTTTAAACACAATCGTTACAGGAATTGGCTTGGAAAAAAAAATTTCGTCTAATGACGAGGTTATCCGTACTGTAAACGGGTATTTTTTATGGGCCTAGCACACGTGCTACAGAGAAATCCTTAAAGCGCTACAGGAGCGACATGTGTGCGGAAAAGGCAATTCACGTTGGTCTTGAATCGTTGTAAATTGTACTCGGTCGGAAATACAGTTCTGGGCAAATTATTCCAAAGGGATGATGTTCTCCATATAAAAGTCTGCTTGAAAAAGGTTGTACGAGGAGTAACAAGCTGAACCTCATATGGATGTGAAGTATTAGCGCGACGTGTATTTCTAGCATGCACTGCTCTGGGAGAAATTACGCGGACTACATCCATTGAACACTTTCCATGAAAATACTTATGGAATAGACTCAAGTCGCCAACCATTCTTCGATGTTCCAACGAATTAAGGTTGCTAGAAGGAGCATAGCCCCAAACATGGGAGCAGTATTCCATAGTTGATCGAATTTGAGTTTTGTAAAGAATTAACTGTTGTTGTGGGGTGTAAAGCTTTTTGGTTCGAAATAATATTCCCAACTTTTGAGAAGCTCTCCTTGCTATGCCTGCAACATGTTCATGCCAGTACATATTTGCTACCAAATTAATGCCCAACAAATTGAGTGACGATTCTAGAGGAATGGAGTGCCCTCTTGACACAGAAAGTGAAAATTTGGCACTAATATAGAAACTGATGATCTCATCAGAGCCGTGTTGTTTTGAAAATAGAATTTTGACTTAAGGGGTTAATTAACAGTTGTGGAGTATTTCCAGCTCGAAATAATATTCCAAGCTTTTAAGAAACTCTCCTTGCTATGATTACAACATGTTCATGCCAAGAGATATTCGTTCCCAAATGAACGCTTAGCAAATTAAGTGACGATGATAGCGGAATGGAGTGCCCCGGCATAACTATGTTGGGTTTAGCAACGTTAACTTTTTAAAAGAAACTGCCGCCTGGGTTTTTGTAGCGTTCTACTTGGTCACTGTCACACCAAGATAAAATTTCTTCCAGGTCTTTATTAAGTTGAACGACCTCCTGCTGTCTGCGGATATTTGCATGAGTAGCCGATGTTCGAGCCTTCAAAGTGAATGATGAGATAAGCGTACTGCCATCTACAAAGCTATAGGTTGGATTCTTTGTTTTTTCCAGCAGATCGTTAACGTAAATGAGAAAGAGAGGAGGAGACAGTATGGAGCCCTGGAACATACCGGCGTTGAAAGTAGATGTGTTAGAAAGAAACTCGTCGATTGTCACTCGTAAAGAACGCACTTTGAGGAATCTTGAAAGCCATAAACAGAACTTTTCAGAAACGCCGGAAGAGCGTAGCTTAGCCAACCATCCATGGTGCCTTAGATATATCAAGAACAACACCTCGAGATTGTCCACGGTGTTCAATTACGTTGTTCCAAACATGTGTTATATAAGGTAGAAGATCTCCTGTTAATCTATGTTTACGAAAGTCATATTGATGGTTGCTAATAATATTGAATCCTTCAAGATATTTTAGAAGATGCTGATTGATAGCCTTTTCCATAACTTTCGATATTTTGAAAGTGGTGCGACTGCTCGGTAGTTATTTGGCAAGGCCGTCTTGCCCTTTTTTGTGTATCGATTGAACTGCGGCATATTTCCAATAGGAAGGAAATATTCTCTTTCTGTAGAGTAGATTGAAAGGTCTACAGAAAAGTGGTGTTAGTTCTCTCGCGCAGTTTTTAAATACTGTGGCAGGTATTTCGTCAACGCCAGAAGCTTTTTTGGTCTCTAGCCTCATTCAGATTTACGGACAGTTAGAAACATTTTTTTTTTTCTGACGGAGCTAGAATCTCCATGGACTAAGCAGAGCAATGGAAATTCTGTTGAAAAATAAATTTTTGTTTTTGTAAAAAAGTTATATACCATGTTTCTTACAGGACTTGTCAATCTACCGTCGTATCTATACAGTTCTCTGGCAAAATTGAAAGGCAAGAAAAAATTTAAAACCGTGGTAGTAAAAAATTTTTCCAGAAAAATAAAAAAGGTCATTATTGATAAAAAAACCGGTCAAGTGCAAGTTGAACTTGCACAATTAGTGTTCCGTACGTTGATTGTTTTTAAAATAAAAATTTTTGTTAGGGTGGTATAAAATGATCAGTGATTTCACAAAACACACCCCAAATGAGTTTTCAATAAAGTGTGTTCCCAATCTTTACTGAAAACTGGTGACCTTGAAATTTTGTTTTTTTTTTATATACCAAATAAATTATTAAAGGTAATGCACTCGTGATAATTTTCGTTCAATCTATACCCCGTGGAAAATATTCCAGAATTGTTTCAAAATTTTTTGATCAGTACTTTTCGAGATAAGGTAGGGGACAGCGATTTTTTAAAAGTAATACGAAGAAAAGTGTGCGCAAGTATTACATTATATATATATATATATATATATATATATATATATATATTTTTTACTCGTGTTTTCACAAGCTTTCATTTGACACCACACTCGATGACCTAGTAAAAAAAATTTTTTTTCACTTCGGATTTCACCCCTCAAAACGAACCCCTTAAGTCAAAATTTATGTTACGGTGGTATAAAATGATCAGTGACTTCACAAAACACACCCCAAATGACTTTTCAACAAAGTTTGTTTCCAATCTTTACTGAAATCTGATGACCTTGAAATTTTTGTTTTTTTTTATATACCATATAAATTATTAAAGGTAATGCACTCGTGATAATTTTCGTTCAATCTACACCCCGTGGAGAATATTCCAGAATTTTTTCGAAATTTTTTGATAAGTACTTTTCGAGATAAGGCCCGGGACAGCGATTTTTCGCGAATTATTAAAAATAATACAAAGAAAAGTGCGCGCATGTTTTAATACTATATGTATATTTTTTACTCGTGTTTTCACAAGCTTTCATTTGACACATTCGATGACCTAGTAAAAAAAATTTTTTTTTCACTTCCGACTTCACCCCCCAAAACTAACCCCTTAAGTCAAAATTTAATTCTCAAAACTACATGGCTCTGATGAGGCCATCAATTCCTATATTACTACCAAATTTCACCTTTCTATGTCAAATAGTTTCGGAGAAAATCGGGTGTATATATATATATATATATATATATATATATATATATATATATATATATATATATATATATATATATATATATATATTTGTATATATATATATATATATATATATATATATATATATATATAGAATGCAACCTCTCTCTCTGTCTATCTGTCCGTTAGTGCGCTTATCACTGGAGAACCACTTATCTGATTTACGTGCTTTTTTTTTAAAACATACATATGTTGTCTAGTCAGGTTATAGGATGTATTTTATTACGTTAGGTAACTTCTATAATATAATAAAATGCAACGTCTCTCTGTATGACTGTCTGTCCGTTAGTGCGCTTATCACTCCAGGACCACTTATCTGATTTACGTGTTTTTTTTTTTTTAAATTCATACATTTGTTCTCTGGCCAGATTATCTATAATCTTCTATAATACATATAAAATGCAACATCTCTCTGTCTGTCTGTCTACCTGTCCGTTAGTGCGCTTATCACTCGAGAACCACTTATCCGATTTACATGTTTTTTTTTTTTTAAAAAAAACATACGTATGTTCTCTGGCCAGGTTATAGGATATATTTTATTATGTTTAGGTAACATAAAAAATAAGCAGTGACGCTAATAGTGAATCAAGTCAGAAAAAAATTTCTCACTTGCAAAGCTTTGTCTAAACCATTAAATATGGAACAATATCATGTAGCAAAGAATATAATATATATAATATGCAACGTCTCTCTGTCTGCCTGTCTGTCCATTAATACGCTTATTACCCGAGAACCACTTATCCGATTTACGTGTCTTTTTTTTTAATTCATACATATGTTCTCCTGGGCAGGTTATAGGATAGATTTTTATTACATTAGGTAATATAGCCCACGCGAGCGGAGCCGCGGGCACGGCTAGTAATTATGAAACATACTATTCATTCTGAAGTTACTCACGAGCAAGCCGCCACCAATACGGACGTAGGTTTAGTTCCGGTAATCAAACACGGCAAAGGATTGGAAGAGATGAATCCTCTGTCCTGATTTAGACTAATTTATATTTTGTAATTTCAGTACTTTCGTATGAGTTTAATAATCGTCTCTCAGATGTATTCTAACAATCTTTCAATTATCTAATATTACTGTACTGTTGGTAATGACTAATTAGCCCAGACTATTTCTTGCCGTGAAAAATAATTGCTACATAATAGTAGTTTTGAACGAAGAAAATTGTGAATTTAGTAAAATCAAAAGTTAATCGATGATAAAATATCTTTGTTGAAATGACTGTCCTCTAAAGAGATTTACGACGACTTGCTTAATATATTAATAGAACACTATCCTTCCTATTCGACTATAAATAATTGAGTTGTGAACTTCAAGAGAGCAAAATCCGATATTAATGATGGACACCGTGCTTGTGTATACCCGAGAGAATGTTGAGGCTGTGCATGAAACGATTTTGGGAAATCGTCGAATCGAGCTGAAATATATGGTAGAGACTGCGAACATTTCATACGAACGTGTTTTTCACATTGTCAATTCTGATTTGGATATGAGAAAATGTCAGCTAAATGAATCCCGATGTCTGAACACCTACCAAAAATGATTGAGATCATAATGTTCAAGTTAATTTTGTCGCAATTTTGTATCGAATGGTAACTGTAGATGAAATGTGAGTTCATTATTATGATCCAGAGACAACGGAACAGTCATGGGAATTGAAACAAGTTTGCTCATCTCGGAACACCACAAAACAATGACTGGAGAATTTTATTTTTCATTTTTAACTAAACGAAGTAAAATTTTGAAAAAACTCTAAGTAAAAGTGTCTAAAGTGGTACTGTTTTTGCAAGAGAATTCATCAATTCACAAATCGCTGTTAGTTTTACAAGAAATAAATGAATTAGGCTTTGAACTAATTAAGCATTCCTCGTATTTCCCTAGTTTAGCTTCTATGGACTATCTATTTCTTAAAACTGGGAAAACATTTGAAAGATCACGAAGACAAGTGACTCAAATGAAGAAGTAATAAATGTTGAAAATGGTGAAGACTGGCTTGAAAACTAAGACAAAAATTTGTTTTGAAAAGTTGAGAGTTATTCTATAACAATTGCAATAAGTATATAAAATTAAAAATAGATTACACTGAGTAAACACTTTTATTTTTGAGATTTGCTTATTCTTTCTATGCTAGGCTAGAAACTTATCAATACGCCCTAGCATGATCTTGTTCAATGGAATATTTTCATTAACGCTGACCTACTTCTAGTTTACTAAACGTACTTCTTGTTGCAATCACTATAATTTATCTAAACTTTCTAAACATTTTTGTACGTTTTCAAAATTTTGTTTTTTAGTGCCAAAATAATAATGAGATAGGCATAGTTTGGATACAGCAATATTATGATTTTATCCTCTCTGGGGTATCACCAGGAGTATTGTCCTGAGTTTTGGACCTCTAAAAACTTCTGCTCTTTTGTTTATAAATAATTTCATTCTTCAAGACGCGTTTTTTGGGGCTTAAAATGTGAATAACTCCGGTCTATATAAGTCGGATCGAGACAAAAAAGAAACCAAACTCTTCTAATGGAATTTCTAATAAATTTTCGTTAGTTTAAGTCGCTAAAGTGCGTATATAACCTATAAAATTGAAAAACAAGCAAAAAACTTTTTTTAAATTCTATTGTACAGGTCGACTAAGTAAAGCGTTCGGCTTGAAACTTACAGAAACTATGCCTTTTGTTATAGCAAAAAAAATCTGATGTTTGGTACAAAAATATTAAACCCAGTGGGAATTTAAAATTTGAATTGCCCATCATGTTATTCCATTTGGTCCAAAATGGATCTCTTTTTTTTCAAAATTTGGGTCTCGATGCCAGCTCTCCAATACAATTAGAAAATTTTTTTGAAGACTTTTTTAACCGTTTTTTTTACTTTTTAACACGTTTTTCGATCATTTCCTCGTTAACGAAAATGAAATTATTTTCTTTAGTTTAAGGTCTCACAATTCTCTACCAGATGTGACAAAACTTTTAATTTATTTTTTTTTTCAAAATGACCGAAAAAAACGCATTTGTTGTTATTGGATTAATGATTAAATGTAAAAAAAACCGTTAAAATGGCTCCAAAAAAAATTTTTTTTATGGCATCGGAAAGCTGGCGTTCAGACCTAAATTTTGAAAAGGATGAAAGATCCATTTTTGGACCAAATGGCATAAAATGGCGGGCAATTAAAATTTTAAATAACAAATTTAATTGTGCCCACTGGATCCAATATTTTTATACAAAAATTTCAGGGTGTTTTTGTTATAACAAAAGGCATATGTTTTGAAAGTTTCAATCCGATCGGTTTACTTAGTCGTCCTGTACAATAAAATGAAAAAAAAAAACAGTTTTTTGCCTGTTTTTTCAATTTCGTCGCGTATGTAAGCACTTGAGCGACTTTAAACTAACGAGGATTTGTTAGAAGTTTCATTATTTAAAGTCTGGTTATTTTTTTGTCTCGATCCGACTTATTTAACCAGAGTTATTCACATTTTAAACTCAAAAAACGCGTTATGAAAACCTAAATTGTTTATAAAAAGAGCAAAAGTTTTTCGAGGTTCAAGACTTAGGAAAATATTCCTGGTGATATCCCAAAGACGATAAAATCATAATATTGCTGTATCTAGACTGTGCAATTTCAAATGTTTTTTTTACTTCACTATTTCGAGTATTCTAAGATATTTTTATCAGATGACTGATGGTAAGATATGAGGATTATCTTATTAAATACCTTATTTAATCCCTTGCTGTATTTGGAATTAAAGGATATATATATATATATATATATATATATATATATATATATATATATATATATATATATATATATATTGTAACATTCATTTTTTTCCTAGATTTTAAGACCATGTAATGTTACTGATTTTTCCATTTCAAATTGTACTTATTTTCATTTTTGTTCCGAACGGTATATTAAACAGGGATTCCCAGACGTTCGGTATATACGGTGGTGCGGGTTCCTGACCGAACCTCTCGCTACGCCGCGATTGGTGGAATGTTTGATCGGTAGTTTTGATTGGAGCGTCGTGATACTACTGGCAAAAGTCGCACGATTATTTAAGGCTCCGCAGACCGTAAATCGAGGTTGTTTTCCATCTAGCCGCAACCAGGCAGTACCATCAAGCCGCTGCCGGGCTGTCTTCCATCTAGCCGCAGCCAGGCAGTACCGTCTAGCCGAGAGGCTATTTTCCATCTAGCCGAAGTAGGCTAATTTTCATCAGAGCCGCTAAGTAAAAGCACCAGTGTCTTAACTAAAAGCCGTAGTGAGCTTTCTAAGTGTTTGTTAAGAAAAAGTGTGAAATCGGGGCGTAGTCGATCACAGCAGGAATAAAAAACAGTAAGTCAACAAAAACTCCCTTCAATAGACTTATTCGAGAGTAGCGCCTTAACTGCAACGTAAAACAGACTAAAAAGTGAAGTGTAAAGCACGATTTCTCGTCTTCGGGGGTTATAATAGTCTGAAATTTTAATGTAACAACTACTAGTTAGGCTAGAATTTGTTAGGTAAAACTGTAAAGGTTAGAACTTTTCATTTTAAAAAAACATGAATAAATTTTCTTTTTTGATTAAAGCTAGTGTCTCACTGAATATTTATTTTTCTTTTCAGGATAAGTTGTACTAGACTAATTCTTTTTAGTAATACCCATAAAACCCTTCAGCATTTTTCCATTTTTTTTAGCTGAAGTTAGATCCTTTCTATTTTAAAATGGATGGTGCCCAAAAATTTGGTACAGCTAAAGCCTTTTAAAAAAAATAGAAATTAATTCCAAAAAGACGTACAAAAATTATCTCTTACCCATATCTCTCTACCAAGGAAAACTGAGCTACTGTTTCTTTAATTTCTTTAGTTCTTTTAAAATCATTAGTCACTCAATTCATTATCAGAAATTAAAGCGGGGCTGCAAGAAAATTGTGCTCAAGCTTGGGGCAACACAATTTTTCACACGTTACAATATATATATATATATATATATATATATATATATATATATATATATATATATATATATATGTATATAAATATATATATATATATATATATATATATATATATACATATATATATATATATATATATATATATATATATATATATATATATATATATATATATATATATATGTATATATATATATATATATATATATATATATATATATATAAATATATATATAAATATATATATATATATAACTGAAAATCCGTCGTATTTTTTCAGAACGTCCGGTCGCGGATAAAAGAAAGATTCTAACGAGGATCTTAAGTAAAGAATTATTCCAATAGATCAGATTGGACTAAATAGTTACAAAAAGTTTCTGGTTTTTTAAGTCTAATAAAAATTTTCCTTCTCAAGTTAAAACTCCTGCTTCTCCAAATGGTCACATGTCTCCTTTATTCGTGCATAAATATTCAGATAACAGACCGCATATCAAGATAAATCTATTAGGTGTCCATTTTTCGGCTTTATTTGACTCTGGTGCAAATGCCTCCGTTATAGGTCAGAATGGTATTAAGATTTTAAGTCGTTTAAGTATAAAAATATGCCACGTCAAAAATAGAAGTGTTACCACTGCAGATGGCAGCCGTCTAAAAGTTTTAGGTACGGTTGAGTTACCGCTAGTCTGCAATGGTCATTGTTTAGTAATCTCTGCTCTAGTAGTACCTTCTCTATCACATACTTTGGTTTTAGGATGTGATTTTGCACAAAAATTCGGAATTCTAGTAAATTTTAAAAATAATTCGTGGTATCCACAGTCCCTAGAAGTCAACTCTCAAACAAGTTTTAAAGATTGTTATTCAGAAAGTTCCTTAGAAAACTTTTTCTCGCGTCTATGTACCCTAGATGATCTCTCGCGGACGGAACGCGTAAAAGCAGAAAAAGTAATAAGCTCTTTCAATGAAATAAGTAGTAAAGATAGGTTAGGCCGAACGAATAAAATCACCATGTCTATAGATACGGCTGAAGCCAGGCCGGTAAAGACAAGGCCCTTCGCCATGTCTCCTTATATGTCAAAAGTATTAAATAAAGAGTTGGACGAAATGTTGAAACTCGGAGTGATTGAAGAATCAAACAGTCCTTGGTGTTCTCCAATCTTATTGGTGAAAAAGGCCGATGGACAGTATCGTCTGTGCTTTGACGGAAGAAAGCTCAACGAGCTCAGCAAATTTGATAACTACCCATTACCGAACATCGACAGAATTTTGACTTCACTCAGGAATGCTAAGTATGTATCTTCGATAGATCTTAGAAAGGCTTTCTGGCAAATTCCTTTAGACAAATCCTCTAAGGAAAAGACCGCTTTTGCAGTAGTAGGCCGAGGTCTATTTCAGTTCGTCACTATGCCGTTTGGTCTAAAGAAAGCTGCTCAAACTCAGCAACGTTTAGTGGACGCTATATTTGGTCCGAAATATGAGCCGCATATTTTTACCTATCTAGATGATATTTTAGTAACATCGGAAGACTTCGAATCGCATATTCGCTTACTTAAAGAAGTAAAAAGTAAATTGAAAGAGGCCGGACTAACGTTAAATTTGAGCAAATGAGATTTTTTTCAAAACTTCTCTAAAGTTTTTAGGCTATATTGAAGGCTCAAATTCCTTACGTACCGATCCGGATAAAGTAGCAAGCATGGTTAATTATGCGAGACCTACTAATACTACGGAAGTTAAGCGCTTCGTAGGAATGTGTTCATGGTATAGACGTTTTATTGAGAATTTTTCTACCCTGTTGTCGCCTATTAATGATCTTTTGAAAGGACGAAAAAAAGGACAATCAATAGATTGGACAAAGGCAGCCGAAGAATCTTTTATAAAGATTAAAGAGCTATTGGTTTCAGCTCCAATTTTATCCCAACCAGATTTTTCCCAACAGTTTTATATTTCTAGCGATGCTTCTAATACCGGTTTAGGGGGCGTCCTAACACAGAAAATCAATGGTGAGGAAAGAGTGATAGCGTATGCCAGTAGAACTTTATCAAAGGCTGAACGTAACTATTCGGTTGTTGAAAAAGAATGTTTAGCAGTACTCTTTAACATCGAAAAGTTTCGACCTTACATAGAAGGTGTTCCTTTCACGGTCATAACAGATCATTATAGTTTATTGTGGCTTAATTTTATTAAAAACCCTAGTGGCAAACTAGCGCGTTGGGCGATTAGGCTGAGACAACATACATTTAATTTAATTCATAGAAAAGGAGTCCACAATGTTATTCCTGACGCTTTGTCAAGTATCCCAGATCATACAGTGGACGAAAACAGTCTTAATGCACAGATTGGCGTAAGAATTGATACAGTTGATATAGTGGCAAAAATGCGTTTTGATATCTTAAAGTTTGTGAGGATTTGTGAAGTATGTGGAGCGCAGAAATCTCCAAATACACTACCTATGGGACTGATGGGAAAAGAGAAAACGGTTAATTACCCTTTTCAAGTCATAGCAGCTGATCTAGTAGGTCCATTTCCACGTTCAAAACAAGGAAATAAATGACTTTTCGTAATTTCTTGCTGGCTAACAAAGTATACCGTGTTATTTCCTTTGAAAAGCTCTAAAGCCGAATGCTTTTTGAAAATTTTAGAAAACGATATTTTTCTAATCCACGGAGTTTCATCGCTTTCGATATGCGATAACCGTACTCAGTTTACTTCTGAGTGTCTTAAGAGCTTAAGTGAGACATATAGTTTTAACATACGTTTCAATCCCGTGTGCCCTCTACAATAATTTCGTTGAAAGTAATATTCGTTGATTCACGTGATAATTCGGGATAAAGGAATTTCAAAGATTCAAACACGAAGTAACAGGGTTTACACCGTCTTTCTTAGTTTACGGCAGACATATACCTCTATCTGGATCATATTATAAAAACTTAGATTTGGATGTCAATGTTGACAGCGAAATAATTCCGGGTAACAGGGTGAGTACGCCGAAAATTTAAAGGGTTTAAAAGATATTTTCACCGACGTGCGTAGTAGGATACATAAGGCTTATGAACGGAACAGTAAGTCTTACAACCTTAGGAAAAGGGATTTTGCCTTTAATATAGGTGATCACGTTTGGCGAAAAAATAAAATTCTTTCCAGTGCAGTAGATAAATTCACATCTAAGTTGGTACCTAAGTATGTGCATTGCGTGATTAGAGAAAAGATTTCAGATTTAGTTTATGGTTTAGTTAATTTAGATGGGACTAAAATAGGACGATGGCATATTAAAGACTTAAAACCATTCAATGAACCTAACCCTAATGAAAGTTTGTCAGAAGAAGAATAATTTATATTTACATTATCTTAAGTGCTTTACTTTATTTTTTTTGATGTTGCTCTGTAGAGGTGACGACCTCGTTTTTTTGATTGTTGTAAAAGTTGAGCAGAGAATAGCTTACTTTTATTGTTTAATGCTAAGGTTTTGGGTATTGGGCATATCCCAAACTTAGGTTGATTGTGGGTGATGTTTAGCATCGACTCAGCTGTTGCGAGCTTGCGAAAGAGTCACACTCAGGATATATCATAAGACTGGTATGTCGGTGGTCGCGGGATTTGATTTGCTTATGACCCCAAATAATATCCAGTTCTTGACACTTGGAAGCGAAATTTTGATTAGAGGCAATCCAAGGTGATCTTGAGTAGGGACAAGCGCAAGATGTAGCTCGTGTAGTGTGATGTAGAGTCAAAATTTTTAAGAGCAATTTCAAAATTTGTTACCCGAGGGGGTGTATTTCTATTACCTTAATGGTATATTTTGGGTGCAATTAAGAGTAAATTGATTTTGGTTTATCCAGTAAGTCTAAGACTTGGATTATTTTGATTTAGATCTTCTTCTGAATTGACAAACTGAGGGTATTTTCGATTTTTTTTCAGAGCCGTTTAAACGTTACCTTTGAGTCACTAATTTTTTTTAAATTTTTTTGCATGGACTCATAGGCGTATGTTGAGTTTTCTCGGTCTACTATCAGATTGATAGAAAATTGAAGTTCTGCAGGAGAACTAAAGGCTGATCATTTACAGGAGATGAGAGCAGAGTAAGACAGTCGTTTCACAAAGAAATGATCAAAATCTGATACCGAGATGAGAACTTTGTCAAGAGAGGCTAAGCGCAGTGAAGGAAGATTCCTAACCGAATTTTTAGATTTCCAAGAGGTAATCTAGGAGTTTGGGCTGACAGAAAACGGTTATGCCTGATACCTGTAGCAGTTTCCTCTAGAGGCTATTGTCTAGGGAGACGATTAACACCATGATCGAATATTTTAGCTGTCAACGATGTTTTCTTCTTGTTTCTGATTAAGCTGGAAAAGCTCTTGTCGTCTTCAAAAGTTTTGTTGCGTTGCCACCAAAAATTTGAGAAATTTTTGCTTCATGTAGCTTTTTAAGCTCATTTTCGTTTTTTTTAAAAATTTCGTTAGAAGCTTGGTTAAGTCAACCTTGTAAACCTTTTAGGTTGTATCCCATGAGTTATTTGTTTTTACAGGCTGTGATGCACCGGGTGCTAACAGATGCCGTTACGACGTTTGGCAGGGAGTTAGTCTTCCTGAGGAACAGACTGATTGGAAGGGTAGTCTATGGGGGGCGAACGTTTGACCTTTGGGACCTTTAGGGGTTTTGTTACCCAATGGTTATTTCTATTTGAACCAAAGGAGAGCCTAACTACTGTAGTCGACCTCAGCTCCAATTAGCCTATTAGTGGTGACAGGCTGTTGGCAGTAGTGTGTTTCGGAACACCCTATTGATTAAATTTTTTTTTTTTGACTTATGGTGGTGTGGTAGACACCGTTTTAGTTAAGTGGATGCTATAATCTACTCCCTTTTGTTGGTGGACTCCAGGGTCACCAATTCTGTATTTAATTGTCTCCACCATTCAGTATATCGTGGTGAGGTGTTTGTCTCCTGTCATGTGGGATGGATTGAATGTTTTTCGTTGTTGTTCTAGGGCGAGGACCAGTACACGAGGGTTCTTCATGCAGCTTGAAGAGGCGCAATGCTGGTTAAGTTTTATATCTCAGAGTAGCCACCCTGAAGAATGACGGAGGGCGTTTTTTCCGGCTCATGTTTCTAGGCAGATTTGTCACTTTGGTGCGATGTGCCGAAGATTTGATTAGCTTTTGCTAAGAGCTTTCACCAAGCTCAGTATGGAGTTATCATAACCAAGAGTTTGGGATTTGAACTCCTGTATATATGTCTGTATATATTTCTGTATATATTTCTGTATATATTTCGGTGTATGTTGGTTGCCTGAGGGCATGTGCTCAAAATGCGTGATTTTGAGTCGTTTTGCTTATGGACTCCCATATATAGGATTATGACTTTAGGGAGGTCCTATTTCGAGACTTGCTGTCTCATATAGTTATGTTGGGAATGTTTCCTAGAATGTTAGTTGTGCGCAGACTAATCATTCTGTTCTTTGTGAACATTGCTTTTTTGAAGCAGGATCATTCAGTTTGGTGAATTTTAGCTTTTTATAGCTATTCACTGTGTTTAGAGTGAATTTTAGCTTTTATAGCTATTCACTGTGCCTATAGTGTTATTGTTAGCTTTTATAGCTGCTCACTATGTTAATGGCGAGATTGTTCTTTTAGAACGCAGACTTTGTGTAGTCGAGGACTATTTACAGAGTGTTTTGTTGGCGATGAGCTGACGTGTTTTCTGGCGATATACCAGAGTGTTTTGTTGGCGATGAGCTGACGTGTTTTTCTGGCGATCAACCAGAGCGTTTTCCCTGGCGATTTTTGCATGTCTGGATGTCTCAGGACGTCGACATTGCGCGATGTAGAGTTTTCCCTAGCGATTTTAGCATGTCTAGATGTCTTAGGACGTCGACATTGCGTTATAGAGTGCGATTATTCTCTGAGTGCGACTAGTAGTGATACTAGATTTAGAATGTTCTCTTAGTGATGAGCTAGAGCATTGAGGGCGATTTTTCCCGAGCGTTTGTCTGGATATTTATCCAGATATTATTTTTTTTGGCCTAGTGCTAAATGGTCTGACAAGACTTTTCCTTTGTAGTATTCCTGTAGTATCCTGTAAGTATTTGCACTAGAATCATTTTTTATTTTTTTCTTTATTTAAGAATTTTTATAAATTTCTTTTGCTGATATAGAAAATTTTCAGACAATCCTTAAAATATTTTAAGGGGGGTGTTCATATTTTATTTCAGTTCATTTTTTTTGATTTAGACAAGAGTCTAGACAAAGTTAAATTTATTTTTTGTTTTGGTAACGATAACAGAGCTGATTCTTTTATATAAGAAGACCGCGATTGTTACTTTGAACAGGTATTTCTTATGTTCATGCAAGGAGTTTTATTTACTTTTTGATGTACTTAACCTTAGTGCTTAATTAAGTTAGGTCTAGTTATAAGATTCTTGTGTACTTGCAAAGATTTTCATTTGGTTTCCATTGTACTTACTTATATTAGTGCTTAATTGAATTAAGTCTAGTAGTAAGGTCCGAAGTTTGTAATTTTGTTTTAAGTTCTGACCTTAGTATTAAGTGATAGTGTACCACTTTGTACCTTTTCATAAGTAGCCTAAGTTTAATAGACTAGTGTAGTCTATTTCTTTTTGGAAGGGGGTAAATGTAACATTCATTTTTTCCTAGATTTTAAGACCATGTAATGTTACTGATTTTTCCATTTCAAATTGTACTTATTTTCATTTTTGTTCCCAACGGTATATTAAACAGGGATTCCCAGACGTTCGGTATATACGGTGGTGCGGGTTCCTGACCGAACCTCTCGCTACGCCGCGATTGGTGGAATGTTTGATCGGTAGTTTTGATTGGAGCGTCGTGATACTACTGGCAAAAGTCGCACGATTATTTAAGGCTCCGCAGACCGTAAATCGAGGTTGTTTTCCATCTAGCCGCAACCAGGCAGTACCATCAAGCCGCTGCCGGGCTGTCTTCCATCTAGCCGCAGCCAGGCAGTACCGTCTAGCCGAGAGGCTATTTTCCATCTAGCCGAAGTAGGCTAATTTTCATCAGAGCCGCTAAGTAAAAGCACCAGTGTCTTAACTAAAAGCCGTAGTGAGCTTTCTAAGTGTTTGTTAAGAAAAAGTGTGAAATCGGGCGTAGTCGATCACAGCAGGAATAAAAAACAGTAAGTCAACAAAACTCCCTTCAATAGACTTATTCGAGAGTAGCGCCTTAACTGCAACGTAAAACAGACTAAAAAGTGAAGTGTAAAGCACGATTTCTCGTCTTCGGGGGTTATAATAGTCTGAAATTTTAATGTAACAACTACTAGTTAGGCTAGAATTTGTTAGGTAAAAACTGTAAAGGTTAGAACTTTTCATTTTAAAAACATGAATAAATTTTCTTTTTTGATTAAAGCTAGTGTCTCACTGAATATTTATTTTTCTTTTCAGGATAAGTTGTACTAGACTAATTCTTTTTAGTAATACCCATAAAACCCTTCAGCATTTTTCCATTTTTTTTAGCTGAAGTTAGATCCTTTCTATTTTAAAATGGATGGTGCCCAAAAATTTGGTACAGCTAAAGCCTTTTAAAAAAAAAATAGAAATTAATTCCAAAAAGACGTACAAAAATTATCTCTTACCCATATCTCTCTACCAAGGAAAACTGAGCTAGTGTTTCTTTAATTTCTTTAGTTCTTTTAAAATCATTAGTCACTCAATTCATTATCAGAAATTAAAGCGGGGCTGCAAGAAAATTGTGCTCAAGCTTGGGGCAACACAATTTTTCACACGTTACAATATATATATATATATATGTATATAAATATATATATATATATATATATATATATATATTACATATATATATATATATATATATTATATATATATATATATATATATATATATATATATATATATATATGTATATATATATATATATATATATATATATATATATATATATATATATATATATATAATATATATATATAAAATATATATATAAATATATATATATATATATATATATATATATATATATATATATATATATATATATATATATATATATATGTATATATATATATACAGTGTGACAATTTGAATCCGCATCATATGGGATTTTTTTTTAAATAATCACTTTAGCCCAATCTGGTTATAGCATCCATTTGTGCTTCAAATAATATCGGAAATAAAGTATAGTAAGTCATTTTTTACGCATGACGTCACCTGTCAAAAATGACATTTTCGTAAAAAATTTTGAAAAAAAACGTATAATTTGGCCAAATTTTAAAAAAGTTGTTAGACAAAATAATTTATTTTGTGATTCTAGATCTGTTTGGCAAATTTCAACGGCCTACTACAATTTTGAATTTATGGCAGTTTTTTGACATTTCGGCAATTGTTTTTCATCTTGATTTATTGTAACTTTATTTAAATCATTTAATTTGTCAAAGACTAGGCATCTATAATCTATTTAAGAACAAAATGAAGACGTGTCAATAATTTTTTTGTAGAATATTAAAATTCACACATTATGATGAATCATATTTGATGCAAAGTACGATTAACTTTTTGTTTTTTTAAATAGAAAAATATTTCTTGCTTACGTAGTTTGATAGTGAACTCGCTTGAACGTTTGTAAGTTAACACAAATCTTACATTTTGATCTTTTTAGTAATGTATTTAAAGTTTCAACAATGTAATGTTTCTTTCTATAAACGCTAAATTAACAATTGGCTATTTTAACCTATTTAATAAATACTTTGTATCAAATACACGCATATTGCAATATTCTACATTTCGGTGTGTCGACCGTTTCGTTCAATGCAACGAATGGTTCTTCTAGAAATTTCTTTGACGGAGTTTTTCACAAACTCGGGAGGTATCGACTGAACACACTGCCTAATTATAGTTTCTAGAAAATCGATATCTCAAAATGGTCTAAACTTGTATACTTTTTGTTTGAGATAACCCCATAAATAGAAATCCAATGGGGTGATGTCGGGCGATCGAGGTGGCCAACAATTATCCTGATCTTGCCTAATGATCCTGCCATGAAATAGTTCATTTAAAGTGTTTCGTACTTGCAAAGTATTGTATATTGGTGCACCATCTAATTGATACCATAGAGCATATCTTAGATCCACAGCCATGGTATCTAGAACTTATAAAATTTCGTTATTTAAAAAATCTAAATATCGTTGTGAGTTTAAATTATGTCTAAAAAAATATGGCCCTATTATTTGGTCATTTAAAATGCCACACCAAACGTTAGTTATAAACGAGTATTGGTCACGACACTCAATTATAAAGTTTATATTTTTTTCTTGGGCTCGCCATCGACTATTCTGTGAACTTACTACTCCGTTAGAAGTAAACGTGGCTTCATCAGTCCATAAAACATTGTAAATTTGGAGTCTTCTTCTATTTTTCCTTGGTGCCAGAATGAAAATCACAAATTTTCCCAACACTTTCCCTGTTGATCTCCGGTTTAGACTTCGAAATAGTTTTAACACTGATTTTGCCTTTTTCACTACACTTAAGCACACATCTAACTCAGTCTCTTCGGTATGTTTACATGCAACACGATTTTTTTGGAAAACATTTCCCACAGATCCAGTCGATTTAAACTTTTTTATAATTCGGCTCTCAGTAGATTGCTGCAAGTTTTTTCAGGATGACGCTTGTTAAAAACATTTGCAACAGTGCGATGAGGTGTATTTTCCCCACACAATAAAACAATTTAAATTTTTTTTTTAAGAGAAAGCACGTTGTTACACCATCTATTTCTTTCCATTCTAGTTTGAATTGCTAACTAAATATTTGACAGCTTACGACACCATATTGCGATCTCTAGTTCTTAATTGTTTCCAGGGCCTACTATTAATAAATGCATAGAAATATCGAGTTTTGCTTAGCGTGTTAATTTCTCTGTTTAGCTCTTTTTTCTGTGGAAGGTAAGTTTGCAGGAGGAAATCGGCACAGCCATAAAGGGTCTTTCTAATTTTGTGAACGTTAATTTTGATAGCCACGACTAAAATATGGCTGGATTTATTTTAAATTAGCAGTTACGTCAACAATAAGACCGAAAGCATTTTAATGTAATTTTTTGGTGGTATTATTAACGCGTAACTACCAAATTAATAACTAGAATATGTGTAATATTTTTATTATTGTTGTTAATTAGAACCTAAAATGTATTATTGATCTAAAAAGTGGTTTTAGCTGAAGTACAAAAAAACAAATAGGATAAAGCAGCACGTTGTTAATTTGGTGTTTATAGTAAGAAACATTACATTGTTAAAAATTTAAATGCATTACTAAAAAGATCAAAATGTAAGATTTGTGTTAATTTACAAACGTTTAAATGTGTTCACTATCAAAATATGTAAGCGAGAAACATTTTTCTACTTAAAAACAAAAGCTAATCGAACTTTGCATCAAATATGATTCATGATAATGTGTGAATTTTAACATTCGTCATGCGTAAAAAATGACTTACTATACTTTATTTCTGATATTATTTGAAGCACAAATGGATGCCATAACCAGATCTGGGCTAAAGTGATTATTTAAAAAAAATTCCATATGAAGCGGACTTAAATTGTCACACTATATATATATATATATATATATATATATATATATATATATATATATATATACATATATATATATATATATATATATATATATATATATATATATATATATATATATATATATATATATATATATATATATATATATATATATATATATATATATATATATATATATATATATATATATATACATATATATATATATATATATATATATATATATATATATATATATATATATATATATATATATATATATATATATATATATATATATATATATACATATATATATATATATATATATATATATATATATATATATATACATATATATATATATATATATATATATATATATATATATATATATATATATATATATATATACATATATATATATATATATATATATATATATATATATATATATATATATATATATATATATATATATATATATATATATATATATATATATATATATATATATATATATAGTAACGGGTAAAGAAGGTGCAATTATGAATATGTAACCTAAACTTACATTTGACTATTAAATTTCGCCATATTCACTGGTCCTAGTCATATATTTAAAACAATTCCTTGCTAAGAATGGAATGGACAAAATCAATATTCTTAGTATGGTCTATATATACCCATGTGGTATACGTCCTAGCCAAATACACTTATATGAATAAGTATATACGGTACACCCTGATACTACTGCTGACACCAAATGTTTGTATTTTATTAGTTATATCGATAATTTGCTCAGTTTACTTAGATACCACCTCTTGGATTGTAACATTTCTTGTTAACATTACAAAAAACTCTTTTAAATGGATTTTTTATTAATATTCCGTAATTTGATGTAGGCTTCAACTCACAAACACCAAATCTCATCGTATCAAAATAAAGAGGACAATACTGAAACGTTATTTATTTCAGTTTTTGGGTCCATCATTTGAAAATCAAAAAAAAAATGTTATAAGTCAAACCGTATTCATTCTCCAGTAATTCTCGGAGCCAGACATTAGATAAACCAGAAATAATGGGACCTTCACGTGATTTCTGTAAATTTGCTCTTCATATAAAGCACAAAAAAAATACTGGACACGTATTTCTGAAAACGTTTTTCCCCTGTGACATCAGCAGTGTTTTTTATTTACAGCAGATGAAAAATACCCAACACAGTTTTTATTATACTGGGCCTTTGGCTGTTCGTTATTTATTTACAGCTAATAGTCTTAGGAGGTAATCACGTTAACTTACAGAATTTTGTCATATTTAATTTAGACGTTTTTTTTGTAAAAAAAAATGTTTCCAGTCACTTATGCTATGACATAATAAATATTACTAATATAGTAATAATAAAAAAGATTTTTTAGTGTCAGTGACATAAAGAAAGAAAAGGTGTATATTGGCTTAAATGGACGATAAATTGTATTTTTTGCTCTCAATTCAAAAGTACGGGCGTCCAGAATTACGGACTACTCGGGCGTGCCATCTATAAGATGCCAAATATGCTTAGATAAAGAAGCTATTCCCGTACACTCTGTAACAGCAGGCCAAATGGAAGTGTACGCACACAAGCCAATAACCAATTAACCTCACCGCTATTCGATGTAAAACAACTTTTAAGACGGGAGTAAAACGCACAAGAGGAATACTCCTCCTGCTGCTACTGGATATTTGCAGTCTGCCTCTTTATCTAGGCTAGCTGACGAGCTCGCCCGGGAAGTCTATATTTGTGGAAGCCCATACTTTTGATGCTAGACTAAAGTGTACGATTTATTCGTCCGTTTAAGCCCACATACATGTTTTCCTTCTTTATGTTTTGCACGGGCGTTAAATATCTTCTTTGTTAGAATCATGGCTGCACTGCCCTCTGATCAGTTTCGAAGTGCGATCTTCCCAAACAATCACCAAACAAGAAGATGGGAGACGAAGCACTAAAAGAGATCAGTATATTTTTTAGGGTTGCCGCTTAACATATATATATATATATATATATATATATATATATATATATATATATATATATATATATATATATATATATATATATATATATTATATATATATATATATATATATATACATATATATATATATATATATATATATATATATATATATATATATATATATATATATATATATATATATATGCATGGCAAACCATTAGGGTACCAAGAGAAAAGGGAAAAACAGCAAAAACCATATTGGTGGGATGAAGAAATTGAATACGAAATTGAGGAAAAACGGAAAAGCTATCACAAATACTTAAGTTCAAAGAGCACAAACGACAAATTAAAATACAAACAATCCCAAGCTAGAGTACGCGAAATGATTAGTGACAAAAAGAACAACCAATGGGAAAAGACATGCTCAAGAATCAACACTTACATAGGAGGAAGGAAAAGCACAGAAAGCTGGAGACTTCTTAAAAATATGAGAACAGAATGGAAAAGAGAAATCTTCCCACCAATAACACAAGAAAAGTGGAACCAATACTTTACAAATATGCTAACAGAAGATAGACCAGAGTTTAAAAGTACCCAACATGGAAACCCAAATTTAGTTATACGAGGATCCCCAATAAGGATAACAACATCAGAAGTTAAAGAAGTATGTAAAACGCTAAAAAATGGTAGAGCCCCAGGACCAGGAAACATCCCAGGAGAGACAGTAAAATACGGAACTGAAAAGCTATTTAGGGCCTTAAGGACTTATTCCAAAGATGCATTAACACATCAGAAGTACCTGAGGAATGGAAAATATCATACATATCAACAATTCATAAGAAAAACAAAAATAATTGCGATAACTATCGGGGAATAACTAAAAAAAATAGAATAGAAACGGAATACGCGGACGTAAAAGCTGAAGAACAGGCAGGCTTTAGAGCAGGAAGATCCACAATAGACTATCTCTTCTCACTGACACGAATTCTAGAAAAGAATTTGATCAGGAAGTCCATGCCTTGTTCGTTGATTCAAAAAAGGCCTACGGCAGCCGTAGCCGTAAAATCCTTATACCAAGACGCAAGAAGTAAAGTGAAAACCAAATATGGTATAACAACAGGGTTCCAGGTCACAAAGAGTCTCAAACAGGGCTGCTGTATATCCCCAACGCTATTTAAAATCTATTTGGAGAGTGCACTGAAGAACTGGAAAAGAACATGCAGCAGTATGGGATTACCACTGGATGACGATACTACATTGTACACGCTATCATTCGCGGACGACCAGGTAGTAGTTGCTCAGGACATCGATCATATGGAATACATGACACGAAAACTTATGGAGGAATATGAAAAATGGGGTCTACAGGTCAATGTTAAAAAAGACCGAGTACATGTGCGTCGGAGGACAACAACAGGACTTGAAACTGGCCGCAGGACTCACCATCAAACACTGTGCCAGTTGTAAGTATTTGGGAACAAGAATATCTAGGGACGGAAAACTGTAAGAAGCAATATTCGAGAGGAATATCCAAGGAACAAAAGTGATAGTATACTATGGGACAAAGACATAACCATTGAAAATAAGAAGATAATTTACAACTCAGTAGTGAACAGTATAATAACTTATAGCTCCCAGGTGTGGCCATTGAAGGACAGAACAGAAAAAAATACTAAAAGCTACAGAAATGGATTTCTAGAGAAAAGCAGCCAGAAAATCCAGAAAAGACCGCATACCAAATGACATGATAAGACGAGCCTTAGAGATAAGGCACGATATAGTGGATGAAATCAGAACCCAACAGTTGGTATGGTACGGACATGTACAGAGAATGTCACAACACCGACTACCTAAAAAGATCTTAAATTGGAATCCTCATGGAAGAAGAAAGCGAGGAAGACCACGCCAAAGCTGGAGAGCAGGAATCACCAAGGAAGTACTAGAGAGAGATCTGGAGGAGGAGGGATGGAGAAACCGGGAGGAGTGGAAATTAGGCATCGAAAGACGGAAGACGTTATAAAACCGATTGATATATATATATATATATATATATATATATATATATATATATATATATATATATATATATATATACATATATGGCAAGTCAAACGTAGAATCAAACCTAATAAAGCCCTATTACTTCGCTCATTCGGAACTGGCATTAAACTGTAGGTCTCCTGTGTCTCTGGAACACTTAAAAAGATACCAACCACAGGCGAGAGAATCGCCAACGTCCGTATCGGATATGGCACTTCAAGAAGAAGAATATCAATATAAAGTTATAAGATTGAGTACCTCCATTTCCATTCTAATATCAAGGCCGATTTTTTATGTTATTATTTAAAGCAAACTTACAGTACAACCTAAATTAGCAAACTAAATTTCCGTGATGTTTACGTTGACAGACCGAAAATAAGATTCATTCGGTTTCCTGTTATATGATAATTGCTTTTATACTGGCACATTAATTTAATTACTTTCTTTAAAGGGAATGTATGGGTAGTGTAAGTAATGATAAAATAAATTATTATATTTAATATCACTATCTGAATCAGATATTCTTCTTGTAAAGGTGTTAAAATGATTTCGTTTGGGGACACAACAATTTTTTTCATGTTGCAATAAAATTGTCTTTATTTGCTTTATTAGATTTTTTTTTTAATTTCTAAATGAAAGGAAACGAATTATTTTGTTAATTGTTACTTATTTTTTATTTATCTGATACTGCAGTTTCGTAGGTTTTCTACATTGTTAAGCGTAAAATAAGTATTACGCTTGACAATGTAGAAAACCTTCGAAACTGCAGTAGCAGATAAATAAAAAATAAATGGCAAATAACAAAATCATTCGTTTCTTTCATTTAGAAATTTAAAACGTTCTGTCACAAAGTAAAAGACACCTCAATTATACAACTTTTTTTTTTTAAAGTTACGATGTGAATGGAAGTTCAACAGCTTCTGCGTTTAAATCAAAAATATTCAATTATATTATTGACAAAGTCTAACTAAGAAGTAACATTGATAGATATTAGTTATATTTTCTTTAATGAAAATTTTAATTTTTTTGAAAACTGTCCCAATATCAATATCTAGTTTTATACCAAACAGTCGATGGTACATCTAGCAATTTAATTTCATTATTAGTAATACTAGTACGATAGGCACTTCGACAATTTTTATATTTTTTAAAATATTTTTAGATCAATAAAGTATTTTACCAACTTTTAATAAAATTAATCTTCATCTCGGTTATTGTTGGGGTCCATGATGGTACATTCATTTTTTATGACAAAGAATAGATATCTGTATTGCTCTTTTAGTGCTATCTTCATCGTAAGAGATGTCATGAACTTTTTAATATCCTCCTTAAAATAAGATTTATCCAACTCTGCAAAACAAACGTTAGCCTTAACTTCAACTTCATCATTCGAAGTGAACCTTTTTCCAGTTAAACATTTCTTCAAGAGAAAGTGAACGCTGAGTGCTAAATCTGGCGAATACAGTGGATGTGGAAGCCCTTAGAAGCGAAAGTCACGCAGTTTTGCAACAAAAATCCTAGATGTGCGTGGAAGCGCATTATCTTGATGAAAAAGCATTTGTGTTTTTGTGAGATGTAGGCGTTTCGCCTAAAAAGTACCCTTCAATTAGACCAGCAGTGAAGCATAATACTTTCCGGTGAAGGTTCTACGTTCTTTCAGGTAGTCTATGAGCACAACACGGTGAGAATCCAAAAAAAAAAAACCGTAGCAATGACTTTTCCTGTACATGCACTTTCTTAGTCGCTTCTGCTTCAACTCACTGGGCAAATGGTCGAATAATGACCCGCAACTGGAGCAATAGTCAATCATAATAATATCCTGTGAGTTCGAGAAAACAGTTGCCATCACTTTTCCGGCCGATAAAACTGCTTTTGCTTTTTTCAATGCACTTTCACCTTCTCCAGTCCGCTGTTTTGACTGCCGTCTTGTCTCCGGGTTATATTAGTGGATCCACATTTGTTCTACAGTCACAAGACGATAACAGAAGTCTTTCAAATGACGCTGCAACTTTTACAAACACGATTTTGAAATGTCCTTCTTCGTGCCTTTTTGTCTGTCAACAAATGTGAAACCATCGCGCACTAAGCTTTCTCATTTTTAAAACTCTGGCAGGATATTGTGTACCCATTTATATGAGATGCTTACACAGCAATCTTACAAAGTTTAATGAGGTGAACTTTCATCATGATACCATGAATTTTATCGATCATTTTTTCAGAGAAAAATCCAATCGGGCAGCCTGAATATGAAGCATCTGCAGTGCTCGTACAGCCACGTTTGAATTCATTTATTCCGTAATAAATGGTCTTAAGTGCTAATAAAAAGTCTCCATGAACTTCCTTCAAATCAGTTCCCGCCTGGGCACTGAACGATACTCGCCTTTATCCATTTCGATAAAACGTGTTGCACCGATCGCTTGAAATAGATACTGATAAACAACTACACGTTGCATCTCTATGAAGCTTTGGAACCATATATTACACACACACATTATATATATATATATATATATATATATATATATATATATATATATATATATATATTTTAACAGTAATTTTTTTTCTTAGATTTTAAGGTCATGTTACGACACTGTTTTTCTTTCTATAATTTATTTTTTATTACATTTTTATATTTGATTAGGCAGAAATTTCAATTTTTAAGTAGTGTAACTTAAAAGAGTGATTTAAATTTTTGAACAGTGTAACTTAACCGTGTATAAGGTGTTGCTGACCTGACTTATTTAGTTTACGTTGATTTTGCGTCCCGGAAGTGAGCCATTTGAAAAACCTCAGTTTGAAGAAGGGGCAAAAGTATATAAACGGCCCTAGGGAATTTTTAAAGGCTTTTTCCGCCAGTATGCCGTAGTGGCTTTTTTCCTCAGCACGCCGTAGTGAGTAATGGTTTTTTATCACCAAGTGGCTGTCGTTTCTAGCTCTCAAGTTTAAGGTCTTCTTCCGTTCTTAAAATATTCTGCTCATCCTCAGGCATTTCGGATCAAAAAGTGATTAGCTACACAAAAAAGAATAGGAAAGCAGTGGCTGAGACATTATTTTTTTTTTGATGAGAATCTCACCAGGAGAGGCCAAGCAGCTTATGGAAAACCCACGACCAATCAGTAAGTCAATAGTACACCAGTTTAAATATCTCACTTCCTGCCTACAAATGTGTTTCCAACGACTACTCAACACGTGTAATCCGCGGAGTTAATTTTACAAACTTTTAGATCGTGTTTTTTTTAAAAGCCGTTTGTTTTTTTTACACTTAGGATCAGTAATTAATAGAACTCTAGTTTAAATGTGTACACTCTCATAGCCTAATGGGTTTTTATTTAATTAATGTAATTTTAAGAGTGTAATATCTGCAAGGATTTTTATTTTGTCAATATACTTTTCCCTATGTTAATGCAGCCTTTTACTGAACTACCCGCTTTTTCTTTCAGGACGCATAGGTTGTAATATATTTAATCTTATTTTAACAACTTAACTACCCTTTAGTATTTTTTCCCTTTTTGAGCTGAAATTAGATTTCTTTTATTCTAAAATGAATGGTGTCCACAAAAAAATAAACATTACAACCAAGCTTTAAACAACTATAGAGACCATATTCAAAAAACGTACAAGAATTATCTCTTATCCATAATCTCTCCAAACAAAACGAGCTAGCTTATATATCTAATTTTTGATCTCTCAGTATTAACATCCACTCACTCCATTTTCAAAAAATGAAGATATACATAAGGGGCCAAATAGCGCCGCAAAACGAGACCCTATAATATATATATATATATATATATATATATATATATATATATATATATATATATACATATATATATATATATATATATATATATATATATATATATATATATATATATATATATATATATATATATATATATATATATATATATATAGATACATTACAACTCAAGTTTTGTAACCTTCACATAACCGGCAATGGTAAATGAAACTTATTAGAACTTTTACAGCCTGATTCACTAAAAAGAGCCAACTAAAAAGTTTGACAATTAGAGTTGTAAAATGACAACGCACCAGTAAGTACACTAAAGTTATGATGCTGTGCAATACAAGACTCCATAATTCGGTTACGTTAATTATTTGTCTATCAACATTTTAAAAAATTTCGTATTGCGTACTATTCCAAACACCTTACTAATGTATTTTTTACATTAAATTTTCATATAAAAACTTTTTTGTCGTGATATTGCATTATAGAAAAAAAGCCACTTGGGCAAACAAAGGTGATATTTTGCATGGCAACCAGAGCAGATCTAATTTTTTGATCCCTTTGGTGGATTTGCCTGTTATATTTTAAATGTCAAAGTTACAAAGACATACAAAGAATGTAATGACTTTGTCAATTTTATTTTCTTTATTCTTAAGTACAAATCTACATTGCCATTTATTTGTGCAGAAGAAAAAAATTAAGAAAGGAATAAAATAACAAGCAAAATCTGCAAAAATAAAGAAGAGGCTATAAAGAAATTTGAGTGTCAGGCATATACAAAGAATTTCTTTTCAAAGAACGAAATCCGCATCAAAGGTAAAATAAAAAGCTCTGGAGAAAAAAACAAGTTAAATTTTTAAAGCTGCATAATATATTAAAAGACTCAGAAAGAAAAATTTACGGTTTGCTCTTACTTTATGCCTAAAATATACATAAATTTATTTTTATTTTCTTTTCGGTAGGCTCCTTTTTTTCTAGAAATAATGTCTTGTAATAAATATTGGGATATTGCTTTTATTGTACCAATCAAAAATATGTCAAAAATAGGTTATAAGTAAAGAACTGATCATTTTTACTTTATAGTAACTGTCCCGTATAGAAGAACTGGTTTTATTGCCAGATATAAAATTTAGAATAGCTAATTTCAAATTAAAATATTACCAACTTATAATTTTAAAATTATTGTAGCGCTAACGGACATATCTTCTTCTTCTTGAAGTGCCGGTTCCAAACGGCCAAAAAGATGGGACTTTACTAGGCATGATACTACGGGTGGTTTTCCATTGCTTTTCAGAGACAGGCGGCCGTTACTTTATTATTTATTTTTTATTTTTTCAAGCCGAGATTCGAACTCGGGTCTTTAGCGTAGAAAGCAGTCACCTATCTACTATAGCTGTCTTTAAAAAAACGGACATATATGAAGGAGAATAATTACACTGGTGTTAATTCTTTGAGTATCTTGTTGTTCAAAGATTCACAAGAATTGACATGGCCTTCCTAGCCAATAACTTACCATAACCATAAGAAGTAAAATATTGAAAAATTTCTATAAAAAAAATCATATCAGTGGCAAACATTCTTCGAGAACACGTATTTTGCTGTTTTGATTAATTAAATAGTGACAATAAACGAAAATAATATTAATTAGGAAACATCGAATCTAACGAACAAAAAGGAAAATATATGAGAGTAAAAACACATTGACCTTCATCTACGTTCAGGTATATCTACATTCAAAGAATGTAAGAGATAAAACCCCCATAGAAAATAAAAAACATATTTCTAGACAGAATTCACTACCATTATCCGGAACATTCTGTCATATATACTGATGGTTCCAAATCGGATAAGGAAGTTGGAGCCGCATTCATTTAAGGAAATACCATAAAAATTTAAACTGCTTTTCCACAATTCCATCTTTACAGCTGAGCTACATGCCATTAAGGAGGCAACCAAATTTGTGATTTCTCCAATCTTGGGGACAAATAAAATACTAATAGCTTCAGACTCCCTAAGTGCCTTAATGGTCATCAAATCCAGTAGTTCTAATAACACATATCAAAGACAAATTATGGACGTCTAAATATATTGTAAAAAATGAGAAACATCAAAATATTTATGGATCCCGGGACATACGGACATAAAAGGCAATGATATAGCTGATAGGGAAGCTAAAATAGCAGATAGCAGCAATCAATGGGGACCCTTTCTCAGGTGAAAACAACAAAAATGATTTTCTTAATCTGCTTTAAGCAATAAATAGGTCTAGCTCTGGTCAATAAAACGTATAGTATACCCACCTTTAGATATTATGAGCAATAAAAGTTCCGAAAAAAATTTATTAAGAAGACTAGCTATAGGCATATCTATCAAACTCACTCATATCTATTAAAAAAGAACCTGTACCGAGGTGTGCAACCTGTAATGCCATCTTCTCAGTTAGACGTATCTTTGAGGCTGATTACTCCTCCCTGTTGAGAATAAAACACAAAATCCCTCATTCCATTACGCATATCATTAATCAATTTTCTACAATCAAAAATAACATCCGCAAATATCTAAACGAGATGAATATAACAGTATGATACTTAAATAAAAATCTCTAAATGGGGCGCCAAATTACCATAACAGTCGACGCGCTCTGCCCCATAAACAACAACAAGAAAAACACAACTATAAAAGAATCAAAAAATTTTCACTGTGCGAGTGAAGATCGAATCCACCAACTCAGAGTCTACACTCCAGCGTTTTGTTTACTAATAGCACTAGTATGCCACCGCTTGCGGATCGGGAATCTGTTTTGTTGCCTCTTTCCACATAGGTGAGGATCAGTGTTAATTCCTTCGATCTTAGGTGTACAAGAACATCGCCAGTAAACAAGCTCACATTTAAAAATATAATTCCAGTTGTCGGTTCGTTGCGAGAAAGAGCTGGATAGGGAAAAGTCTACTTGGTACTATTTTTATATAAATGGCTATGCTGTAAATGTATCACATTTCTCTTGCTCTACTGACTTTCGTTTATGTTATCTTAACGTAAGTTTCTCAGAACAGACCACTGGCTTTAAAAAACGAATTACAGTGGAAAAATGGTGAATTATTACGAATATTAGCTACTAGCTGTCAGTTGCTAATCACATGTTCCTTAAAAAATAAACGATACGAGAAAAAGGAATAAAATAAGTGGCTTAAAATGAAAAAAGCTATATTATCAGTATTATATGTGACAGCTATAAAACTCATAAGAAATTTATAATCTTCAAGTGAAACTGCAAGGTTAAAGATGAAGGTAGTACAAGTGGTTAAGAATTAAATGCATATTCGTACAATAGATCAACTGCCGTGTTAGTCACTGTAAGCCGTACTGCCACTGATGAGGGTAAACGATAACAATCATAACAACGGTGAACGAGGTTAACTAATAATATTGAACGGTAAGACTAGCTGATGACGATGGATGTACCTTCACTAATAGCGAAATTTGTCTCGGTTTAACCCAATGCCAATGAGATTGGCTTGAAAATGCTGCTTACTTAATCTGCTCTTTGACTAGGTTCCTAGTTTGCTTTTTCTGCTTGGTCTTCGATCTGGTCTACTCAGCGAACTGACTAGCCCGCTTAAAGTAGTTTTATAAGCATGCCCTCTCTTAGGGAAGCGATGAGTGGAAGTATAAACTATGTGATTATAAAAATATATGTTACAACTGTTAGGAAAACAGTTTAAAAATACTATTAAATATATTTGAAAATTATTTATTTCTCACATGCAGGAACACTTTTCATGTTTCTCTTACAGTTAGAAACTGAGTATGTAAACTCTGATAGACTTTAAGTTACTCAAAAATATTATTCTTTATGTGTCACATCAACAACTTTTTGAATTATAACCCAAGGCCCAAAAACATTCGGACTTGAACCTAACGATGATTGTGGCTTGTTTCTCTTTAAATTTAATTATACGAAACGACTAACAGGGGATAAGTTTAATTAAGGAAGATGGGGAAAAACCTCAAATGCTTTAAACTGTAAAATTGCCTAAAAAGTCAATTAGGATAAGGAGATAATAAGATGACCTGAATTCCTTTAGTATCTTATTTATTAGCTATATGTTTTATTAAATGCTATGAATTTGTAATCGCAGCACGTTTACACTAGCCAAAAGTCTCTGTGATTATCCCTTCATTTATTTCTTAAGGTTTTAAATTCGGGTCGCTCCTTTATTTGAAAGGAGAGAGAATGCTTGGTTGAAAACCATTTTACTATTACGAGCACTTTCATTATTATAATTAATTTTAGCTAAAAAAGCTGAAAATAAAATTATTAACTTTTCAATAAACTTAAGTAATCAAGGTAATTGTTCTGGCTTTTTAAGCCAGATATTGTAATTACTAATTTATAAAATGAATTTGTAAATCCAAATTTAGCTGTAAACTGATCAAAGCAACTGTTGGAAATAAAATAATGACACTCGTTGGTTTTCAAAATCTTAATAATACGGGTATACAAAATAAAAAAAAATTCTCTGTCTTTTAAGTGAGACACGTATTTTTTTAAAGTATTTTTTATGTTGAATCCCAAAAAATCATATAAAACGACATTCACCGTGAGGATTTTTCAGAAAACACACGTAAAGTTGCCAAAAATCCATTTTAATAAATAAAATGTAAAACTGTTATTTCGGACATCTTTAAATGTTCTGAATCTACATTTATCATAAAAACTTAAAAATATTAGATTTTAGTGTTCATACGTAACAAAATACAGTTTAAAATAAATATGTGCAACTGCTAAATTAAAAAATTGTTTTTAATTTTTATAACTTTTTTTTTACCGGTGTAATTTATAACCTTATAAAGGCAGACTGCGATTTAATAGAGAATAAAATTAAACCACTTCACAATTTTGCTTCCAAAGGCGTAATAGGTGGTCAGATGACATAAAAAGGTTAATTGGACATAACTGGAGGAGGATGAGGAGAAGACACGAAAGAGAACAATGCAGCAGTTAAGGGAGGCTTTAATCCGACGATAGATACAATAATCTAAAGAAGAGGAAGAAGTAGAGTCGGTAAAACGCCAGGATGCTTTTAAAAATAGAAAAATATGCTCTTTCTAAGAGTAATCTACAATTACGTTATTAAAATCTGAATTTTATTAATTAGTGTCATGTCATCAATTAAATATAATGACAGGATATGTGGCTATAAATTTTTTTATGATTAGTTCAGGTCAACATAAACTATAGATCACTTTCAAAAAAGCGTAATTTTCGTCCTATAACATTATTTCCAATCGCATCAAATTTTGTCCATTGCTTATTTATATTCGCCAAAGGTAGCTGCTCCAACTAACGATGTGTTACTCAATCCATGGAAAAGGGTATTGTTTCTAACAAAAATTATTATATATCTTCTACTGAAAGTTGCCCAAAACAAAACAGATTCGTCTAAGTATTCGGAAATAGTTCCCCTACTTCTTCTTGTAATTTTAGTGCACTTTTCTTGGGATCTATAATTAGTCTAACAATACTGGCCTCTTTACGTGGAGTCAGTTGGGACGACCGGAGCGTGGTCGAATTTTATAGGAACCCGTTAATTTATACTGGACTTTTTGACAATTTTTTCCTATATTTCTGTACAATTTTTCATCTTTGCACAAATCAATTATAATTTTTCAAACTTGAAATGGAATTTCTCTCGCTCATTTTTAATACTACTTTGAAAACCCATTGCAAAATTACTAGCAACAAGTAACAACTTATTCATTTGTTTTCAGTTTAGTGAGCAATAGATAGCTTGATTAAATGCGGCTGATTATAAACGTGTTTTTTTCAGTGCAGTTCTTGAGGGTATGGAGAATTTTTTGACATTAATTTTGTTTATATTTTTATAACACCTCTTGTAACTTCTAAATATAATGTTCCGTAGTTGTTTTTAATACTAATCTTCGTTGGTTAAGTTTCAAATATTAATTTAAATATGTTTCTCATAGTTCCAATTAATTAGTTAAATATAACAGAAAAATAGTATAGAAAGCCGGTTGTGTATGGAGACTTTTTGGACTGACTATATATATATATATATATATATATATATATATATATATATATATATATATATATATATATATATATGCCAACCATTATGTATAAGCAGATAACTTTAAGTGAACTAAGCAAACTGTAGATGAAGCAACGTCATTGCAAGTCAGCAATATGGATCTGCTAACAGAATAAAGAATAATAACTAAGAAGTAGTGAGGCTAAATTATCTGCTATATATGGAAAACTTTAAACTAATCGTAGCCACTAGAGACAAACTCAAAAAATCATGGAAAAGCTCTCCAGAAATATAGGGTTTACAGCTTAGACTACATCAAAGCAGCACCTTAAATATAATTCGGTGAAAAATCAACCAGATGCATTTGAAATAAAAGATATTTAGAATCTTGAGGCAATGGAGGCCGAAGAAATCTACAGTACCTGAGTATAAAGCAATAGTTGACGACTGTCTACCGTAGTGATTCCCAAAGTGGTTCAGGTGGACCCCCAGCGGTCCACGGGAGACTCGACGGGGGTCTACGTTTGCGCGAAAAAAAAATGGGGTTCACAAGTTGTAAGTGGGGGTCCACGAAAATTTATCTGGTTTCGATAGTAAAGAACAAAAATGTTGGCTTGGCTTTACCTATCAATGTAGGCAGATAATACACTACTCGAAAAAATTAAGGAAGCAAAAAAAATTCCAAATTTTTCTGTGATTATTTACAGGCTGTATTTCGGTGAAAAATGGTCGTATTGAGACTTTAAAAAAAAAGCAATTTGAAGCTTTAAGATTCTAATTTTCAGATTTTTTGGCTAACATTTTTTAGGAGCTACGGCTCTCATGCAATCCTAACAGATAACGTGAAAAAATAATATTGCAAATATTTTGCTTTTCTTTGGTCCACGGGCTTGAAAAAAATTTTTTCAGTTAGGCCGGCATATGGATCAGATAGCCTGTTTATTTAGCCTTAATTTCCTTGTTTTAAAAACCTCCCTTAATTTTTTTGAGTAGTGTATTAAGAAGGTCAGCGACCGTTACTTGTAAAAACTTACATATTCGATATTCAGTACAACGCGCGTCGAGACTTGCAAAGCGCCGCCCGCAACGCAACCCGTTCAGACGTGCAAAGGGACAAAATACGACTTGTGCTGTGCTTGCAATCTTGCATGAACTTGTTTGATTCTTCACCAATATAAATACGAATGCCAAGGACAAACGTTACTCATTTGTTTCCGGAATTTTGAAAAGAAAAGTGTGAGTGAATCAATGTCAGTGTTTGCCAGTGCCGGAAAAAGTAAGTACTTGCCTATTTGTTATTCATACTTTTTATTTTATAATGTAATAATATTATATTTATTATGTTTGCGTGTAGTAGGTACGTAATAAAAATTAAATACTGAACAGGGCCATTATTCGATACTTCTATAAAATAACATAAAGCCGAGAAAGATTGAACTTTTAGTACTTTTTATTATAAAATTGCTTTTTTACCCGACTGTGGTGATTCACTTAAGGAGAGATACATGATTGACCTGCATGTTTGTACATATTTCAGTGCCCTCGTAGTTGCTAATGCTAAATTACTAAAAAATATTTTCATAAATTGTACGTGTCTTTATGTACCACTCGTAAACGTACATCAAAGTAATAAATAAATCATTAAAATCGCGGGGTTTTGATGTCAAAATATTCTTTAAAAGTATCTTCTCTCGAATTTTCAGAAAATGTATCAAAATATAATTAATCAAAAACTATTTTTATATTACATTAAAATAGGTTCAGCCGTTTTGTGAAAAAACCTCTATATGGGTCTTAGCAGTTTATTGATTTTAATAATTAAAATCAGTTTTTGCCGACGGCATTTTGGTTTTTTTTTTTCATTTTTTCCTATTTTATTCTGTTAAAATAGCCATATCCTGTTAAAGTCGCCTTATGATTACTAAAACAAACATTTTTTTCTTTACAGGTAGGTAACTGATACGAAACATGGCTGAATCTAAGAAGAAATGTCGACAGTACAGTGTTGATTATTTGAAATTTGGTTTTCTTCCATCAAAGGCAGACAAACGATTGCCCATATGCCTTTTATGCAACAAAGTTTTGAGCAATAACTCTATGAAACCATCGAAGCTCGAAGATCATCTAAGAAGGTGTCATACTGATAAAATAAGTAAAGATTTAAAATATTTTCAAACATTGAAGGAAAAATATGAAAAGAGACCCACCGTGCACAGTACGTTCGCTTCAACGTCTCAAAGTAACGATGATGGCTTGCGGGCATCTTACAATATCTCATTGCTTATAGCGAAATCTGGAAAACCGCACACCATTGGAGAACAGTTAATTTTACCCGCTGTTGAAGAGGTTTTAAAAACTGTTCTGCACAAACCTCCATTTGACGTACTCAAAAGAATTCCTTTGAGTAACAATACTGTACAAAGACGTATTGATGAAATGAGCTCTGATATTGAAAGCTTCTTGTGTAATTATCTGCAAACAACTCATTTTTCTATTCAACTGGACGAGTCAACTTTACCTGGTAATGAAGCATTATTATTGGCATATGTTCGATTTGTTATGGACGAAGAAATCCATGAAGAGCTGTTATTCGCGAAAGCTTTGGAGACGGACACTAAAGGCGAATCAATATTTAATGTCCTGAGTGATCTTTTAAGAAAAAATAGATTCCATTTACAAACATTATTTCGGTGGCAGCAGATGGAGCTCCTGCCATCTTCGGGCGATATCGTGGGTTTATAAGCCATCTTAAAGAATTATACCAGGAGTAACTGCAATTCACTGTATCATCCACCGACAACACCTGGTAGCGAAAAATTTGAGTGATAGATTGCACCAATCGCTTCAATTTGTGATTAAAACAGTTAACAAAATAAGAAGCAATGCGTTGAATACCCGTTTATTTGCACAATTGCGACGAAAATGATGAAGACTTCCAACGATTGCTCTTACATACTGAAGTACACTGGTTGTGGAAAGGTGCATGTTTAACAAGATTTTACTCACTTTTTGAATCAGTTTTAGAGTTTCTAGAAAGTAAAGATCCAGATTTAAAAGAAAACCTGATCAAATTGAAAGCAGACATCGCGTATTTGACAGATTTGTTAAAAAAATTTAATGACATTAACTTGCAGTTACAAATTGAAAGCAGACATCGCGTATTTGACAGATTTGTTCAAAAAATTTAATGACATTAACTTGCAGTTACAAGGGGACAGCCTAAATTTAATAAGAACAAAGGGTGTAATTCGGCTTTTCTTGGAACATTGAAATTTATGAAGCAAAATATTAGTCGGCGCGAATTCTCTCAGTTTCCAAACTTGTCACAGGCAGAATGTCTTGATGAGGATATTCAGACATACCTTCAACATTTAAATGCCCTGCATGATGACTTCAAAAATAGATTTGAAGATATTCTGACGATGGAAATACCACCATGGTTCATAAATCCATTTGATGAAACGGAAGTGGTATTACAAGAGGAGCTACTCGAGCTTAGCACCAAGGAGGAGCTGAAGGTGAAATTTAAAAAAGACTATCAAACATTTTGGCTGCAGGCAGAAATAACCGAAAAATATCCTGGGCTGTGGGAAATTGCGAGAAAACTTTTGATAACGTTTCCCTTGTCATACCTTGTCGAAAAAGTTCTAATGTCGTTACAAACCTATTAACAAAAAAAAGGAGCAGATTGAACATCACAGAACGGGGAGATTTGCGATTATTCCTTACAAAACTGAAGCCAAATATTGATAATTTGCTGTCAATCCACCAAGTACATCCCTCCCATTAAAATTATGACTATTTTTTTTTAATTGTTGATTTGCATTGTTGAAGTTACGGTACGTTATTAATGTTTAATTTTAATTCTATTAAGTCAGTAATCATATTATTTTAATAAATAGAACACAAGAAAACATATTATTTTTCTTTTTATTTTTACATCTTCACATTTTTTGACGAGTTTTGGGAATATGGTAGAAATGTAGCAGCATATATATATATATATATATATATATATATATATATATATATATATATATATATATATATATATATATATATATATATATATATATATATATATATATATATACATATATATATATATATATATATATATATATATATATATATATATATATATATATATATTATATGTATATATATATATATATATATATATATATATATATATATATATATATATATATATATATATTATGTATATGTATATATATATTATATATATATATATATATATATATATATATATATATATATATATATATATATATATATATTATATGTATATATATATATATATATATATATAATATATATATATATATATATATATATATATATATATACATACTCTGTACTTATTTGGAATTGTAAACTAGAGATCGTCAAAAAAAATTTGTAGAAAAATTAGAACGCCCCTTTATCAAGGCACAGAAATATCGCCAGACTGCCACCAAAAAAACAACCTTTAGACGACATAAAAGAGGCAGAGGTGGATATAAAACAGACAACTGGATCAACAAATAATAGACCTACGCACATTTCCTAAAAATTTCCGGAACTTCCGTCTTATACTTTGTCATCTTAAAAAATAACAACCTACGAGGGAAACGTGACAATTGTCAAATACAGAGAATCGCAAGCACAAATAACAAGCCCATGGGAAATGAACGATACCCAAACTGATTCTGTAATTCTGTCAACAAAGGGTGTTATATCTGTCTCATATAAAAATCAACATGACTATATAGTAGGCAGTGCTACTAAAAAGATCACGGACTGTCCGGAAATTTGAAGAAAATGTACAACAATACTTAATGCACCATAACATGGAAAAGGCCTCCTTAAAGCTGAATCCTGATGGTATCTCAGCATATCTGGGATGAGTGAATGTTCGCCGGTGAAAGAGTGTGAACGCTATTTGACTAAATCATGATAATAATAATAATACCTCTAATATGACTAAAATTTATTTACATGTTGACTCAGTATTAAAGAAATTTTCCCGTATAGTTTTCCTGGTCTCATTTTAGAAAAGTATTATTGTATTTGTTAATTCAGTTGTATTTTAAAATATTTAAATACTTACCAAAATTAAAATAAAATTGTATATTTTTCACCGGCTTACCTAAAATAAAAGAATAATTATTAAGGTCTAATATATTTAAAAAATGTTAAAGTTTATTGCAAAATTATTAACTTTCTTAAATAAGACCATAAATAAATAATATAATAAAATTTAAATTTCTATTAACTGTGTTTTTCAAAACCGGCCAAAAAAAATTATGTTGTCTACCATTTGTAAAGGGTGTTTTTTATAGAGGTATAAAACTTTAAGTTGGCAACGCTTTTTTAACTGGCGGCCATTTTGTCAGCTGTCAAGTGATTTATGTTTAGTTGGGTTTGGCATTTCAACATGAATAGACTGACGCCTGAACAACGCTTCCAAATTGTGCAAATTTATTTTGAAAATCATGGCTCTGTTCGAAATACGTATCGCGCACTACGTCCATTTTACGGTCAACATAATCGTCCATCAGAGCAATTAATTCGATTAACTATGGAACGTTTTCGCACCACGTTTACTCTAAATGATAATACGCATCCACAGAGATGTCGTACCGTGCGTACAGAAGAAGTCATTGCTGCTGTAGAGCGTAGCGTAGAGGAAGACCCGAATCAGTCTATCCGCCATCGTGCACAGGAATTGGATATGTGTCCATCCACTTTATGGAAGATTTTGCGGAAAGATCTTGGTTTGCGTGCTTACAAAATCCAACTCGTGCAACAATTGAAGCTACACGATCACCTAGCAAGGCGTAGATTCGGTGAATGGCCCCAAAACAAGATTGCCGTTGATCCCGATTTTCATAAGCGAATTTTGTTTAGCGATGAAGCTCACTTTTGTTTGAATGGATACGACAATAAACAAAACTGCCGTATTTGGAGTGATGATAATCCTCAAGTGTATGTTGAGACACCGTTACATCCAGAAAAACTGACTGTTTGGTGTGCTTTATGGGCTGGTGGAATCATTGGTCCGTACTTCTTTAAAAACGATGCTGGTCAGAATGTTACAGTCAATGGTGACCGCTATAGAGCCATGATTACTGACTTTTTCGTTCATCAATTGAACAACCATGATGTGTGCAGGAGCTGTGGTTTCAACAAGACGGCGCAACATGTCACACAGCTCGTGCCACAATTGAGTTATTGAAGGAAACGTTTGGTAACCGCATAGTTTCACGTTTCGGACCCGTGAATTGCCCTCCAAGATCGTGCGATTTAACGCCGCTAGACTATTTTCTGTGGGGATATGTGAAGTCGCTAGTCTACGCCGATAAGCCCGAAACGATTGACCACTTGGAGGACAACATTCGCCGCGTTATTGCCGATATACGGCCACAAATGTTGGAAAAAGTCATCGAAAATTGGACCTCCAGATTAGACTACGTCCGAGCCAGCCGTGGCGGTCATATGCCAGAAGTCATATTTAAATTATAATGCCAGAAGATTATCTTTCGAATAAAGTAAATTTCATGTCAATTTAAAAAATTCATCTTTGTTTTATTCCATTTCAAAGTTCTATACCTCTATAAAAAACACCCTATATTATATTTAATAATCATCTAAAACATTTTCTAACAAAATATGGCATTTTTTAAAAGGTGTTATTTTGTGCATAATAAAACAAAACACTAGTCTTAAAATTGTTGCTGATAAATATATTTTATAGCATAGATAAAATTCCACCCATACTGAAAAGAGTTTGATACAATAAGTTGCTGTTCCTGTTTATATTTACAATTTGTTCTGATAAGAAATAATTTCTGCGGCTAGCTTGTGCCATTTTGAATTTGTAATCGATATCGACATACAAGATCCTTTAGGGAATTTCATGTATAAGTGGTAAGTAGTAAGAAGTCTAAATTCAAACGAAATAACCGGTCAAGTGCAAGTTGAACTTGCACAATTAGTGTTCGGTACGTTGATTGCTTTTCGAATAAAAAATTTTGTTATAGGGGTATAAAATGATCAGTGACTTCACAAAACACACCCCAAATGAGTTTTCAACAAAGTTTGTTTCCAGTCTTTACTGAAATCTGATGACCTTGAAATTTTTGTTTTTTTTATATACCAGATAAATTATTAAAGGTAATGCACTCGTGATAATTTTCGTTCAATCTACACTCCGTGGAGAATATTCCAGAATTTTCGAGATAAGGTGGGTGGACAGCGATTTTTCGCGATTTTTTAAAAATAGTACAAAGAAAAGTGCGCGCAAGTATTACATTATAAATATATATTTTTTTACTCGTGTTTTCATAAGCTTTCATATGACACCACACTCGATTACCTAGTAAAAAAATTTTTTTTCGGACAGACACCGAAGTGATCTTATAAGTGCTGGAACACTAAAAAAAGATTTTCGAAGAAGAATTGGTTAAATTACTGGCAATAGTCAGATTTTTTTCGAGTTTTTAGTAGTCTACCACCCAACTAATAATTTTAAAACTTTATGCCTTTGTTTACAGAACTCTTGTTAACAAATTGTTGTAAAAATTACCATAATATTTCCAGAACATGTACTCAATCGTAATTTTTTTTTCAAGCTGAACAAGACACCGTACAGTTTTGGTCTCATTACCCCCTCCCCCCCCCCCCCCCCCCCCCCTCCCCCCCCCCCCCCCCCCCCCCCCCCCCTCATGCATCGAAAAATAAAACAATGAAACATAAATCATTTATTAGATATGATATTAATCAAAATATATATTTCAACACAAAAGGAATTAAAGAAACTCCTAGTTGTGATAAAATAGATACAGACGAGGTAAAAATGAGCTTTGAAATAAATAATTTAAGGAGAGTTGACAAACTAGAGGGAAATGAGCATAAGAAACATTTAACAAAGAATTAATCGCTTTCTACATATAATGTAGACATAATCCGAATCTACTATATATTAATGCTACTTGGGCAGTTTCTAAATTTTGATTAATTCGCTAAACTTTCGTTTATAGAAATTTCAGATTGAAGCAGGAACTGTGATCTCTTTTACATTGAAGGTATCCTGTAGAGTGTTGATGTTCAGCTACAGCTGATTTTACAATGTGTTCCTTTTTAATATATCTTTCATGTTTCTGGATACGCTGAACCACGAGAACAGGCTATTTTATAGACGCCTCCATTTTACGAATGATTTCTGTCTTTTGATGGATTACAAGCATTTTCCAGTTTTCTTACATGTGTTGTACATTGTGCAGTTGTTCGTAAGACTGCACTTTCTATTGGTAGATCTTTTTTACTATCTTGTTTAAGAACCGCGTTTTTTAAAGCCGTTAAACAGATGTCTCATAGTTTCAAAACCATTAATTTAATTGATGAATATATCTGTTTCTAATGAGATAACATACTCATCATATTTTAATAAAGCTAATAATTACCTCAAGAAATCCAGCATTCTTACAATTTTTAACATTTGAAAATTGAAAAATGTTTGAGATCACCAAAATACACAATTCCTTAACGAACTGAAGTTACCATAAAATTCTGTGCTCTTATGGTAGGGTTTATGAAGGAAAAACTAGAAGATCAGTTCCAAATGGAATTAGGAAATATGAAAGATATATCAAAAATATACAACTTGTATAACCAGGTGCATCTGCATATCAACATTTTACCAGATATAAATTTAAAGTAAAATAATCCATAGTTCCCGCTTCGATCTCAAATTTTTATTAATAAAAGTTTAGAGAATCAATCTAAATTTTCAAATACCCTAACAACATCGACTTGACCCGTCGCTCCGTGGCTCCGTAGCGTAGGACTTGTTTGCGATGCAGAAGGTCTCAGGTTCCAATCCCGGCAGGTCGGTATACTTTTATTTAAGTATATATGGCCTGGCCACGTAAAAACGGTAGTAGTTGTTTGCATAAATGCATTAAAGTCCGTAGCAGCACTATCGCGTTATCTAAAAGTTACCGTGAAATACAAAACTGTATGTTTCGGCACTTGGACAACATTGACGGGTATTACAACATTCCCGCCGATATCCTCAGTATATGAAAAAAGAGTAAAATCTCTACCCAGGTTGGGAGGTGAACGATAAAAAGAAAAGTAGTTTCGGATTATGTTTTGTGTCACCTGTACGAAGCGATTATTACCTTTGAACTCATTCAATGTTTAGACAGTTGAAGCTATTGCACTGAAGACATATACCAAGTCGCATTTCACTTATTATTCAGCAAATTCTGACACTAAATTAAGTCTGTGTGTCGAACCATTTATAGTATTTGCCTGATTAAGCATCGCCCAACCCTTCACTAATTCCAAAAATTAAAATGAATTTAAAAGAATTGTTTTAAATGCCAATATTACTCCTAAATTTTACTGAGTTTCCAACGGATCGAGCTCAGCAAAATTTATAAGTGATTTCGAATCGATTCGATGTTATCTATTCAGAATCAATTGAATAAACAATGAATTGACTGATTAAACACGTTAAAGTATATCAAAATAATTCACTGACCAAGCCTATGATTCTTATCAGAGCCAGTAATGTATTTTCAACACAGTTTTAAAAAGGTCTCCAGAGGTGTTTCATGCCGAATAAACTTGCTTCAGTGGCAAGTTACAAGAAACGAACTGCTCCCCTATCGGCAATCCAACAACAAAAATCGATTAATAAAAGACGTTACATACGTCCCACGGGATACGGACACCGTGTCATCTGTTGATTACTCTGGGAAATCGGGTCTAAGTTAGTATCGGAAATATAAGATGAAAGAGATAGGAATGAGATTTTTTGAGAGGTTTAGATAAAGTTTTATGAGATAGACCGTATATTGTTTAAGAGGTTTATTTTTCTGTAAAAATTTTCACATAAAAATACTACTCTATATAACTGAATTGTAATTATGAAAATAATTTTTAAAAAAATTGTTAAATTAAAACATAGGGAAAAAAATTATGTTTTTCCTTATTATTTTTCAATTAAATCAGTCAGCTTTATAAGGGAGTTGAAAAGTTGTCATGGAAACTGAAAACTTGTGCTGAGCAGTACATCATTTAGGCGAAATAATGTTTCTTACATTAAAAGAAATTTAGTTCAAACCACACAGCATGAAAAATAATATAATACATAATAAAATATGATACAATAGCAACTTATTGAACACCTTATAGAATTGTTATTTCTTCAAAACATATGATTTTTATTGCCTAAGCCATAAAAATCTAAAAGTTGAACCAGGTCGAGTTCCCATCGAGCTTCTGGCGCTGACGGAATACCTGTGCGAGGGAACTGACACCAGTTTTCTGTAGACTTTTCAACCTATCCTACAGAAAGGGAATATTTCCTTCCTGCTGGAAATGTGCCACACTTCAGCCGATACCTAAAAAAGGCAAGAAGACCTTGCCAAATAACTACCGACCAGTTGCACTGCTTTCAATAATATGGAAAGTCATGGAAAAGGCTATCAATCAACATCTTCTAAAATACCTTGAAGAATTCAACATTATTAGCAATCACCAATATGGCTTTCGTAAACATAGATCAACAGGAGATCTTCTGACTTATGTAACACATGTTTGGAACAACTCAATTGAACACTTTGGAGAATCTCGAGCGGTTGCTTTTGACATATCCAAGGCATTCGATCGTGTTTGGCACGATAGGCTGTTGGCTAAGCTACGTTCTTGTGGTATGTCTGAAAAGTTCTGTTTGTGGCTCTCATGTTTCCTCAGTGAGCGTTCTTTACGAGCGGCGCTCGACGGATTTTTTTCTAATACCTTCCTTATCAACGCCGGTGTGCCCCAAGACTCCATACTATCTCCTACTCTCTTTCTCATTTACATTAACGATCTGCCGAAAAAGACCGGAAATCTAATCTACAGCTTTGCAGATGACAGTACGCTTATCTCTTCATTCACTTTGAACGCTCGGACATCGGCTGCTCAGGCGAGTGTCCGCAGACAGCGGGAAGTTGTTCATCTTAACAAAAACCTAAAAGAAATTCTATCTTGGGGTGACAGTAACCAAGTGAAATTTAACGCTACAAAAACCCAGGCGGCAGTTTTTTCTAAAAAAGTTAACGTTGCTGAACCCGACATAGTTATGGCGAGGCACTCCATTCCTCTAACATCGTCACTCAATTTGTTGGGCGTAAATTTGGGAGCAAATATGTTCTGACATGAGCTTGTGGCAGGCATAGCAAGGAGAGCTTCTCAAAAGTTGGGTATATTATTTCGAACCAGAAAGCTTTACAATCCACAACAACTGTTAATTCTTTACAAAGCTCAAATTCGACGAAATATGGAATACTGCTCACATGTTTGGGGCTCCGCTCCCAAATATACACTGCATTTGTTGGATTCTATTCAGAGAAGAGCTGCTCGTCTGATTGGAGACGCGGACCTAACCGGCGGCCTTGACTCGCTGGAACATCGAAGAACGGTTGGCGACTTGAGCCTATTCTACAAGTATTTTCATGAAAAGTGTTCGCAGGATGTGGCCCGTTTAATTCCTCCCAGAGCGATGCATGTAAGAAATACACGTCGCTCTGATACTTCACATCCGTATGAGGTTCAGCTTGTTACTCCTTGTACAACGCTTTTCAAGCAGTCTTTTATATGGAGAACATCATCCCTTTGGAATAATTTGCCCAGGACTGTGTTTCCCACCGAGTACAATTTACAGCGATTCAAAAACAACGTGAATCGTTTTTTTTTTTCCGCACAGGCGTCGCTCCTGTAGCGTTTTAGGGACCTCCCTGCAGCACGTGTGCTGGATCCATAAAAAAAAAATAGAATGTTTTAAATTTGATTTCCTTTATCCAGTTAGCTTTTGTTTTACACAATGAAATATTTTCTAAAGTACACACAAGTCAACAAGTAAATATTTTTACAGAAAAATTTAATATAAATAGAAATGAAGAGTTTTTAGACGTTTAACACAATATTTATTTCGCTACCTGTGTAATAATAAATGAATGCAAATTTTCTGGTCTTATATTGCACAGAATTATAGCTTTACTTAACCTCTAATTTTCAAATCAGACTAATTTTCCTGTTAAAGCACTAAAAATTTTAAAAATTTAAAAAAAAAAACTATATTATTTTAATTACATATAATATGGTCGTCTAAATCTTCACCACTTTTAAAGTGTAGAAAATATGTGACTCTACATGATTGTTATTCAACACACAGTTTCGGTATCAGTGCTAATTTGAAGCTGATAGGTTGAAACCATTTAAAATCTGTGCCTGTCTCAAGATTCTTGGTATCAAAATTAGTGAAGAGTATATTTTGTAAACGAAATAATTGCAGTTGTTATTTGGAATTTACAAAAAATGAGCGGTAATATATACATACCGTCCATTAGAAATTTTAGTCGGTATTTAATTTTAGCTACATTATATGTAACAATTAATATTATTTCACAAAATTTTCAAAAGACACTATAAAGCAGACAAGTTTCTCTTATTTCTCTTGCTAAGATTTTATATTCAATCTTTGGTCTCCTCCCACCTCCTAATATGGGAGGACATCTGGTCCTAAAAGTAATAATCCTTCACCACATACCATCCCTCCAACTTCCTTACCCCTTGTCAACATGTTTGGCAGGCACGACAGGGTAATGGCTAAAAACCCCAAAATGAAAAATTAATATGTCGAATTTCCAAAATGCAGTACCACAAACGAGTAGAGGAACCTCCACTGCTTTTGCAGTCAGTCCCGTAAATTCTGGAGAGGCCAAAAATTCGAAAGTAAAATACAATTGTATACCTACAGCACATAAATAACCCAAAAGAACATACCAACTTACAACACAAGAACTTTAAGATCCGAAGAAAAAATGATCGAATTGGAAGAAGAGCTGAAAAACATAAAGCAGACAAGTTGGGCTTAGCAGAAGTAAGAAGAACAGGAGTGTCTTGAATCACCCTGAAAAGTGGCCAGAAATTTTTCTATAGGGGCAATGAAAGTAAGAAAATTGGAGAATTTACTTATACATAAAATAATAGCAGATACTATTATTCAGTGCAAAGGTACATCAGAAAGAGTGATTTCAGTAGACATACAGATGAGCAGAAGATGCAAATGAGGAATCATTCCAGTCTATGCACTAATATCAGACAGCGAGGAAGAAGAAATTGACTAATTCTACGAAGATATAAACAAAGCGTTGCTAATACCACAAGACAAGATATGGGATTAAGAAGTTTGGTTTAGGTACGAGGAAAAGCAGAGGAAAAATATTATCAGATTTTGTCAACTAAAAATTACTTATATATAATATATATATATATATATATATATATATATATATATATATATATATATATATATGTATATATATATACACACGTTAAGAATACATTTTTCCAAAAGCCAGAACATGGTCCATGGACATGGCAAAAGGCACATAGGAAAACAAGAATCGAATTGATTATGTTTCATCAAATAACAGGAACATTGTAAACGACAGATTACGATAAGCAGAATAATTCTGAAGCAGGAGAGACGTAGGCTGATAACGCACACAAAGATAAAGACACCAATTAAAACAATAAAACAAAACACAGAAGAAGATCGTAGTAGTATTGGAAAGTCATATATAACACATAAACTACCAGAATTTGATGAACTAAATACACAAATAACCAACAGACTACAAGGCAAATAGCAACATCGAAAAAAGAAAAAAAGTACATAAATTAAGTAAAGAGACACAAAATCTAATGAAACAGGGAAGACTATTAAGAAATCATCATAAAAAATGGCAGATTAGAATTGGCAGAAATACACAAAAAAAATAAAGAAAAAGATCAGAGAAGACATCAACCAGCAAAGAAACTCGAAAATAGAAGAAACTCTGAAAGATGGAAGAAGTTTGAAACACTTAAACAAACTTATAAATGAAGGGAAATATCAAATAAAAAAAATGTGGGATATGAAGAATTCCCGATATAACAACGGATGAAATAATGAACACCATACGACATAGGCACAACAACAAAGAGGCAGAGAACGCTGAAACAACTGTTGAAATAATAAGGTATAAAGGAATATCGCTAATAAAATACTCACTAGAATGATAATGTATAGATTAACGAACAAATTACACAGTTATCAAGAACGCGAACAAGCGAGATTCAGACGGAGATACAGTACTTTGGACCATTTTCAAACAATTAGATTAGTAAGTGGAAAAAACAAATGAATATAAGGTCACCTCGTGGATAACAATGGTTGACTACGAAAAAGTATTTGATTCGGTTATAGATATGGGCAGTTCTTAACATCTTAAGTAAAAGCAGAGTCGACGAAAGATACACAAATTTTCTTGAACACATATATAAAAATGCCACATCACAAACAATGCTTGAAAAAAAAAAATAAAATCAAAATTAAAAGAGAAATTCGACAACCTAACTCAATATTCTCAAAGCTGTACGTTGACTCTAGAAGACATGTTCAAATCGCTAAAGTGTGAAAATAGAGGGATACTAATGGACGGTGAAAGATCAAATCACTTAAGGTTCGCTGATTATGTCACTCTGGTCACCAACACAAAAAAAGAATTACAAGAAATGCTGATGGAATTAAATAAGAACTCTCGAGAAAGAGGTCTGAATATAAAGTTCAACAATACCTAATATTTGAACGACGAAACTGAAGATAACAGCCAAGAACTATTAATGGAAGGTGAAAGACTAGAACAAGTACAAACATTCATAAATTTAGGAAAAAAACCGAAATATCAAAAAATAATTTAAAGGCTAACTTGGCTAGAAAAGTCTCGCTGGCTTGGTTTGCGTTCGGAAGATTACAATCCAGATTTAAATTAGATTTTCCAAATACAATAAAAGCCAGAGTGTTAGACAATATATACTGCGGGTATTCATGTATGGCTTTGAAACGTGGACTTTAAAAAAAAGTATAATTCATAAACTTCAAGCAACTCTAAAAGCAATGGAGAGAAGAATGGTAAATACGAAGAAGATCAAAAGATGTAATATAACGAATATTTATATTAAGATGGAATCTGGCGGGGATATCACAAGGATAAATGATAACAGATGGATATGCCGTACGGTTGAATGGAGAACTAGAGAACAAAAAAGATGCAGAGGTACACTACAGACAAGATGGATGGAAGTCATAAAAAGATTAGCGGGACACGATTGGATGCAAAAAGGAAACAGAGCTGATTGGGGACAACTTAGGGTGGCTTACATCCGACTATGAATGGAATAAGCTAATAATGGTGATGATGATGATGAAGAGTATGTAGAGGTTAATGTAATCTTTGAGTTTTAAAAATTTCGGAAGTACTACCTTTACTCAATTTTTTTTTTTTGTATTAATAACTCAATATATAAATATCTACCATATAAAGGACCGATAAAATTGAATATGAATTGAAGTAATGTGCAAGTTTTAAGTTTATTTTGATTTATAGTTTAAATTTTTATCACAAAAAACAATAAATTTGCCACACGGTTATCTATTTAAGCCATGAGATTCCTTACGAGTAATAGGATTTTTTGTTTTTATAGGAAACCAATATTGTACTTGAACACCTATAACATTTAATGCATATATACTCAGTTAATTAATTTTTCATTTTCTACGCAAAATCGGCCAATGTTATTACGCAGAGTATTTTCTTAATATTAACCACATCAATTTAACTTTTAATGAACTCGGTGGGGAAGCAAATTTAAAAAAAATTATGTATATTTTTCTATTACACAAATTGCAGAAACTGTACCCACACACACACACACACACACACCACAAATACTATAATTATTTTATATTAAGCTTTTCGTAAATCAACTTATTGTAAATCAGAATAAAATTATAACATTTGTATCTTAATTTTGATCAGATACCTAATATAGAATGTATGATTTTATTGGTTCTAGCTTTTTACCCTATTATAATAATAAAAATTTCATTACATTTGTGCCATACATTTCATTACATTTATGCCATACAACACACACAACAATTAATACATTTTTGGCCCAAAAAAATCAGGTGATGAAGTTGCCAACGAGAACTCTCTTTTAACCTTAGTTTCGATGGAATTCCTTATGTATGAAAACTGCTGATTTACAAACTACGTGTAACCATATATATAAATATACTGTATATAAATAGTTTTTAAAAGTCCTAATCTATAATTTTACTAAACAAATAATTTGGTTAGGACATAATGTTAATGATAATATGATGTAAAATTTACTTTCACAAGTCGTACGTCTTAAATTGATAAACTTCTGGTTACTTCATTTGATATTTTCGCGGAAGCGTACTTAAACATGGTTTAACCCTTTTAAGACTGGATTAAATTATACACTTTAAGTAATCAAGAAAGTGACGCCACCTATTGTCAAGAATGTTAGGCCACTATTTAACTTGGTACAAAGCGTAAAAGAATTGTGAGTTCTAAGTATGAATCTTTCTTTACCGTAAGTAAAAACTTTAATAAATGTGATCATAAAAGTTTCTACTGTTGGGTTTAAATTTTATAAAAATATATCTTGGTTAAGTGTAATAGTTTATATGGACTGCTTCTGTAACTGTACTGATGAGGTACTGTTATAGTCTGACGGCATATATATTGGTGGCGTCTCTAGAATTAGTCACTCAGTAAGGATACGAGTATAAGGAAAAATTTTAAGTGAACGTAGTTTTAATGCCGAACCGATTAATTAGCTTATATTTCATTCGATCAATAAAACACCGCATAATAATTATTTGCAACTTAAAGAAGAAGATATTTTAATTATTAATAGTTATTCCAACAGCTTGCTCAATAAACGTAAACTTGGGAACTTAATTATGTAAATTATTCAGTTTATCAGCGTTGGTTCTACTTAAGATGGGTTTACGTTTCAAATAATATAATGGTAAATCTCCTTAATATTTCAGTTCTAGAGAAATATTCCTTCAAATACAATATTTACTACTTACTAAGGTTCTCCACATTTAGACAACTAACACTGACAAGTATATGGAAATGTATAAAAGATTAGACCCTTTTTAGGCGAAGTGATTTCTTAAATTAAATTTTAACAACATATGAGTTGATGTAGGTATGGAATGACACATGGACAGGATTTTGTTGCATTTCCGAGGTTTCATTAAACTGGAATAAAATTTTCACAAAATTATGTTTAGGAATAAAAAAATATAAAAATCCTTGTCCTAGATTTCTAGAAATTTCGAAATATGTAGTAAACTTCAAAACGCTTAGATCATATTTGAATCTTGTCTGGTTAGATCCCAAATATAAGTTTACTAGACATGTTGGATAGAAAACTAAGGAACAATGCGAAAGCAAACTGACGGTGCGGGAAATCAGAAGTAAAAAAAGTGTAAAATATGAGATTTTAAAAACTCTCGTTATGCAATATGTATTTATCGAATTTTCTTATGTAATAAAAAAAATTGGACATAATTTTGATAGGAAACTATACCATTGGCTCTCAAAGGTACCCTCTTGTCAAGTACCTGGCTTCCGTCTTAAAACCTTCGCCAGCAAAACAGACAGTTTAATTTTAAAATCTTCTCATCTTGTACAACGACTTAAAGAATTCAAACTCCTTACCCTAATGTGATGTTATTTATTTATTAATTTAATGATATTTTAATCGGCTTCGATATCAAATCTCTCTTCACCAAAGTCAGGATTACTCAAAACCTGCTATAAGAGTGCCTGGCTTTAGTTAAGAAACGCCCGGTACGATAAACCTATTCTCTTTTTTCTCCAATTATTGCAAACATTTTATGGAACACTTCGAAAAACAAGCCATATGCACTTTTCATTTTAAACCGAAGCTCTGAAAATATTACGTAGATGACATTTTCATAATTTCGACCCACGGTCAAGAATTTTTTTAAAGTTATCTCAATCATCCTTTTTCATCCAAATATCCACTTTACTTTTCATATTTAAAATAAGAATACTTTCATTTTCCTAGATATTCTTATTAATCGAAAGACTGATATGACTTTAAGTTACTCAGTATACAGCAAGCCCACTCACACGAGTATATTTTTAAATGCTTCTTTGCATCACCATCTCGCCAAAACGCACTCAGTCAATATCTTTGCGAATAGAACTATATCACTATCTTAGCCACAATCCCTTTAATCAGAACTAAACAACCTTACTTCCATGCTTTAATCAAACAATTTCCAGTGCCGATATATAAAACTCTCCATTCGAGAACGTAGGTATTTCCAGGTGTTTCCGAAACCTAAAAGTCAAGCTGATCAGTTTTGCAGTCCTTCCATACAATAAGAATGTCAGATTGCATTTCAAAAATTCTGCTAAATAATAACACGATTCTCTACATGCTCTAAACTTTCGAGATAGCTCCGATCTGTTAAAGAAAAGATTTTCCTAATACTTTCACCCAAAATTTTGAGCAACTAATTCTAGAGACGCGACCGATGTATATACTAGCAGACGATATTAATACCTCATCAGTACTTTTACAGAAAAGTAGATCACATGAAATATTGCACCTATATTTTTATAATATTTAAACATCTAAAATAGCCCTTCATGGTCATATTTGTAAAGGTTTTTGCTTAAATTCTTCCAATCTAAATGGCTTAAAGTTCTTGTCAATAGATGGTTTTACGTTCGTGACCAATACAAGTACATAATTTAGGTTAGTCTTAAGAGGATTATTCCCTGTTTAAGCACGCTTCATACCAAATGAACTGATCAAAAGTTTATCGATTTAAGATGTACGACTATAAAACCAAATTTTAAATCATATTTATGATATTTATGATATATCATTATGTCCCAACCCAATCCCTAAAGTATCCAACTAGTTTATTTTGCTTAGAAAAATTGTAGATTGAGGCTTTTACAAGTGTTCATATACGGAATATTTAAATCTATTTTACACGTCGCACAGTGGGACAAGAATTTGACTTTTCGTTCAAAATTGTCTAGAGCCCTCAATTATTAACGAAAATTAGATTTTTTTTTTAAATACTCATAAGTGAATTCCGAACCAAAGTAAAGATGCTGATTTATAAAACATAACCTCAAAATTTTTTAAAATTCGAAATTCGGAGGTGAAATTTCAAAGTTCGCGTAATTTCAAGTTTATGTGTTAAATACTGATTTCTCGGGAGTCTTTGGGGTTGCTAAGTCTATTTTCGGGGTCATTTTGTTCATATGCACCCCTTTGAGGGGTGAAAATGGGGGTTGAAGGAAGAAATTAGTCCTGATACTAAAGATAAAATAAGGAATATAAAATAAAAGATGAATTTGTTTTTTTGAGTTTTACATTAATTCCATCGCGATACCGGGGAAAAATTTTCCAAACTCAATTGTATAAAAATTTTGCTTATTTTTTGCTTACATCCTACAAAAGTCTACAATTTTTTTATTTAGCATATTAAAACCTCTCTACTAGTAGCTAAAGTAAGTCGCTTGATAAATTAATAAAGTTTGCCGGCTATAAAATCGCTGCCACATAGCATATCTCCATATCAATTTCTTGTTTTGATTTTATCTTCCTACCCGTATTGTTTTTATTGCTTACGCTCAGTCGCCCACGTAGTATACAAAATTGCCGAAATCCACTACCATGCACCAAGCTACGGTAGAAGATAATAATATAATTAGAACCTGATTTGGTAAATTTTACTTTAATAAAATCTCAAATAAAAGATATTCTGAAATAATACAAAGAAGTTCTGTCAACCTGCCAATCGTACCTCTATCCAGTTACAAACTATTCAACTTTAATCTAAAAATCTACCCGCTGCAAAAAAAGGTCCAATCTTTTATCCATTACCTCATGTTTGTCAATTAAAAGAGGTCTAATCTTTTATCCATTACCGTATATTCGTTAATATTACTTGCTTGAATGGGAAAGACCCTCGTAAGTAGAATATATTGTATCTGTAGAAACGTCTACGAGCTTAATAATTTAGTAGGATTGAGTGGAAATAGCCAGTATTCTCAGACACGGAAAGAATTTAAATGTGTAACGCAATGCCGATACCTAAGCGATCTAATTTTGTTTGGAATTGATGAAACCCGCAAAAAATCAAGGATGGATCAGTGAGGTTAACATGAATATCCGGCAATATAGAGTGCGTCCAGAAAAACTAGGACAAGTGAATAATAAATTAAAGGAATAAATATGAAAAAAATATACCAAATATGAGTGAAATGGAATGATTTTAAATTTAAAACTTTAAAACTGACAAGTATAATTAATCGGTATAATTGTCAGTATATAAATCATAATTAGAAAATTTTATTCGAAGTATAGAAGAAATAAAGACAGGGTGTTATGAAAATAGTTTATTATGTATAAATTGGTGATTTCTTGATCAAGCGAAGGAACATTGAAAATTTTATTTCCCAATTCAATTAAAAATTCTGTAAAAATTCATTCACAACGTCTTGTGAGACACCTGTTGTCATTGTTACCAAATATTCGGTTCCCTTTCAGTAACGTTATATTTGTTTAATAATATTTCCTTAAAACAATAGGATCTTCATATAAAAAGCAACAAAAACTGTTATTAAATGAAATTATTGTAATAATTTTTTTTTTCAGTTGTAAATATTTCTGATATGAAAAGTTAAAGTTATATCAGGGTCTAAATTTTTACTCTCTACGATTACAACTTTAAATTATCCATTCTTTAATATGCCATTATCGTAAATTATTTTTTAATAACAAAGGGCGTACTTCGTTCTGGTGAATTTCTCTATGACAACTAAATTTCAGAGGATCTGGTTAGCGCCCCTGTGCTCTAATCTAGCTTTTTCCACGTGTGGCGTTAGCTCGATCAGCCCGATCAGCCACGCAAATTTAAACTTACTTATGAAATGTATTATGTTGTTATATTTTATAATTATTCAAAGATATTTTAGATTTATTTTTTTATGCATCCATGTATTTATTAGCTCCCAATATAATACGAGGTAAAGATAAGGGCCAGTTGGTTATAACAAAACTTATTCATTAGAAAAAGATTTTAGTGACTGTTTCAGTTTCCTACAAACTTATTTCACTTTTCCACATAGTCGCCGTTCACTTCTAAGCACTTTTCATAACGCTGCACCAGCATCTTTAATCCCTCTGCATAGAAGTTCTCCGCCTGCGAATTGAACCAATTGACAACGGCGCACCTGAGTTCCTCGTCGTCTTTAAATCATTTTCCACCAGGCCACCGTTTCAAGTGAAATCGTCGATCAGATCGCAGTTGTTGGTCCACTTGTTGATTTCATCGGTCTGGATACTGGGCCTGCCACTCCGGTCTTCATCATGTACATTTTTGCGGCCATTTTTGAAGTCTTGACATCATTATTTGACCTTTCCTTCACTCATTACTGTAGGATCGTTAACTAGGCACAACTTCCGGTAATTTTGAGCAGCTGATGATCATTTTGCACACAAAAATCGAATCAGAGCACGCACTTCGCCACTGGCGGAGGCAAGGATTTTCATTGTTGTTTGCATTCACCGACAGGCAAACTACTACTTAATTAGAGTAATAACTTCAGTAGCTTCGGAAACAATCAATAGATGGCGCTGCACATGTACAACTTTGTTCAGACCCGCCAATATTTAAATATAAGCAAACGGCCATTACTTATCGAATATGCCTCGTATAATAAGAAGTTCATATTTGCTACAAATTACCATGCAAACTTTGTTGTTGGCTTACATAAGTGATAAAGAATGCATACATTGTGAAGCTCCTAAAATGTAGTGAAATCTAATTTCATTTTTTTAACTTTGTGTATCAAAGGAAGACGTTTTTCAGACTTAAGTGATATTCCTTCATTCAAAATAGAAAAAAATGCAGAATATACTACCAAGACACATGCTCAAATTAAAATTGTACCTATCTTTAAGTCCTAAAGGACGTCAA
>CM032449.1:163844361-163982957 GCA_019049505.1 Pachyrhynchus sulphureomaculatus | reverse complement strand
AACCCGACCTTGACCACTATCCGAAGAAGTGAATTCAGGAGCTGAAAGTCATTTGGGTCAAGTCTTCGGGAAGTTGTTTCAGGCAGGTGATTTTCTTCTGTCCGCATAAGTGTACAGTTAGTTACGTTTTCGTCTGACCATGTTGACCTTTCTACCTGACGAAAATCCGAAGAACAGAGGTGACGTCAATGACGTCACAAGTCCAGTGGTTGTTGAACAGTGCCCCCTTTTGTCATGTATTTTCGTGAACCTCTTGAAGAGAACGTGTATACTGTTTACCTGTACCTGTTGTCACACCTATTACCTGGTTCAATACCTGTGTCACCACTTCCTGTTAATTTACCTGTAATTTACTCTACTGTAATTTACCTGTTAAAATTTACCCTGTAATAGTTGAAGCTAAGTTATTGCGACGTCACTCGTCCAGTGGATGTAGACCCCCCCTCAGGCCTTTTTGTCACTTTTGTTGTACGGGGGGGGGGGGGGTCTATTTGAGGACTATTACGGGGAATAAATCTTTGGGAAATGTAAATCTGTGTGTATTAAATTAAATAAGTTAAAAAAGTCATGTCTTTGTAGTAGGATTTGAAGCCCCTACATAAGTTGTTTTTCAATACTGCAAAAACCTGGGGACTTATCCTACTTAGCCACAATAGGATTCGTAATAGAGAATGCAATTGTTGGGATGACATAAAAAAGGATTGGCGTGAATTTAAAATAATTGTGAAAAGTGCCTGCAAAGTCTGAAATTTGTACAAAGAAGTAGTCGATCCAATGACGTAAATTGTCCAGTGGATGTTGAATCAGTGCCTCTTTGTAGCGGCATATAAGTTGGTCGAAAAAGGTGTAAAATTTAGAGGTAACATAGGTGTAAGATAGGTGTAAATAGATGTGAAATATAGGTGTAAGTGTGTATGAGAAGAAGTCTGCAAGAAGTGTTGTCAATCGACGTAAATTGTCCAGTGGCTGTTGAACAGTGCCCTTTTTGGCAAAATAAAAACAAAAAAAGTTGTTGAAAATGTCTTCCGAATAGGTAGAATCGGTGTAATTAGGTGTAATATGAGATTCTGCAAGAAGTGATCGTCAATGACGTAACAAGTCCAGTAGATGTGCAAACAGGGTATCTTAACTTCATTAAAACTTTAATAAACTTTCATTTGAGGAGAAGTTGCATTATTTTAGATGCTTATTGGTGTGTGGTCTTATCAGAGTAGGGCGTAACTATATAAGAAAGGTTGTATTATTTGGTGAATTGGTTGAATGTGTAAAATTAGATAAGAAATCTTGTGTATTTTGGATATGTGAGCTGTGAAAATGGGTGTTGTCTTTGGGAAAAGGCATGTATTTGATAGGTTTGTTGTGTAAAATTTGCTAATAAGAGTTAAATTTGATTGGTTGAAGGGTAAAAAATGTGTGTTATCTATTCGAAAATTGTGTCTTGATAGGTTGCAATTGTCAAAAGGCAAAGAAGTAAATGTATTAAATAATAGCAATGATACAATGTAAAATCTTGTAATTTGAGCGAAAACAGTAAATAACTGGCGCCGTAAAGTCGGTAAAAATGTCGAAGATAAGGCAAAATGTAAACAAAAAGTATGAATAATGTGTGATTCATGGTACTTTTTGTAAGTAAAATTGAGTAAACAAGTGGCTCGTTAGGTCATCAAAGTAGATAAGAGAGGTCAAAAATAGTTGATAAGAGATGGGAGTGACATGTATGTGAGAATGTAAGAAATAGCAAAAAGTTGTATTAATAGGAAAATTCCATGCAAATAATTGAAAGAGCAAGAAATTTATTTGGCTGTGGGAAAGTTAAAGGCAAAAGTTGTTGTTTGTTTGTTAGGTTACCTCAAGTTATTATAGTGGTATGAAATGAGCTTATTTGTGAGCTCGTTGGATTTTGCTATAAATATGTTATATGCGATGAAAGCAAGTTAAATAAGTAATATTTGTCAAGAATCGTAAAATAAGTACGAAATGAGCTTAAATGAATCTCAAATGAGTTTTTGGTTTTGTAATAATAAATAGTATAAAATATTAAATGAGCCTAGCCTTTTAAACCGTATAAGAGTAAAAGTTGTTGTTTGTTTTTCACAAAGAGTTAGTTTTGTTGAGCTTAGTTTGGTCTCGTTGTATTGTAAATTTTAGTAAAATATATATGTAGAGAGGAGATGATCCTAGCCTAGTCTGATACTCGTATTATGAGAGGAGAATAAAACACAAGTATGAGCAGATATTTAAGACAATATATTAATAAATTCTACAAATTGTTACTAAAATAAAGTAGATACAAGAAACTATAAAATAATTCATTCGAGTCATCTGTTACTAGTTTTTGTAAAAAAGGTTTTGTTGAGCCTAATAAAAAGTATAATTTGGTCTCGTTGTATTGTAAATCTTAGTAAAATATTTGTTAAAAATGAGCTGAGCCTTTGACTCGTTGTTGTGTGGGAACGAGAGGAGAATAAAACATACAAGTATGAGAAACACAGATTTAATAAATATATTACTACCAATGAACAAAAGAGCCTCGTCTAATTTGTTTAAAAATCTTTAACAACTATTCTTCTATACCTTGGAGAAAATTATTCTACTTACTTAGAATAGCTTAAAATATAAAAATCTCTATAAAACAATAAAACTAACTAAAATCTTAAGATGTAAATGTAGAGCCTGGTACGAAATGATACAAAAACCTAAATTAAATGAGAGAGTTCAACAAATTTGATAAGAAAGATCAAATATTTATCGATAAGAGGATGTAAAAATTGTAGATAAAATATAAATTGCAATGTTATGTTTTTACTAATAACTATATATTTGATTAGAAATATTAAATAAATGCGAGAGAGAGAGTTCAACAAAAACAGATAAGAAAGGTTAAAATTAGTTGATAAAGAGGATGTAAAAGTGTGCGATTGGATAAATTAATATTTTAGATTCTTACTTAAAGGGTACTTAAAGTACAAAAATACTATACAATAAAACTAACTAAAATGTTAAGATGTAAATAATATGTTGCCTGGTACGAAATGATACCAACAAAAACCAGTTGTTAAGAGAGTTCAACAAAAACAGATAAGAAAGATCAAATTTTTTTGTCGATAAGAGGATGTAAAATGTATTGGATAAAGTACAAATTGCAATATTATATGCTTTACTAATAACTATTTGACTAAAAATTATGAATTGCTTAATAGTATGTATAAATGAGAGAGAGTTTTCAACAAAAACAGATAAGAAATGTTAAAATTAGTTGATAAAAAGTAGATTCGAAAGCATTAAAATAATTGAAAGACCATAAATTTGTCATAAATTTAAATGTGTAAAAATATTTTGTTTCAAAGTTACTACTATCACTAATTAGTTGATATTTGTATAAATCAAAATTTGTTTCCAAAAGAACAAAGATTTGGCAAAAACTTTGGAAACTGCTGTTGTTGCTACTGTTGTTGCTACTGTTGTTGCTACTGTTATTGGCAGAAGACATTTAGTTAAATAGAGAGAAATTTCTTTATTTCCAACAATTTCGATAATTATATAGTAGTTTTACATTGGATAATGCACAATGCCATGGATTAATATCCTTATGAAAATAACATTCTGGAATCATTTTAAATTGACTTAATTTAGGTTCTTGTTCAATGGGAATGTTGTGTATATAGTCCTCATTTAAGAATTTCTTTAAAATATTCACTTTTGCATTTCCCTTGACGTAAATTCGATATGGAGTTTGATATAAATTTTCAATACATCTTGTAAAATGGGTTCGATATCGTTTATTTCAACAAATCCATTTTCCCAACATAGTCCGTGATATTTGTCTGACCAATCAATCAATTTTTGATCTTTAGCATTAGATATCATAGTTCTCGAGAATGGTGGTTTAAATAAATAATTTGCACAACGATGTCCATCATAAATTGCCAACTCTTTGATTACATATCCAAAAGAACAATTATATCCTTGAATGTCAATAAACACATCTGATTCAATCATATTGAAATCGAATGACTGACTAACTGAATAATAATATTTTTTGTTCAAGTTAAACGTTTAAACTGATGACTATATTAATAAATAATTCGTTCTATTTTATATTTTTTAAACTTATAGATTTGTTTTGCTTAATTAGTTTTTGCTTTATTGCAAAAACAAGTCAATTGTTGTCTTACTTAATTAGTTTTGATTTATGTAAAAACAAAAACAAGTCAATTAGTCTATAAAAATATAATGATACGAGATAAATGTCGAAAAACATGTTTTTAATAACAAATGGAAATTTTTGCATGATGCAAGTGGTAATATTCCAAATTAAATTGCATTTATACTGATAAACGTGTATAATCAGTATATATTTCTAAAAAATGCATATCGGATGATTAATATCCTGTATTTAATATATAAACACCCATCTTATACCGATTCAATTACAATTTTTGTTTGTTGTGTAAAGATTCGTTTCTAGTTAGTTTGAACAAAATGATCTTTGTCGCAGTCGACATAATAGATGAGGAGACGGTCATTAGACATGTTGTATGTGTTATTAAAAGAGTTCTTCAAGTAAGTATGAAGCGTAAAATTCACCTTTCTAAACTTTTACTTGTTTCTTGTCTAACATATTATTATTATTGTTGATTTTCAGAGATATTTTTGTTTGAAATAAGAAGAGGACAGAACACGATTCATTTGTGTTTGGAGGAGGAACCGACACGAGAAGAATGGGAGGAATTTGACAAAGTTCCCTGTGAAAATTGTTTTTTTTACGATGTAATTCTTAGGTAGTCTGTTAATAAAATACAAATATCTTACAAACATTGCTTTATTTTTATAACCAAATTAACAAATTACTAGAGCTTAAACTTATGAATATATACTAATAGATAAATCTTAAAAAACTAATACTTAGATAGAAATATAAGTTTCTAAAAAATATCAAATGATTATCATATGATTAATATCCTGTATTTAATATATAAACACACAAGTCAAGTACAAATAGAGAAGATCCGAAGAAGGCAAGTTGATATTGATTCTCAAGAATTGTTCAAGAGAGAAAATTATACCATTTTCAATTTTCATATTAACACATTATAACGCAAAAAGCAGAAGAGGAAAGTCTGATCAAAGTAGCAGTTTTTCGAGAAAAAGAACCTTTTGTTTGTTGTGTGTAAAGATTCTAGTTAGTTTGAAAGCAAAAATATGATTTTAATATTTGAATCTGAAGATTTGAATGCCTTATCGACAAATATGTTATTACTCCAAGAGTTATTCAATAAAATAGTAAAATTCCTAAATCATCTTACTAGCAATATATTTATTTTTCAGAGATATTTTGTTGGAAATAAAAAGGCAAAGGAGACGTATTCATGTGCGTTTGGAGAAGGAACCGACACAAAAGTATGGGATGAAATTGCGAGACTTCCTGTTAAAAAAGTTTTTTGTAATGAAAAAGATGTAGTCTTTAATAAAATCCAAAATACCTTATAAATATTGTTTTATTTATAACCAAATTATTCCTAGGTTAAACTTTATATACTAATAGATTAAAAAACTAATAATAGATAAATCTAATACAGTTTGTATTATAATAGGTAAAAAAGACTCTAGAGGTACAACAACAACAAACGTAAAATTATTCAGAATCGGAAGAATCTGAATAGACTAAATTTTTTAAAACATTGATTAAATTCCGCAATGTCAATATCTGTTTGCGGTTGTGCACAATATTGTTCGTGCACCAAAAATTGAGCAGCGGGAATCTTATATTTTCCCGAAGAACCAAAATTGTTTGATTTTCTGATAAGACTCCTCTTTCTTTAGAGTCGTAATATTTCTTTCGATCGATGCATTTACCAAAGGACATATAATTAATTGAGCAATTTTTCGATACTTTTCCAATAAGATATTTTTCATCCGATATAAATAAATAATTAGAGGTCCGTTATAGGTTGCATCTACGATACCTGTTCGTATAGTTCCTATAGAATTCGTAGAGGATCCGCAATAATTTGTCCATAGAATCCTATAGGAATATTTACTTTTTCAATCAGTTCAATCTTTGTAGCTTTCCCTGCGGGACAAAATGTGTCGTGTTTAATACAAAGATCGAAACCTGCATCTGATTTTGTATGCTTTCCAACAAGAGTTATTTCCCGGAATAATTATTTTCGAGCTGTCATCATCGTCGTCATTAATTATTTGAATTGCTCTTTCTATACGTACATACAAGTCGGAAAAGTAAGTTTTATCATACATTTGTGGATAATGGGGTAAAAAAGACATATTGGTTGAAAAGGTTGTATTTGGATAATAAGGTGAAAAATTTAAATTGAGTCTTTACATATTTTACGGCTGAAATTAAATCTATCTCTTGTATTTGCATACTTTTCCAAATAATGTCCTTAAGATTGTACTTATTAGGGATAACAATTACCGATGGAAATTGTTCAAATATTTCTGTTGGAATTTCCTTTAAACAGTCGATGATATTCTTTTCATCAAAATTTTCAATCGAGTCAAATATTAATGAAAAATACAATTGAGATAGTGGTGAACGTTCAAATAGTCTATTAAATTTTGTTGTTGTTGCATTTTATTCACAATTGTTAATGTGTGCAGGTTTTGTCTAAAAGTCTTTAATGATTCCCTACTATTTTCATGTTTAACATCATTATAGAGGTGTACGTTTTCAAATCTCTTGAGAAATTTGAGTAGTCCCATATGTGTAAGACCATCCAAAAATATATTTTTAGCAAGTGAAATTTTTCCTTAGGAGTAGTAGTAGTATATTAGTAGTAGTAGTAGGAATTGTTGTATCCATATCAATGATTAGATTAGATGAAGATGTTGTAGGCATGGTAGATTCAACGTTTAAAGAGGACATACTGCAAACAACAACAATTCAAATTAGATATGATGTATAAATATAAAACCTGTTTTAAACTCACATGTTTAAGTAATTACCCCACACACACACACACAAAACAAAATATATGTTGTGAGAGAGGAAAACGCAGACAATTGCTTGTATTTACCAATTCCAAAATCTTTTTATAACATAAAAGAGAGTTCAAAACAGATAAGAAGGTTAAAATTTAGCAGATAAGGAATAAATTCAAATACATTGAATGTACAATATAATTAATATAACTCGTGTTTTATGCAATGATAAAAGTATTAGCAGTATGTAGTTAAAAAATAACAAAAACAACAACTTGTACGGAAAAAGGTTTTATTAAGTATAAAAGAGAAAACTATAATGATTTAACAACAACAATTTTCAATTTGATCAATGTAGGGTTTCATTTTTCTTGTAAAAAGGTGGGACTGATTCCTCGTTGAAATTTTTGAATAAATTTCCCAATTAACTCGTTCTCTATGTCGACGGATAAAATCTTCAGTCAAGTTTTGATGGATACTGATGGCATTCCAATCCAACATTCCGGCAAATTCCTCCATAAATCGTTCGTTTAATTGCTGATATTTTGGGAGATAAGTTGCCAATTGACTTTATTGATACAAGTTCGTATTAGATCTTCGTCTAAATGTTGTTTTTCGTGAAATGATATTCCAATTGACAAAATCTTGAAAATAAATGATAAATTTCGAAGGTAAATCGGGAAAATTGGATATTTCATTCCACCAAGCTCTTAGACAAGCCATTATTTTTTAGAATGTATGTGTCAATAGCAAGTATACAAATAATATGATTGTATTTGATGTATGTTTTTATATATAATTATACAGGAAATGGATGCTATCTGTTTCCTTGTCTTGCAGCAGCCTCTCTCTCTCGATTCCTCGTTCTTCTTTGCCAAAGGAAAGAAGGTAAGCAGGTACGTTCTTTGCTCCATCGTTCTGTTTGATTCGATCTTTGACAACACACGACAAACATTTTTGATTTCGTATTTCACTTTCACCTTTACATTGTGGACATTTTACTCGTACAATAACTGGCATTTTGAACGAATGATATGATGTGTAGTATTAATGAAATGTTTCATACAAGTTATCTCTTCCTACTATTTATAGTTGTAATTGATAGAAGCATGGAAATTAGGCTATTTTTCCTATATACAAAATTAATTAAACAATATGTACAATATTTTACGTATTCTAACTCGATCTCGATAGTAACTATTTATATTTTTGTTAACTTTACATCCACATTTTTAAACAGTTAAATTTTACATTTTCCATATTTTTTAGAGACTTTAAGAGGTTCTCGGGAGGAGAACACGATCTCTATAAAAACAGATGCTAAATAAGTTTTTGATTCATTTATCATTCGCTCATATTGACCACACTAATGTTATCTACCTGTCTATTGTTTGTTCTCGTTATTGTTGTTGTTCAAAGTACAAACAACTACGATGCTGATGTCAATAATTCTTGTAATCAAAATTATGAATATTTATTAGAGGATTATCATTCACTTTATAATACCAGTTTAAATTTGTATCAGGAATGTATTAAGTCACTGGACAATTATATGGATTTATACGATAATGAACAAGCTGTTAATGATATTTGTATGGGAAAAAATTCTAGAATACGAATACCTGGCTGCGAATTTTAACAATGTCGTTAAATTATACGAAAACATATTGCACTGCTCAAGGAAAATATCAAATTGGAATCGGATTTGTATTTATTGAGAACCAATCTAACGGAAACATTGCAAATTTGTCAAGAAAAATACAAAGTAGCATATGTCGTAATTGCCGATTTAAAGGAGGAAATTGAAAATTTTAAAAGTAATTTGACCGATCTGACTCGTGAAATCTATCAGTTAGATAACGATGTGTCCAAATGTCAAAAGGATTTAAAACAACAGAGGAAAGAAGAAACGAAAATTTTCGTAAATCTAAAAGACTGCTTAGAACGAGAAGAAGTACTTTTGGACTCGAAAGACAAATATATTATTCGACTGTCGACGTGTAGAAGACAAAATAGAAAATTGCGAGAAGGAGAAAGTTAAAATTTAATTTGGTGCATTTGAACTACTCATTGCATAGTAATATAATTTATCATCTCAGATTTATGAAATCACATAGTATGTAATTAGTTAATACTTGCAAAATTGTATTCAGTTATAAAATAGACGATATGTTTAAGTAATAAAATGTTTTTTATTAAGTTCACTAAATAGTACAAATAAATAAAACTCATCTATCACATTTTATGATGATTCATTTCGGTCTCTTACAGATATGATTATTTGGCATTAAGTTAGTAAATTGATTCTTGGTTTCATTTTCCAATTTGTTCTTTTTTCTTTCCAAAGTATCTTTTGGTATATAGCCTAGACTACGTACAGTTTGCCATGAAGCCTCTTTGTAATATCGAATACAACTGGAACAATAAGTATTCTGATTATAAGATTTATGACCCAAATAGGTTATTTTACTTTGACATGAAGGACAACTTGTTGAGGAATTCATTCTTTATCGATTTCTATCTCGTTTTCTATTAAACTTTATTATTATTAAAATTATTTCATTTAAACCTTTTTGATATAACGAATCAAGACAAATTTTAAGATTATTTTATTTTACTCCTACTACCCAAGTCATTTTCAATTGAAACCAATATTAAAATGAATAACTAAATACTTTCATGTATCTTATATCTAACTATTATTCGTAAATAAAACAAAGGTAAATGTTTTACAGTTTATTAGTAACTTGAAAAACTTTTACGTTTACAAACTATAAGGTATATTTATTACTTAATATATAGGATTTTATCCCTGGATACTTTTGAATCGCATCCAAAAATGTCTTTTCATCCTCTGCACTCTCTGCCTCTACGTGTAGATACCTTATCGGTAATATCCAGGTAATTTCTTCCAATTTGGTAGTTGGTACTTCTTCCCCGTCCAAGAATACATTAATTTGATTAGTATTATTTACAATTTCAATCTTATGCACACCACGTCTGTGAAAGAAATAAAAGATATAATAATCTATATATTAATTAAGTCAATCATTAAAATCAAATCTAAATATATAAGTAGTAAATTATATGAAACAATACTCACACGAATAAGTTTTTTATTAATATATATAACGTTTTGATAGGTAACACTTTAATGTCTTCAGATTCAAAAATTATCAACATTGTTAAAAGCAACTATTTGTTTCACTACACAACAAATAAATTTGATTCTGAGTAAGAAATTTTAATGCTTATATAGTAAATACAGGAAAAAAAAAAAATAAATCACGTCATTTGATATTTGGAAAATTTATGTGACTAGAGCAATAAATTAATGATATCTTGTTTACTTAAAAACCTTATCAGACAACATTTTTACAGACAAAACGACTCCACTAGTTTACATATTTGCTTATTTATATTTTTAATAGACTAATTGACTCTCATGACGACTATGTATGATGTGATTAAATCCTCTATATAATAGGTGTATAGAAAGGTATTAAAATCAATACAAAATTCATTCGTCTAATAGTTACTTGCTCCAATACTTAATAATGTCGCTTTTTAATGAAGAAGAAGTAAATGCCAACAACGTTATTAAAAGAAATACAGAGTTACTAAGACTACTGGAATTAAGGCAAATGGAAATTGTCGAAGAAGAGGAAGAACATTTACCCTTAAATTTATTAAGAGAAAAATTACTACAACAAAAAGTTCAAGTTGATAAAAATGATGATGATGATGATGATGATGACAACGATGATGAAATCCCACTGAGTAAATTAAAAGAAAAGTGGTTAAAGGAGAAAATGGAAGAGGATGAAGAGATGATTGAACAAACGGAGAGTGAAATGGATGTGGATGATGATGATGATGATGATGATGATGATGAATATTTAAGTTGGGAGGATATAATTAAAATTAGGATACCAGATATTATAGTTTAGATGTTAGATATTTTATAAATACCTTTAAGAAGAAAATAGATATTATTATAGTTTAGATGTTAGATATTTTATAAAATAACCTTTAAGAAGAAAATAGATATTTCTCTCGTATAAAACTTTTGTTTTAATAATTTAAACTTTTCTAGAGACCTAACTATTTTTTATTCCATTCCCTAAAAATACAAAAATAAGATTAATATTGAAATCAATTCAGGTAAACAATTTTTGTGGAGAGGTCATATTATATATGTTTGCTTTGTAAAAGTCGTATTAGTTGTAAAGTAACTGTGACACGATGAAGTTGGCTGTTCTCGATATTCAGGGATTTAACTTTTTATTTGCTGCCGATGATGATAATCATGATGTGTATGTGGAAGAATTCCATGCTAAAGAAATTACTATATCAAATGGTTTACAGACAAGTCATTATGTATTGAAACCCAAAATACCATTTGCTCAATTATCTCGACTCAATAAAAGAGCTGTTTGTAAGACTGAAAAGGAACTTGGTTTACGATATTCTTCCGGCTATGTGGATTACAAGCAAGTTGGAGAAATTTTAGATAAAGTACTGGACAATATTGATGTATTGTATGTAAAAGGAAAACATGTTTTTCGATTCGTTCAAAACAACATTGCTGCTTCTACTACTACTACTAATTTGCATACTAATCCCAATTTCAAGATGATTGATATAGATACTTTAAATGTATGGAACATGCCAACATTTAATCCTACAAAACCTTCCTGTTTAGATCATAATCTAATTTACAATGCTAAAGTTCAATGTAGTACTACAAATTGTATAACACTATTGACATGGCTTTCGATATTCATTCCATAATATCAACATCATATGTGTTTAATAAATTTTTTAAGGAATTTTTCCAAAATGTTAACTGAATAATTTGTAGAAAAATTATTGAAAGAGCGAGTTTAATAAATATTTTCAATTTTCAAACATGTGTGTTTTATTATTTCCTATTTAAAATACTAAAAGTATTAAGAACATAAGAACTTTATACTAGAAAAACAAAACATTAAATATTTAAGGATATAAGGACTTTATTAAGACAAATATACATATATCTATTACTTAAAAAATAAAAGGTAATAAGAATTAACAAGGAGTTTCTAATGGTTGCCTCTTTGTTCTCTTTGTCGTTGTTGGTATTCTCGTTCCCCAATCGGTCTTGGAATTATTGATTGTACATGTTTATCTATAAGATCATGTGTACCAGTCTTCCAGATATCCTGACATTTCGAATGCATTCCTTGTTGTCCCCCTGAAAATAGATCGTTATCACGAACACCACATGCTATACATCCTCCATTTTGATATAAACCGACTCCACTTAACAATTTACCAGGTGTTAATTCGACAGCATTACGATTAATCCAAAGTCCATTTCTTTTTGTTACTACATATAATTGTTGACGATCTTCACTCATTGTTTAGTTGATTTTATGTTTATCAAATACTGACTATTAACCAAACATATCCATTTAAATATACCTATCCCTTCTCAATCGTTCTTTTTTTAACCTCAAGAATTATAGGAGAATCTCAGTATAACACATTAAATTGTCAAAGATTTCATCTTATTTGCAAAATGAATTTATTCAGTCAAGATGATTTAGTATATAAAACTTGTAGAAAAAATTGATGATTTTGTCAAGAAATTAGCATGTTGTTGTGAAACAAGGATTCGACTAATATCTTATCGAGAATATTTAACACCTTTTATCGATCGCAAACAAGTTACGAATAATTTAGAAACACATTACGTATCATGTGTATGGTCACATCCTGGAGTTCGAGAAGGACCCGATACATGTGAATGTTTCCATGTTAATATGGTACTAAGACGTGTCAATGAAGAATTGTCAGCGTTGTCGAATTCAAACAAATGCATCCAATGTAGTATTTATTGCAATCATAATAAGAATAATAAGTTAATTGAACAATTATCTAAACTAGTTGTAAATCTATCGAGCTGTTTTAAAAAATAAATTTTAATACAATGTTAAATAAAATTGCCATCTAAATATTTTGTTTTTAAGTAATAGCGCTAATTAAGTCATAGCAAATTTTCCAATCACTTTGTTATTATAAACATGTTTTCGACATTTATCTCTTTAAATTAGTTTTTGTTATTTTTGTCTATAGCGACTAGTCGACTCCATACATCATTATTTAGATAAGTGGTAATTTTCCAAATTAAACTATTTTGTTGAATTTATACTGATAAACGTGTATAATTAGTATATGTTTCTAAAAAATGCATATCGGATGATTTGTATTTATTATTATATAAACACATACATGTCTTATGTCGAATCAATTACAAGTTATCAACATAGTGACATATAACTGATTTAATCTCTTTGGAAATTTTTAAAAAATAATTCCTAATTCATCGAGTTAAAACAGAAAATTGTCAAATCATACACGATGACAAGTTCTCAATATTCATATAAGCTAGTACTAAAATGTTCACGAAGTGGTGCAACGTTAAAATTTTGTTGGAGTGCTGAAATGGTACAACTGAAGAGCTGGTCCCTGATGTTAACTCAATTAAGTAAATCAAAGTGTAAAAATTGTCTACAACCTTTAATTATGCAAACTTATTATAAAAACAAGCCTTGTGCATTGGTCAGACCAGTACACGAAAATCTGTTCATTGGCAAGGAAGAATATGAATGGCTCAGGGACACACTACTTCATATGGGTCGCAAATGTCTTCGATATACAACTCGAATTAATGTATTAGCAGGAATGAGCGGCCCGTATTCAGCTAAACTGAAGATGGCAGCCTCCACTATACGTAAACGTTCCCACCAGGATGATTAATGTATTATAATAATTTTTGTATTAAGATTTTAGTTAATTTTATATAGAGATTTTATATTTTTTAAGGATTTAAGTAAGTCAATAATTTAAACCAATTGGCTTTTTAGTAGACAAATAATATTGATATTATATTTACAACCTATTTCTTAGTTTATTATTAGTCAAATCTTTGTTCTTTTGGAAACAAATTTTGATTTATACAAATATCAGAATTACTAAGTAGTGATAGTAACTTTAAAACAAACAAAACAACCTTTACGTGTTTACATTTACCTACAACGAAATATCGTAAATTTATTGGTCTTTCAATTATTTTAATGCTTTCGAATCTACTTTTTATCAACTAAACAACCTATTTCTTAGTTTATTATTAGTCAAATCTTTGTTCTTTTGGAAACAAATTTTGATTTATACAAATATCAACTAATTAGTGATAGTAGTAACTTGGAAACAAAATATTTTACATGTTTAAATTTATTGGTCTTTCAATTATTTTAATGCTTTCGATTTATCAACTAATTTTAACATTTCTTATCTGTTTTTGTTGAACTCTCTCTCATTTATACATACTATTAAGCAATTCATAATTTTTAGTCAAATAGTTATTAGTAAAGCATATAATATTGCAATTTGTACTTTATCCAATACATTTTACATCCTCTTATCGACAAAAATTTGATCTTTCTTATCTGTTTTTGTTGAACTCTCTTAACAACTGGTTTTTGTTGGTATCATTTCGTACCAGGCAACATATTATTTACATCTTAACATTTTAGTTAGTTTTATTGTATATTTTTGTACTTTTAAGTATTTAAGTAAGAATCTAAAATATTAATTTATCCAATACATTTTACATCCTCTTATCAACTAATTTTAACCTTTCTTATCTGTTTTTGTTGAACTCTCTCTCGCATTTATTTAATATTTCTAATCAAATATATAGTTATTAGTAAAACATAACATTGCAATTTATATTTTATACATTTTACATCCTCTTATCGATAAATATTTGATCTTTCTTATCAAATTTGTTGAACTCTCTCATTTAATTTAGGTTTTTGTATCATTTCGTACCAGGCTCTACATTTACATCTTAAGATTTTAGTTAGTTTTATTGTTTTATAGAGATTTTATATTTTAAGTATTTAAGTAAGTAGAATAATTTTCTCCAAGGTATAGAAGAATAGTTGTAAAGATTTTTAAACAAATTAGACGAGGCTCTTTTGTTCATTGGTAGTAATATATTTATTAAATCTGTGTTCTCATACTTGTATGTTTTATTCTCCTCTCGTTCCCACACAACAACGAGTCAAAGGCTCAGCTCATTTTTAACAAATATTTTACTAAGATTTACAATACAACGAGACCAAATTATACTTTTATTAGGCTCAACAAAACCTTTTACAAAACTAGTAACAGATGACTCGAATGAATTATTTTATAGTTTCTTGTATCTACTTTATTTTAGTAACAATTTGTAGAATTTATTAATATATTGTCTTAAATATCTGCTCATACTTGTGTTTTATTCTCCTCTCATAATACGAGTACAGACTAGGCTAGGATCATCTCTCTCTACATATATATTTTACTAAAATTTACAATACAACGAGACCAAACTAAGCTCAACAAAACTAACTCTTTGTGAAAAACAAACAACAACTTTTACTCTTATACGGTAAAAGGCTAGGCTCATTTAATATTTTACTATTATTATTACAAACCAAAAACTCATTTGAGATTCATTTAAGCTCATTTCGTACTTATTTTACGATTCTTGACAAATATTACTTATTTAACTTGCTTTCATCTCATATAACATATTATAGCAAAATCCAACGAGCTCACAATAAGCTCATTTCATACCACTATAATAACTTGAGAACAAACAACAACTTTTGCCTTTAACTTTCCCACAGCCAAATAAATTTCTTGCTCTTTCAATTATTTGCATGGAATTTTCCTATTAATACAACTTTTTGCTATTTCTTACATTCTCACATACATTCACTCATCTCTTATCAACTATTTTTGACCTCTCTTATCTACTTTGATGACCTAACGAGCCACTTGTTTACTCAATTTTACTTACAAAAAGTACCATGAATCACACATTATTCATACTTTTTGTTTACATTTTGCCTTATCTTCGACATTTTTACCGACTTTACGGCGCCAGTTATTTACTGTTTTCGCTCAAATTACAAGATTTTACATTGTATCATTGCTATTTTTAATACATTTACTTCTTTGCCTTTACAATTCAACCTATCAGACACAATTTCGAATAGATAACACACATTTTTTTACCCTTCAACCAATCAAATTTATACTCTTATTAGCAAATTTTACACAACAACCTATCAAATACATGCCTTTTCCCAATAGACAACACCCATTTTCACAGCTCACCTATCCAAATACACAGATTCTTATCTAATTTTACACATTCAACCAACCAAATACAACCTTTCTTATCTAGTTACGCCTACTCTGATAAGACCACACCAATAAGCATCTAAACTAATGCAACTTCTCCTCAAATGAAAGTTTATTAAAGTTTTAATGAAGTTAAGATACCCTGTTTGCACATCTACTGGACTTGTTACGTCATTGACGATCACTTCTTGCAGAATCTCATATTACACCTATTTACACCGATTCTACCTATTCGGAAGACATTTTCAACAACTTATTTTGCCAAAAAGGCACTGTTCAACAGCCACTGGACAATTTACGTCATTGACAACACTTCTTGCAGACTTCTTCTCATACACACTTACACCTATTCACATCTATTTACACCTATCTTACACCTATTTACCTCTAATTTTTTACACCTTTTCGACAACTTATATTGCCAAAGAGGCACTGATTCAACATCCACTGGACAATTTACGTCATTGACGACTACTTCTTGTACAAATTTCAACTTTGCAGACTTTTCACATATTATTCACCAATCCTTTTTTATGTCATCCCAACAATTGCATTCTCTATTACGAATCCTATTTGGCTAAGTAGGATAAGTCCCCAGGTTTTGCAGTATTGAAAACAACTTATGTAGGTTCAAATCCTACTACAGACATGACTTTTTTTAACTTATTTAATTTAATACACAACATTTAAGATTTATTCTAAGTCCTCAAGGTCAACAAAAGTGACAAAAAGGCACTGAGCTACATCCACTGGACGAGTGACGTCAAAACTTCTTCAACTATTACAGGTAAATTACAGGTAAATTACAGGTAAATTACAGGTAAACAGGTGACACAGGTATACAGGTAATTAGGTGACAACAGGTACAGGTAAACAGGTATACACTTCTTCAAGAGGTTCACGAAATATGACAAAAGGGCACTGTTCAACAACCACTGGACTTGTGACGTCATTGACGTCACCTCTTCGGATTTTTCAGGTAGAAAGGTCAAAGGTCAACGAAAACGTAACTAACTACACTTATGCGGACGAAGAAACACCTGCCTGAAACAACTTCCAGAAGACTTGACCCAAATGACTTTCAGCTCCTGAATTCACTTCTTCGGATAGTGGTCAAGGTCGGGTTAAAAAGTGGCCATCGAGGTGTCCCCAGAAGCGCGTTACCTCTACTACTTATACAGAGGGTAAAATACATTATATGTTAGTAGATTCTTCCTAGAAAACACTTAACTCTATCTTTTTTTTAATTTAAATTTTATATATATATATATATATATATATATATATATATATATATATATATACATATATATATATATATATATATATATATATATATATATATATATATATATATATATATATATACATATATATATATATATATATATATATATATATATATATATATATATATATATATATATATATATATCTGATAGTACACACTACCCAAAATGTTTCGTGGTTTATTCAAATGGTTGGAAAAGCTCTAGTACTCGTAGTAACAGTTTAATTAAGTTCTACTGATTTGGCGTCAGAGAAAAAAGTGACTCACATTCAGCAGCAAGCAATGTAACTATATCTTGTACAATTTTAGAATCTTTAGGTTTGTTCTAATTTAATTACGGAAAGAGATAAGTAGTTTAAATGAGTTACGGTCGTTCTTCTGACTTGTAACTTCAGCACAGATCACTGCACTTTCAGAGAGTGGATTACTAGCAGTTGTTGGGTATGTTGAAATATAATTAATTATTTAATCTTAAGTCTCTTGTAGCTTTTTTAATATTAGCTGCACTCTTTCTAATAAATGGCATTGTTTATACTGTTTTCTTCAAGCATCTGATTTAAGGCATTTTTGATGTTTTCGCTAATGCGACTACCTTCTAGGCCTTAAATATTAAGCATAAAATGCTTTGGAGCAAAATCTTTAGTTAATCAAACTTGTTGTTTACGTCAGATGTCCACATATCTGTTGTAAGGGAAAAGAAATCAATATCTAATGGTAAATCAGCAATTGGATAAGTTTTTCGTATATGTTAGGAATGAGGCTTTGGCTAAAAAATGGCCTTAATAAAGATCGTTGATTGTTCATTTTATTCATAAATTTACAACTGGTCCTCGGGTGTCGGTAGTTGCCAGTAGTCCTGTCGAAAATCGTAAGCTTACCAGGCAATAAATACTAAATTGAAAATGGATTGAATTTTAAAATGTTTAATTAGAAATATGTGCTTATGAAAGCATTTATTTTTTACGAAATATATGGTTTACATACGGCTATATGGTTCTAGGATACACAATATTAAAATGTAATATGGAAAATGGATTATATTTTGCATAAACATTATTAAATTATAATATTAAAAATGGATTCTATTTTGATGTGCTTAATTATAAATATGTGCTTATGAAAGTGTTTATTTTTTACGAATTGCATAGTTTCCATAAAGCCATGTGGTTTTTGTTTAAACAATATTAATATATAATATTAAAAATGGATTGTATTTTGAAGTGTGCTTATGAAAGAGTTTATTTTTTAAGAAATGCATAGTTTAGATAAGGTCGTATGGTTTTTGTATAACCAATATTAAAATATAATATCTAAACTACTACACACTCGTTGGCACCTTATCAATAATATCTGTGTGATTTCTACTTTTGGGAAAAAATATAATAATTTTTGTAGACAATAATACATACAGTTTAGTAAGGTTATGCTTTAACTGTTTTTCTTTCAATCATCATAAGGTCCGTGACAGTTTAACAACTTGTTTTCCTTAATTTATTATGTATTCAGCTTTTCATATCGAACTCTTTATTTTCCATGTGTAGAGCAACATGTAAGAGGGTGCTAGTTCTTTTCTATGTTCCATTTTCTATTTGTGCCACTACAGCACCAGAGTTAATTTAGTTTTAACGTACTGGATGCGAAAATTATTTCGTTAGTTACAGAATCTTTTTGTCTAATTTGATCATGGAACTTCCGACAAAGAAAAAAATATTCTCGTCTATTTACGTTGTCTAAATGGAAGTAGATAAGGTAGATCATTTTAGAAAACTAAAAAATCCATTTAAATAGTAGAATTGCTTTCTTTAAATGGTTCTTTTTTTATCAATAATGAACTTTTTAATTTTTCTGGAAAAGTTTTTACTACCACGATTTTAAACTTTTTCTTGCCTTTCAATTTTGCCAGAGAACTGTATAGATACGATGGTAGATTGACAAGTCCTGTAAGAAACATGGTATATAATTTTTTTACAAAAACAAAAATTTATTTTTCAACAGAATTTCCATGGCTCTCAACACATTTGGTCCATCGGGATTCTAGCTTTTTAGCTCCGTCAGAAAAAAAAATTGTTTCTAACTGTCCGTAAATCTGAATGAGGCTAGAGACCAAAAAACCTTTTCGTGCTGACGAAATACCTGCCACAGTATTTAAAAACTGCGCGAGAGAACTAACACCACTTTTCTGTAGACCTTTCAATGTACCCTACAGAAAGAGAATATTTCCTTCCTATTGGAAATTTGCCGCAGTTCAATCGATACACAAAAAAGGGCAAGACGGCCTTGCCAAATAACTACCGAGCAGTCGCACCACTTTCAAAATATCGAAAGTTATGGAAAAGGCTATCAATCAGCATCTTCTAAAATATCTTGAAGGATTCAATATTATTAGCAACCATCAATATGACTTTCGTAAACATAGATTAACAGGAGATCTTCTACCTTATATAACACATGTTTGGAACAACGCAATTGAACACTGTGGACAATCTCGAGATGTTGTTCTTGATATATCTAAGGCATTTAACCGTGTTTGGCCCCATGGATGGTTGGCTAAGCTACGCTCTTCGGGCGTTTCTGAAAAGTTCTGTTTATGGCTTTCAAGATTCCTCAAAGTGCGTTCTTTACGAGTGACAATCGACGAGTTTCTTTCTAACACATCTACTTTCAACGCCGGTATGTTCCAGGGCTCCATACTGTCTCCTCCTCTCTTTCTCATTTACGTTAGCGATCTGCTGGAAAAAACAAAGAATCCAACCTATAGCTTTGCAGATGGCAGTACGCTTATCTCATCATTCACTTTGAAGGCTCGAACATCGGCTACTCATGCAAATATCCGCAGACAGCAGGAGGTCGTTCGACTTAATAAAGACCTGGAAGAAATTTTATCTTGGTGTGACAGTGACCAAGTAGAACGCTACAAAAACCCAGGCGGCAGTTTCTTTTAAAAAGTTAACGTTGCTAAACCAAACATAGTTATGCCGGGGCACTCCATTCTGCTATCATCGTCACTTAATTTGCTAAGCGTTCATTTGGGAACTAATATCTCTTGGCATGAACATGTTGCAAGCATAGCAAAGAGAGTTTCTCAAAAGTTGCGAATATTATTTCGAACTAGAAATACTCCACAACAACTGTTAATTCCGTACAAAACTCAAATTCGATCAACCATGGAATACTGCTCACATGTTTGGGGCTATGCTCCCAAACATACACTGCATTTGTTGGAATCTATTCAGAAGAGAGCTGTTTGCCTGATTGGAGACTCGGAACTGACTAGCAACTTTGATTCGTTGGAACATCGAAGAATGGTTGGCGACTTGAGTCTATTCCACAAGTATTTTCATGGAAAGGGATGGATGTAGTCCGCTTAATTTCTCCCAGAGCAGTGCATGCTAGAAATACACGTCGCGCTAATACTTCACATCCGTATGAGGTTCAGCTTGTTATTCCTCGTACAACCTTTTTCAAGCAGTCTTATATATGGAGAACATCCTCCTTTTGGAATAATTTGCTCAGGGCTGTCTTTCCCACCGAGTAAAATTTACAGCGATTCAAGAACAACGTAAATCGCTTTTTCCGCACAAGTGCCGCTCCTGGAGCGCTTTAGGAACTTCCGCAACAAACAGACCACATCACTCTTTTTAGTGTTCCGTACGGAACACTTATAAGATCACTTCGGCGTCTGTCTGTCTGTCTGTCTGTCACACCCGATTTTCTCCGAAACTATTTGATATAGAAAGGTGAAATTTGGTAATAATATAGGAATTGATGGCCTCATCAGAGCCATGTAGTTTTGAGAATTAAATTTTGACTTAAGGGGTTAGTTTTTTGGGGGGTGAAGTCGGAAGTGAAAAAAAATTTTTTTTTACTAGGTCATCGAGTGTGGTGTTAAATGAAAGCTTGTGAAAACACGAGTAAAAAATATAGATATAATATTATACTTGCGCGCACTTTTCTTTGTATTATTTTTAAAAATTCGCCAAAAATCGCTGTCCCGGGCCTTATCTCGAAAAGTACTTATCAAAAAATTTCGAAAAAATTCTGGAATATTCTTCACGGGGTGTAGATTGAGCGAAAATTATCACGAGTGCATTACCTTTAATAATTTATATTGTATATAAAAAAAACAAAAATTTCAAGGTCATCAGATTTCAGTAAAGATTGGAAACAAACTTTGTTGAAAACTCATTTGGGGTGTGTTTTGTGAAGTCACTAATCATTTTATACCACCGTAACAATAATTTTGACTTGAGGGGTTCGTTTTGAGGGGTTAAATCGGAAGTGAAAAAAAATTTTTTTTACTAGGTCATCGAGTGTGGTGTCAAAGGAAAGCTTGTGAAAACACGAGTAAAAAATATATATATAATGTAATACTTGCGCACACTTTTCTTCGTATTACTTTTAAAAAATCGCTGTCCCTTACCTTATCTCGAAAAGTACTGATCAAAAAATTTTGAAAAAATTCTGGAATATCCTCCACGGGGTATAGATTGAACGAAAATTATCACGAGTGCATTACCTTTAATAATTTATTTGGTATATAAAAAAAAAACAAAATTTCAAGGTCACCAGTTTTCAGTAAAGATTGGAAACAAACTTTGTTGAAAACTCATTTGAGGTGTGTTTTGTGAAGTCACTGATCATTATATACCACCCTAACAAAAATTTTTATTTTAAAAACAATCAAAGTACGGAACACTAATTGTGCAAGTTCAACTTGCACTTGACCGGTTTTTTTAATTTACCTTAGCGGCAGATCAAAATGTCGATTTTAATAGCTCTAAATAAATAATTAATATTGTTAGATAAAAGAAATAATGGCCTCAACCTTTTAGCTCTATGTTAATACGTAATAAAATAATACTTCAGCACATTAGTAGACAACAGCCTATAGAACAACGTCTGGACCATACAACGCCAACCAATGACTGGAACAATTTACGGTCACAACAAAGTATAAATTAGTCATATAGATCAGAAACTTTCAGTTTTCCGTCATTTATCCGCTTTTATATGGAGAATCTCATCCCTTTGGAATAATTTGCCCAGAACTGTATTTCCGACCGAGTACAATTTACAACGATTCAAGACCAACATGAATTGCCTTTTCCGCACACGTGTCGCTCCTGTAGCACTTTAAGAATTTTCCTGCAGCACGTGTGCTAGGCCCATAAAAAAAATACTCGTTTACAGTACGGATAACCTCGTCATTAGACGAATTTTTTTTTTCCAAGCCAATTCCTGTAACGATTGTGTTTAATGTTTCAAAAAGAAGCAACGCGCAGTTGTTTGTTGACAGGTATCGTAAGTGATTGGTGTTACACGTTTTGTACAAATAAATGAAGCCAAATATCGTGATTAGTGATAAAACATTTTTATTTAAAAAAAGTGGAATGCAGACCATATAGACACTAAACTGAAGAAAGTTCGTGGAGACTCTGCACTAGCATTCAAGACTATTACTGGATAAATCAATTTAAACGTTGCCGTATGAGTATTTCAGATGTTGCACGTTCAAGTTAATTCAGGTCGACGATCGATAAAATTCATGGTATCGTGATTGAAGATCCTCGCATTAGCATTGCTAAGATGGTGTGTATCTCACAGGAATGGGTGTATAATATTCTGCATGAAGTTCTAAAAATGAAAAAGTTGACTGCACGATGGGTGTCGTGATTGGTAACTCCAGGCCAAAAACGCAGGAGTAAGGACTTTCAAATTCCTGTTAGGAAAAGTTTCAGGGTAATACGAAGGGCTTTTGATTTCTGACTGTAAACAGTGGGTGAGAGTGTACCATAAAAAGAAAAAAATAGTTTTAGCAGCGGCAGAAGTGATGGAAACTATTTTTGGGGAACAAATGGGTTATCAGTATGATTGAATATTTGGAAAAGGGTAAAAGAATAGAAGCGACCAAGATTAGCGCGCATAAATGTGCTCCTAAACCAGAGCAATGCGCTTGCTCACACATTGGCCGGTGTTTTCTATAAGACTTTTCAAACCACTCTCGTAGGCAAACATAAAATATGATGGTGCTATGAGAAGTTCCTGAACATTAGCTTTTTGTTCTGTTCAAAAAAAAAAAAAATATTTTGCAGAATATATTTTTAAAATTGAAGGCTTGGTAACATTGTGTTTTTTTTTTATTCATTTGTTTGCTTAGCTTTCCAGGCTGATCATATAGTGCGGATTCATGGATGGAGAAATGTGTTTCAAATTGTGTCGACGAGTACACCCGTTGATCAATGTTTTTTGACTTGATAGTTGCAAACGTTTTGCTGAAGTCTCATTTGAAATTTTTGTTGCTTATTGGCCCGTAAATGACGGAAAACTGAAAGTTTCTGATCTATATGACTAATTTATACTTTGTTGTGACCGTAAATTATCCCAGTCATTGGTTGGCGTTGTATGGTCCAGACGTTGTTCTATAGGCTGTTGTCTACTAATGTGCTGAAGTATTATTTTATTACGTATTAACATAGAGCTAAAAGGTTGAGGCCCTTATTTCTTTTATCTAACAATATTAATTATTTATTTAGAGCTATTAAAATCGACATTTTGATCTGCCGCTACGTTAAATTAAAAAAAGGGTGATGTGGTCTGTTTGTTGCGGAAGTTCCTAAAGCGCTCCAGGAGCGGCACTTGTGCGGAAAAAGCGATTCACGTTGTTCTTGAATCGCTGTAAATTTTACTCGGTGGGAAAGACAGCCCTGAGCAAGTTATTCCAAAAGAAGGATGTTCTCCATATATAAGACTGCTTGACAAGTGTTGTACGCGGAGTAACAAGTTGAACCTCATACGGATGTGAAGTATTTGCGCGACGTGTATTTCTAACATGCACCGCTCTGGGAGAAATGGAGGGAATGGAGTGCCCCAACATAACTATGTCGAGATCAGCAACGTTAACTTTTTTAGAAAAAACTGCCGCCAGGGTTTTTGTAACGTTAAATTCCACTTGGTTACTGTCACCCCAAGATAGAATTTCTTCCAGATCTTTGTTGAGCTGAATGATCTCCTGCTGTTTGCGGATATTCGCCTGAGTAGCCGATGTCCTAGCATTCAAAGTGAATGAAGACATAAGCGTACTGTCATCTGCAAAGCTGTAGATTGGATTCCCGGTCTTTTCCAGCAGATCGTTAATGTAAATGAGAAAGAGAGTAGGAGACAGTATGGAGCCTTGGGGCACACCGGCGTTGATAGCGAAGGTATTCGAAAGAAATCCGTCGACCGCCACTCATAAAGAACGCTCTCTGAGGAAACATGAGAGCCACAAACAGAACTTTTCAGACATACCATAAGACCGTAGCTTAGCCAGCCGTCCATCGTGTCAAACACGGTCTAATGCCTTGGATATGTCAAGAGCAACCGCTCGAGATTCTCCAAAGTGTTCAACTGCGTTGTTCCAAACATGTGTTACATAAGTCAGAAGATCTCCTGTTGATCTATGTTTACGAAAGCCATGTTGGTGATCAGTGGTGATTGTGCTCCAATACAATTATTACAGGGGATGTTGTAAATGCCCTAGTTTTTTAGGTTTATTTTCTCCTTTGGGTTTCTGCTTGATAATCCTATTATTGTCTGTAATTTATTGTGTGTCTCTATATCCATTGCGTTTAAGCGTTTTTGTAATACTATTTTTATCCTTTTGACTATTGATAAGCGGGGAGATCTTGAGATCACAAGATTGTCTACTGCTTGTAATTTTGTTATAGATGATGGTACGTGGTGGATTCTTGCATATTTTGTTTTTCAAATTTCCTTTTTGCATAATTCTGTTTGGGCACGTCTAGAAAAGGTGGTTGGTTATTTTCCTCTAGTCTCAGTCTGAATTAGACTGTCTAGTGAATTTTTGTGTATGGTAATGACCATACTACGAATATGTTATCCTCGTATCAAACAAAGTCTTGGCATTAGGGCTTTCTCGCTCGAAGTAGATCCTGAAGAAGTAAGACAGATGTTGACAGAGATGAGCCCATGACGAGGCCTGTTTGAATATATATTTGGTTGTGCACTAAGCATTCTTAAAATAGTGTCTCGCAAAATCTATTACTTAGTCTGGTAGATCTTCATTTCGTTCGATCAACGCTATCATCTTTAGCCTCATTAAACGTACCGAGTCAAGAAAGTACAAGACAGCAAATATTGAACATGAGAAAACTTACTCCCTAAATAGGGAGACGATGCATTTAACCTGCCAACGCATTAACACCAATAGCTTAAAGGACAACACCGACACTATACATGTTAGCCCAGATAAGGCGCAGCCAATTTCAAAATAAGTCCCACGCTGAAATGCTAACCAGCAGTCGGAAGTCAATACGACACGTTCTATTTCAAACGTAGGGAAATAAGCCACCTATAAATGAATACCTTCAATTACGTGATTCAATATGTCAGTAGTGTCGCGTCGTTTCATTTACGTAAAATCCATAGCGCAGACATCTTTAAGCCTTCGTCAGTTCATTTTCTTCCTTGATGTCCTGTCGATTATTATTTTGCAGAATCAGTGCAGAACTGACATAATTAAAAAAAGATAAACTATGAGTTCGGGAAAAGCATTTCTGTATTGAAATTTAAAGCAATCGATTGCTATACGTGATTTTAAAATATTTTGTAAAAAGGCAAATTTTACGGTGCAGGTGTTAGTTTTCAGCTTGTAATTTTTCTAATAAAGTTTCTATACACTAGATCGAAACACAAAGACATTTCTAATCTTTTATAAACTTCGACTCAGATAAGTAAAAAAATAACGAAATAATATGTGGTACTTCATTTTTATCTACTTTCAGGGTGAAAGATAAAGAAAGGGTACTCTACTTTTACTCAATTAATGGTTAATTTTTTCAAACAGAAAAATTTTATGTGCATTTTGTTATAAGACACTGAAAGTTCTATTAATTATGGTAGTGTCTCATTACCGTACGTTAGACAGTAGAAAGTGGTGCTACATAACAGTTATAATATCGACACTAAACACTTTATTTTTCCAATCGACACGCGTTCCCAACCATGTTACCATCCATATTAGCGATGATCAACGAAGCTTATCTATAATATATATAAAATGCAACGTCTCTCTGTCTGTCGGTATGTATGTCTGTCGGTCTCTCCGTTAGTGCGCTTATCACTGGAGAACCACATAGCCGATTTACGTGCTTTTTTTTAAACATACATATATTTTCTGGCCAGGTTATAGGATATATTTTATTATGTTAGGTAACAAAAGGAATAAGCAGTGACGGTAATAGTGAATTAAGTCGGAAAGAAGTTTTCCGCTAGCGCGTTCTCTTGCAATACACTGCCTAAACAATTAAAGATGGAACAATGTCATGTAGCAAAGAATATAATACATATAAAAATGCAACGTCTCTCTGTCTGTCCGATAGTGCGCCTATCACTCGAGAACCACTTATCCGATTTACGTGCTTTTTTTTTAATTCATACATCATATATATAAAATGCAGCGTCTCTCTGTCTATCTTTCTACCTGTCTGTTAGTGCGCTTATCACGCGAGAATCACCTATCCGATTTACGTGCTTTTTTTTAATTCATATATTTGTTCTCTGGCCAGATTATAGGATTTATTTTATTACGTTACGTAACATCTTTAATACATATATATATATATATATATATATATATATATATATATATATACATATACATACATATATATATATATATATATATATATATATATATATATATATATATATATATATATATATATATATATATATACATATACATACATATATATATATATATATATATATATATATATATATATATATATATATACATATACATACATATATATATATATATATATATATATATATATATATATAGTAGTGGGTTTTTTGGGTATCCCGTGTTAGCTTGCAGTCCCTTAGTGGACAGTTTCGCTGACGTTTCGATGGAATCTCATCCATCTTTTTCAAAGCGTTGATCACTGGTCAGTGTCTTGGCGTTGAATGTCGAGACTGACTCCGAGTGTGCCGATTTTATGTGCTCGGGGGTGGCTCTATTGGTAGAACGGATCTGGCCAATAGAGGCTCCGCTTTGGCTGCGCGTTGTCGGTCCTGTGGTTCTTTGTAATGTTTGTGTTGGTGAAGTAACATATGGTTGAATTATTGTTTCTCTTGGTTGGACTTGGTACTGGAATAGAATATGTTTCCAAGAGTTCGGTAAACGTTGGCTATCATCCCGATTATTTAAGTTGTTGGGCCTCTTTTCTATTTCTATGGCTTCTTTGATTATCCTAGTGGATAGGTTATTATTTTTTTGTAGGGTTCTGGTTTTGTCAAAATCGATTTTGTGGTCGGTATTGTGTGCACGTTGTGCTAGAGAAGAGGTGGTGGATTTTTATTTTAAGGCGTTTTTGTGTTCGCCTCTTCTGGCGCTAATTTTCCTGTTTGTTTGGCCTATGTATGAAAGACCGCAATCCTGACACGGAATTTCATATACACCTTGGTCTTCTAAGGCTATAATGTCTTTTGGTGTAGGTAGAATATCTTTAATTTTTTGATTCGTTGTGTAAATGGTCTCAATTTGGTGTTTTCCTAGAAGTCTTCCTATTTTGTCTGTGATGCCTTTTATATATGGGAGAAATGCTTTTGTAGTATATGTCTTTCTTTCCTGTTTGTGTTGTTTATTTAGGGCCCGCCGGATCGTGTTTTGTCTGTATCCATTTGAAAGTAAAACGTTTCGAAGGAGCTTGGTTTCTTGTTGTAAATATTCCTTGCAACAAGAAATAGAAAAGAGGCCCAACAACTTAAATAATCGGGATGATAGCCAACGTTTACTGAACTCTTGGAAACATATTCTATCCCAGTACCAAGTCCAACCAAGAAAAACAATAATTCAACCATATGTTACTTCACCAACATAAATATTACAAAGAACCACAGGACCGACAACGCGCAGCCAAAGCCGAGCCTCTATTGGCCATATCCGACCGACCAATAGAGCCACCCCCGAGCAAATAAAACCGGCGCACTCGGAGGCAGTCTCGACGTTCAACGCCAAGACACCGACCAGTAATCAACGCTTTGAAAAAGATGGATGAAATTCCATCGAAACGTCAGCGAAACCGTCCAACAAAGGACTTCAAGCTACCACGGGATACCCGAAAAACCACCACTACATTTCACACCCGTGAGAACATTCGTCAAAACATATATATATATACAGTCCCTGGCCAAATTATTAGACGCACTGTAATTTTTTTAGTAATTTTATGTTTCTTAAGAGTTTTTATGCAATAATGGTATATTTAAACTACAATATTATTGATTTTTATTTAAAAGAATTGTTGTAGACTACATATTTGTATTTATTTTTAATATATGGCAACAATGTGTTGACAAAGTGATACATGAACGTAAACAAGTACAAACCTGTATCAGTGTGGACGTGTTTCTGTGGCTTTATGGACTGTGATTGTTTGTTTAACAGTTTTATACTACTCAGTTATTAGTTTATTTTGTATGCAGTGTTTTAAAAAAGTAATTGGACTATTTTCATTATGGGTAGAAAAGGCGATCTTTCACCACGTAAAAAAGCTGAAGTGAAGGCCCTTGTGATTGCGAAAACATTTATAAACCGAGAAATATCACGAAGATTGGAGGTTTCTGAAGCTAGTGTACGACGCATAAAAAAGAAAATTGAGTCAGGGAAGGAATTAAGCCCGAAAAGAAAGAAAAGATGCGGTAGAAAACCAATTTTCACTCCACGGTCAGAGAGATGTTTGAAGAAAATTTGTGTAGAAAACAGATTTGCTACCACAAAGTTAATAAAATCACACCTCCAGGATGCTAGCGTAAATGCATCTGAGCGCACTGTTCGAAGAAAATTGAAAGAATTAGATTTTAAGGCCTGTCGCCCCGCCAGGAAGCCCAAGTTAACAGCTGCAATGAAAGCAAAGCGCCTGAAGTGGGCCAAACAATGGCAAGACAAAGATGTGGACTTCTGGAGATCGGTAAGATACAGCAATTTAATCAATAATTGATACATTATTATCATTTTCAGTTAAATAAAGCAAATAAACATAGAAGTTTATATATTTTTCCTATTTTTAACAGGTCTGCTTCAGTGACGAAAGCACATTCGAAATTTTGCAGAATAAAGCTCAGTATGTGCGTCGTCGTCATGGAGAAAAGTTTCATCCTGATTGTGTCGTCCCGACGGTTAAACATCCCACCAAAGTGATGATTTGGTCAGTCATCAGCGGCAAGGGCACTGGACGTCTGTACGTCGTCAAAGGAATAATGAGGCAAGATCAGTACAAAGAAGTATTACAAAATCGGTTGATTCCGCAGCTCAGAGAATGGTTTCCAAATGGGGAACCATTCACTTTCATGCAAGATGGAGCTCTCTGCCACACTGCTCGGTCTGTTAAAGCTTTTTTGGCAGAAAAAAATATCCCTCTGTTGGATTGGCCGGGTAATAGCCCCATTGAAAATGTGTGGGAGCTGATGAAAAGAGAAGTGGCTAAAGATGTGATTACCAACAAAACCCAGCTCCTAGAAAAGATTATTCATGTGTGGAATCATCATCCTCAAATGCAAGAGACAGTACAATCTTGCATTGATAGCATGCCGCGCAGAATTATAGCTTTGATAGCGGCTAAAGGTGGCTCAACTAAATATTGACTTTTACTAACATTAATTTCACTTTTCTTTAAAACTTAATAAACTTATGCTTTTCTAAATTAATGCTGTTTTATTTATGTCAAATAAATAAGTAATTGATTGGATAATATAAAAATAAAAAACAAATCAATTTAAAATAATAAAACGGTACAATATCACTCGGTAATTAATATTTTACATGAAATCTTGCAGTGCGTCTAATAATTTGGCCAGGGACTGTATATATATATATATATATATATATATATATATATATATATATATATATATATATAATGCAACCTCTCTCTCTGTCTGTCTGTCCGTTAGTGCGCTTATCACTGGAGAACCACTTATCAGATTTACGTGCTTTTTTTAAAACATACATATGTTGTCTAGTCAGGTTCTAGGATGTATTTTATTACGTTAGGTAACTTCTATAATATAATAAAATGCAACGTCTCCCTGTATGTCTGTCTGTCCGTTAGTGCGCTTATCACTCCAGGACCACTTATCTGATTTACGTGTTTTTTTTTTAATTCATACATTTGTTCTCTGGCCAGATTATCTATAATCTTCTATAATATATATAAAATGCAACATCTCTCTGTCTGTCTGTCTACCTGTCCGTTAGTGCTCGAGAACCACTTATCCGATTTACGTGTTTTTTTTTTAAAAAAAAGAAAACATACATATGTTCTATGGCCAGGTTATAGGATATATTTTATTATGTTAGGTAACATAAAGAATAAGCAGTGACGCTAATAGTGAATCAAGTCGGAAAAAAGTTTCTCACTTGTAAAGCTCTGTCTAAACGATTAAATATGGAGCAATATCATGTAGCAAAGAATATATATATATATATATATATATATATATATATATATATATATATATATATATATATATATATATATGTAATATGCAACGTCTCTCTGTCTGCCTGTCTGTCCATTAATGCGCTTATTACCGGAGAACCACTTATCCGATTTACGTGTCTTTTTTTTAATTCATACATATGTTCTCCTGGCCAGGTTATAGGATAGATTTTATTTCATTAGGTAATATAGCCCTCGCGAGCGGAGCCGCGAGCCCGGCTAGTAATTAATAAACATACTATTCATTCTGAAGTTACTCACGAGCAAACAGCCACCAATACGGACGTCGGTTTAGTTCCAGTAGTCAATCGCGGGAAAGGATTGGAAGAGATGAATTCTCTGTCCTGATTTAGACTAATTTATATTTTGTAATTTCAATACTTTCGTATGAGTTTAATAATCGTCTCTCAGATGTATTCTAACAATCTTCTAATTATCTAATATGACTAATTAGCCCTGACCATTTCTTGTTGTGAAAAATAATTGCGGTTGCTATGAATGTTTGAGCGAAGAAAATTGTGAATTTAGTAAAAGCGAAAGTTAATCGATGATAAAATATCTTTGTTGAAAGGACTGTCCTCTAAAGAGATTTACGACGACTTGCTTAATAAATTAATAGACCACTATCCTTCCTACTCGACTATAAATAATTGAGTTGTGAACTTCAAGAGAGCAAAATCCGATATTAATGATGGACACCGTGCTGACAGACCGTGTGTATACCCGAGAGAATGTTGAGGCTGTGGATAAAACGATTTTGGGAAATCGTCGAATCGAGCTGAAATATATGGTAGAGACTGCGAACATTTCATACGAACGTGTTTTTCACATTGTCAATTCTGATTTGGATATGAGAAAATGTCAGCTAAATGAATCCCGATGTCTGAACGCCTACCAAAAATGATTGAGAGTCATAATGTTCAAGTTAATTTTGTCGCAATTTTGTATCGAATGGTAACTGTAGATGAAATGTGAGTTCATCATTATGATCCAGAGACAACGGAAGAGTCATGGGAATTGAAACAAGTTTGCTCACCTTGGAACACCACAAAACAATGACTGGAGAATTTTATTTTTCACTTTTAACTAGAAGAAGTAAAATTTTGAAAAAGCTCTAAGTAAAAGTGTTTCAAGTGATACTGTTTTTACAAGAGAATTCATCAATTCACAAATCGCTGTTAGTTTTACAAGAAATAAATGAATTAGGCTTTGAACTAATTAAGCATTCCTCATATTTTCCTAGTTTAGCTTCTATGGACTATCTATTCTTAAAACTGGGAAAACATTTGAAAGATCACGAAGACAAGTGACTCAAATGAAGAAATAATAAATGTTGAAAATGGTGAAGACTGGCTTGAAAACTAAGACAAACAATTTTTTTGAAAAGTTAAGAGTTATTTTATAACAATTGCACTAAGTATATAAAATTAAAAATAGATTACACTGAGTAAACACTTTTATTTTTGAGATTTGCTTATTCTTTCTATGCTAGGCTAGAAACCTACCAATACGCCCTAGCATGATTTTGTTCAATGGAATATTTTCATTAACGCTGACCTACTTCTAGTTTACTAATCGTACTTCTTGTTACAATCACTATAATTTATTTAAACTTTCTAAACATTTTTGTACGTTTTTAAATTTTGTTCTTTTAGTGCCAGTTAGGCATAGTTTGGATACAGCAATATTATGATTTTGTCCTCTCTGGGATATCACCAGGAGTATTGTCCTGAGTTTTGGACCTCGAAAATCTTCTGCTCTTTTGTTTATAAATAATTTCATTCTTCAAGACGCGTTTTTTTGGAGCTTAAAATGTGAATAACTCCGGTCTATATAAGTCGGATCGAGACAAAAAAAAAAAACCAAACTCTTCGTAATGGAATTTCTAATAAATTTTCGTTACTTTTAAGTCGCTAAAGTGCGTATATAACCTAAAAAATTGAAAAACAACCAAAAAACTTTTTTTTTAATTCTATTGTACAGGTCGACTAAGTAAACCGTTCGGCTTGAAACTTTCAGAAAGTATGCCTTTTGTTATAGCAAAAACAATCTGAAGTTTGGTACAAAAATATTGAACCCAGTGGGCATTTAAATTTGAATTGCCCATCATTTTATCCCATTTGGTCCAAAATGGATCTCTTTTTTTTTTCGAAATTTAGGTCTCGATGCCAGCTCTCCAATACCATTAAAAAATTTTTTTGAAGACATTTTAACCGTTTTTTTACATTTGTTTACTAATCAAATAACAACAAATGCGTTTTTCGATCATTTCCGCGTTAACGAAAATGAAATTATTTTCTTTAGTTTAAGGTCTCACAATTCTCTACCAGATGTGATAAAACTTTTAATTTTTTTTTTTTTTTTTTCAAAATGACCGAGAAAACGCATTTGTTGTTATTGGATTAATAATCAAATGTAAAAAAACGGTTAAAATGACTACAAAAAAAATTTTTTTTATGGCATCGGAAAGGTCGCGTTCAGACCTAAATTTTGAAAAAAAAATGAAAGAGCCATTTTTGGACCAAATGGCATAAAATGGCGGGCAACTTAAATTTTAAATAAGAAATTTAATTGTGCCCACTAGATCCAATGTTTTTATACAAAAATTTCAGGGTGTTTTTGTTATAACAAAGGGCATATGTTCTGAAAGTTTCAATCCTATCGGTTTACTTAGTCGTCCTGTACAATAAAATGAAAAAAAAAAAAACAGTTTTTTGCCTGCTTTTTCAATTTCGTCGCGTTGTAAGCACTTGAGCGACTTAAAACTAACGAGAATTTGTTGGAAATTTCATTATTAAAAGTCTGGTTATTTTTTTGTCTCGATCCGACTTATTTAACCGGAGTTATTCACATTTTAACCTCAAAAAACGCGTTATGAAAACCTAAATTGTTTATAAAAAGAGCAAAAGTTTTTCGAGGTTTAAGACTTAGGAAAATATTCCTGGTGATATCCCAAAGACGATAAAATCATAATATTGCTGTATCTAGACTGTGCAATTTCAAATGTTTTTTTTACTTCACTATTTCGAGTATTCTAAGATATTTTTGTCAGATGACTGAGGGTAAGATATGAGGATTATCTTATTAAATACCTTATTTAATCCCTTGCTGTATTTGGAATTAAAGGATATATATATATATATATATATATATAAACATACATATATATACATATATATATATATATATATATATATATATATATATATATATATATGTATATACATATATGTATATATCTATATCTATATATATATATATATATATATATATATATATATATATATATATATATATATATACATATATGTATATAAATATATATATATATATATATATATATATATATATATATATATATATATATATATATATATATAGTGTGACAATTTAAGTCCGCATCATATGAGATTTTTTTTAAATAATCACTTTAGCCCAATCTGGTTATGGCATCCATTTGTGCTTCAAATAATACCAGAAATAAAGTATAGTAAGTCATTTTTACGCATGACGTCACCTGTCAAAAATGACATTTTCGTAAAAATTTTTGAAAAAAAAAACGTATAATTTGGCCAAATTTTAAAAAAAGTTGTTAGACAAAATAGTTTATTTTGTGATTCTAGATCTGTTTGGCAAATTTCAACGGCCTACTACAATTTTGAATTTATGGCAGTTTTTTGACATTTCGGCAATTGTTTTTCATCTTGATTTATTGCAACTTTATTTAAATCATTTAATTTGTCAAAAATTAGGCATCCATAATCTATTTGAGAACAAAATAAAGACGTGTCAATAATTTTTTTGTAGAATATTAAAATTCACACATTATGATGAATCATATTTGATGCAAAGTACGATTAACTTTTTGTTTTTAAATAGAAAAATATTTCTCGATTACGTAGTTTGATAGTGAATACGCTTGAACGTTTGTAAATTAACACAAATCTTACATTTTGATCTTTTTAGTAATGTATTTAAAGTTTCAACAATGTAATGTTTTTTTCTATAAAAGCTAAATTAACAATTGGCTATTTTAACCTATTTAATAAATACTTTGTATCAAATACACGCATATTGCAATATACTACATTTCGGTGTGTCGACCGTTTCGTTCAATGCAACGAATGGTTCTTCTAGACATTTCTTTGACGGAGTTTTTCACAAACTCGGGAGGTATCGACTGAACACACTGCCTAATTATAGTTTCTAGAAGATCGATATCTCAAAATGGTCTAAACTTGTATACTTTTTGTTTGAGATAACCCCATAAATAGAAATCCAATGGGGTGATGTCGGGCGATCGAGGTGGCCAACAATTATCCTGATCTTGCCTAATGATCCTGCCATGAAATAGTTCATTTAAAGTGTTTCGTACTTGCAAAGTATTGTATATTGGTGCACCATCTAATTGATACCATAGAGCATATCTTAGATCCACAGCCATGTTATCCAGAACTTATAAAATTTCGTTATTTAAAAAATCTAAATATCGTTGTGAGTTTAAATTATGTCTAAAAAAATATGGCCCTATTATTTGGTCATTTACAATGCCACACCAAACGTTAGTTATAAACGAGTATTGGTCACGACACTCAATTATGAAGTTTGGATTTTCTTGGGCTCGCCATCGAATATTCTGTGAACTTACTACTCCGTTAGAAGTAAACGAGGCTTCATCAGTCCATAAAACATTGTAAATTTGGAGTCTTCTTCTATTTTTCCTTGGTACCAGAATGAAATTCACAACCGAATATTAAAATCTTTATCCTGTGGAGTGTTTATCAATTTCGGTTTGTATGGCTTAAATTTATTTTTGTGTAAAATTTTTCCTACACTTTCCTTGTTGATCTCCGGTTTAGACTTCGAAATAGTTTTAACACTGGTTTTGCCTTCTTCCACTACACTTAAGCACACATCTAACTCAGTCTCTTCGGTATGTTTACATGCAACACGATTTTTTTGGAAAACATTTCCCACAAATCCAGTCGATTTAAACTTTTTTTTAATTCGGCTCTCAGTAGATTGCTGCAAGTTTTTTTAGGAGGACGCTCGTTAAAAACATTTGCAACAGTGCTATGAGGTGTATTTTCCCCACACAATAAAACAATTTAAATTTTTTCTTGAAGAGAAAGCATGTTGTGATACCATCTGTTTCTTTTCATTCTAGTTTGAATTGCTAACTAAATATTTGACAGCTTACGACACCATATTGCGATCTCTAGTTCTTAATTGTTTCCAGGGCCTACTATTAATAAACGCATAGAAATATCGAGTTTTGCTTAGCGTGTTAATTTCTCTGTTTAGCTCTTTTTTCTGTAGAAGGTAAGTTTGCAGGAGGAAATCGGCACAGCCATAAAGGGTCTTTCTAATTTTGTGAACGTTAATTTTGATAGCCACGACTAAAATATGGCTGGATTTATTTTAAATTAGCAGTTACGTCAACAGTAAGACCGAAAGTATTTTAATGTAATTTTTTGGTGGTATTATTAACGCGTAACTACCAAATTAATAACTAGAATATGTGTAATATTTTTATTACCCTTGTTAATTAGAACCTAAAATGTATTATTGATCTAAAAAGTGGTTTTAGCTGAAGTATAAAAAAAAACAAATAGGATAAAGCAGCACGTTGTTAATTTGGTGTTTATAGTAAGAAACATTACATTGTTAAAAATTTAAATGCATTACTAAAAAGATCAAAATGTAAGATTTGTGTTAATTTACAAACGTTTAAATTTGTTCACTATCAAAATACGTAAGCGAGAAACATTTTTCTATTTAAAAACAAAAGCTAATCGAACTTTGCATCAAATATGATTCATGATAATGTGTGAATTTTAACATTCGTCATGCGTAAAAATGACTTACTATACTTTATTTCTGATATTATTTGAAGCACAAATGGATGCCATAACCAGATCTGGGCTAAAGTGATTATTTAAAAAAAATTCCATATGAAGCGGATTTTGGATGGTTGTAGCTTCTACTTGATGGAAATTCATTATAAATATATAATAAAAGACTGTTTTTAGTCAATTTCCACTGGTTAAACCAGTGGAAATTGACTAAAAACAGTCTTTTATTATATATATATGAAGCGGACTTAAATTGCCACACTATATATATATATATATATATATATATATATATATATATATATATATATATATATATATATATATATAGTAACGGGTAAAGAAGGTGCAATTATGAATATGTAACCTAAACTTACATCCAACTATTAACTTGTTTGTTAAATTTCGCCATATTCACTGGTCCTAGCCATATATTTAAACGATTCCTTGCTAAGAATAGAATGGACAAAATCAATATTCTTAGTATGGTCTATATATACCCATGTGGTATACGTCCTAGCCAAATACACTTATATGAATAAGTATATACGGTACACCCTGATACTACTGCTGACACCAAATGTTTGCATTTTATTAGTTATATCGATAATTTGCTCAGTTTATTTAGATACCACCTCTTGGATTGTAACATTTCTTGTTAACATTACAAAAAACTCTTTCAAATGGATTTTTTATTAGTATTCCGTAATTTGATGTAGGCTTCAACTCACAAACACCAAATCTCATCGTATCAAAATAAAGAGGAGAATACTGAAACGTTATTTATTTCAGTTTTTGGGTCCATCATTTGAAAATCAAAAAAAAAAAATGTTATAAGTCAAACCGTATTCATTCTCCAGTAATTCTCGGAGCCAGACATTAGATAAACCAGAAATAATGGGACCTTCACGTGATTTCTGTAAATTTGCTCTTCATATAAAGCACAAAAAATACTGGACACGTATTTCTGAAAACGTTTTTCCCCTGTGACATCAGCAGTGTTTTTTATTTACAGCAGATGAAAAATACCCAACACAGTTTTTATTATACTGGGCCTTTGGCTGTTCGTTATTTATTTACAGCTAATAGTCTAGGAGGTAATAAAGTTAACTTACAGAATTTTGTCATATTTAATTTAGACGTTTTTTTGTAAAAAATGTTTCCAGTCACTTATGCTATGACAATAAATATTACTAATATAGTAATAATAAAAAAGATTTTTAGTGTCAGTGCCATAAAGAAAGAAAAGGTGTATATTGGCTTAAATGGACGATAAATTGTATTTTTTGCTCTCAATTCAAAAGTACGGGCGTCCAGAATTACGGACTACTTGGGCGTGCTATCTATAAGATGCCAAATATGCTTAGATAAAGAAGCTATTCCCGTACACTCTGTAACAGCAGGCCAAATGTAAGTGTACGCACACAAGCCAATAACCAATTAACCTCACCGCTATTCGGTGTAAAACAACTTTTAAGACGGGAGTAAAACGCACAAGAGGAATACTCCTCCTGTTGCTACTCGATATTTGCAGTCTGCCTCTTTATCTAGGCTAGCTGACGAGCTCGCCCGGGAAGTCTATATTTGTGGAAGCCCATACTTTTGATGCTAGACTAAAGTGTACGATTTATTCGTCCATTTAAGCACACATTCATCTTTTCCTCTTTATGTTTTGCACGGGCGTTAAATATCTTTCTTTTTTGTTAAATATCTTTTTTGTTAGAATCATGGCTGCACTGCCCTCTGATCAGTTTCGAAGTGCGATCTTCCCAAACAATCACCAAACAAGAAGATGGAAGACGAAGCACTAAAAGAGATCAGTATATTTTTTAGGGTTGATGCTTAACATATATATATATATATATATATATATATATATATATATATATATATATATATATATATATATATATAGGCATGGCAAACCATTAGGGTACCAAGAGAAAAGGGAAAAACAGCAAAAACCATATTGGTGGGATGAAGAAATTGAATACGAAATTGAAGAAAAACGGAAAAGCTATCACAAATACTTAAGTTCAAAGAGCACAAACGACAAATTAAAATACAAACAATCCCAAGCTAGAGTACGCGAAATGATTAGTGACAAAAAGAACAACCAATGAGAAAAGACATGATCAAAAATCAACACTTACATAGGAGGAAGGAAAAGCACAGAAAGCTGGAGACTTCTTAAAAATATGAGAACAGAACGGAAAAGAGAAATCTTCTCACCAATAACACAAGAAAAGTGGAACCAATACTTTACAAATATGCTAACAGAAGATAGACCAGGGTTTAAAAGTACCCAACATGGAAACCCAAATATAGTTATACGAGGATACCCAATAAGGACAACAACATCAGACGTTAAAGAAGTATGTAAAACGCTAAAAAATGGTAGAGCCCCAGGACCAGGAAACATCCCAGGAGAGACAGTAAAATACGGAACTGAAAAGCTATTTAGGGCTTTAAGGACTTATTCCAAAGATGCATTAACACATCAGAAGTACCTGAGGAATGGAAAATATCATACATATCAACAATTCATAAGAAAAACAAAAATAATTGCGATAACTATCGGGGAATAACGGTTACAGAATCTATTAGCAGAATATACGGAAAAATACTAAAAAATAGAATAGAAACGGAATACGCGGACGTAGAAGCTGAAGAACAGGCAGGCTTTAGAGCAGGAAGATCCACAATAGACTATCTCTTCTCACTGACACGAATCCTAGAAAAGAAAACCGCATTTGATCAGGAAGTCCATGTCTTGTTCGTTGATTCAAAAAAGGCTTATGGCAGCCGTAGCCGTAAAATCCTTATACCAAGACGCAAGAAGTAAAGTGAAAACCAAATATGGTATAACAACAGGGTTCCAGGTCACAAAGAGTCTCAAACAGGGCTGCTGTATATCCCCAACGCTACTTAAAATCTATTTTGAGAGTGCACTGAAGAACTGGAAAAGAACATGCAGCAGTATGGGATTACCACTGGATGACGATACTACATTGTACACGCTATCATTCGCGGATGACCAGGTAGTAGTTGCTCAGGACATCGATCATATGGAATACATGACACGAAAACTTATGGAGGAATATGAAAAATGGGGTCTAGAGGCCAATGTTAAAAAGACCGAGTACATGAGCGTCGGAGGACAACAGCAGGACTTGAAACTGGCCACAGGACTCACCATCAAACACTGTGCCAGTTGTAAGTATTTGGGAACAAGAATATCTAGGGACGGAACACTGTAAGAAGCAATATTCGAGAGGAATATCCAAGGAAGAAAAGTGATATTATACTATGGGACAAAGACATAACCATTGAAAATAAGAAGAGAATTTACAACTCAGTAGTGAAAAGTATAATAACTTACAGCTCCCAGGTGTGGCCATTGAAGGACAGAACAGAAAAAATACTAAAAGCTACAGAAATGGATTTCTGGAGAAGAGCAGCCAGAAAATCCAGAATAGACCGCATACCAAATGACATGACAAGACGAGCCTTAGAGATAAGGCACGATATAGTGGATGAAATCAGATCCCAACAGTTGGTATGGTACGGACATGTACAGAGAATGTCACAACACCGACTACCTAAAAAGATCTTAAATTGGAATCCTCATGGAAGAAGAAAGCGAGGAAGACCACGCCAAAGCTGGAGAGCAGGAATCACCAAGGAAGTACTAGAGAGAGATCTGGAGGAGGAGGGATGGAGAAACCGGGAGGAGTGGAAATTAGGCATCGAAAGACGGAAGACGTTATAAAACCGATTGATATATATATATATATATATATATATATATATATATATATATATATATATATATATATATATATATATATGGCAAGTCAAACGTAGAATCATACCTAATAAAGCCCTATTACTTCGCTCATTCGGAACTGGCATTAAACTGTAGGTCTCCTGTGTCTCTGGAACACTTAAAAAGATACCAACCACAGGCGAGAGAATCGCCAACGTCTGTATCGGATATGGCACTTCAAGAAGAAGAATATCAATATAAAGTTATAAGATTGAGTACCTCCATTTCCACTCTAATATCGAGGCCGATTTTTTATGTTATTATATAAAGCAAACTTACAGTACAACCTAAATTAGCAAACTAAATTTCCGTAATGTTTACGTTGATAGATCGAAAATAAGATTCATTCGGTTTCCTGTTATATGATAATTGCTTTTATACTGGCACATTAATTTAATTACTTTCTTTAAAGGGAATGTATGGGTAGTGTAAGTAATGATAAAATAAATTATTATATTTAATATCACTATCTGAATCAGATATTCTTCTTGTAAAGGTGTTAAAATGATTTCGTTTGGGGACACAACAATTTTTTTCGTGTTGCAATAAAATTGTCTTTATTTGCTTTATTAGATTTTTTTTTTATTTCTAAATGAAAGGAAACGCATTATTTTGTTAATTGTTACTTATTTTTTATTTATCTGATACTGCAGTTTCGTAGGTTTTCTACATTGTCAAGCGTAAAATGAGTATTACGCTTGACAATGTAGAAAACCTTCGAAACTGCAGTAGCAGATAAATAAAAAATAAATGACAAATAACAAAATCATTCGTTTCTTTCATTTAGAAATTTAAAACGTTCTGTCACAAAGTAAAAGACACCTCAATTATACATTTTTTTATTTTTTTTAAAGTTACGATGTGAATCGTAACTTTCAACAGGCTGCGTTTAAATCAAAAATATTCAATTATATTATTGACAAAGTCTAACTAAGAAGTAACATTGATAGAGATTAGTTATATTTTCTTTAATGAAAATTCTAATTTTTTTGATAACTGTCCCAATATCAATATCTAGTTTTATACCAAACAGTCGATGGTACATCTAGCAATTTAATTTCATTATTAGTAATACTAGTACGATAGGCACTTCGACAATTTTTAGATTTTTTTAATTATTTTTAGATCAGTAAAGTATTTTACCAACTTTTAATAAAATTAATCTTCAACTCGGTTATTGCTGGGGTCCATGATGGTACATTCATTTTTTATGACAAAGAATAGATATCTGTATTGCACTTTTAGTGCTATTATCTTCCTCGTAAGAGATGTCATAAACTTTTTAATATCTTCCTTAAAATAAGATTTATCCAACTCTGCAAAACAAACGTTAGCCTTAACTTCATCATTCGAAGTGAACCTTTTTCCAGTTAAACATTTCTTCAAGAGAAAGTGAACGCTGAGTACTAAATCTGGCGAATACAGTGGATGTGGAAGCCCTTAGAAGCGAAAGTCACGCAGTTTTGCAACAAAAATCCTAGATGTGCGTGGAAGCGCATTATCTTGATGAAAAAGCATTTGTGTTTTTGTGAGATGTAGGCGTTTCGCCTAAAAAGTACCCTTCAATTAGACCAGCAGTGAAGCATAATACTTTCCGGTGAAGGTTCTACGTTCTTTCAGGTAGTCTATGAGCACAACACCGTGAGAATCCAAAAAAAAAACCGTAGCAATGACTTTTCCTGTACATGCACTTTCTTAGTCGCTTCTGTTTCAACTCACTGGGAAAATGGTTGAATAATGATCCGCCACTGGAGCCATCCAATGATTTACCCTTTTCCAAATAGTCAATCATACTAATATCCTATGCGTTCAAAAAAACAGTTGCCATCACTTTTCCCGCCGATAAAACTGCTTTTGCTTTTTTCAATGCACCTTCTCCAATCCGCTGTTTTGACTGCCGTTTTGTCTCCGGGTTGTATTGGTGAATCTACGTTTGTTCTACAGTCACAAGACAATACCAGAAGTCTTTCAAATGACGCTGCAACTTTTACAAACACGATTTTGAAATGTCCCTCTTCGTGCCTTTTTGTCTGTCAACAAATGTGAAACCATCGCGTACTAACCTTTCTCATTTTTAAAACTCTGGCAGGATATTGTGTAGCGATTTATATGAGATGCTTACTATCACAGCAATCTTACAAAGTTTAATGAGGTGAACTTTCATCATGATACCATGAATTTTATCGATCATTTTTTCAGAGAAAAACCCAATGGGGCAGCCTAAATATGAAGCATCTGCAGTGCTCGTACAGCCACGTTTGAATTCATTTATTCCGTAATAAATGGTCTTAAGTGCTAATAAAAAGTCTCCATGAACTTCAAATCAGTTCCCGCCTGGGCACTGAACGATACTCGCTTTTATCCATTTCGATGACATGTTGCACCGATCACCTACGATAGATACTGATAAACAACTACACGTTGCATCTCTTTGAAGCTTTGGAACAATGTATTATATATATATATATATATATATATATATATATATATATATATATATATATATACATATACATATATATATATATATATATATATATATATATATATATATATATATATATATATATATATATATATATATATATATATATATATATATATATATATATATATATATACATATATATATATATATATATATATATATATATATATATATATATATATATATATATATATATACTGTAACATTCATTTTTTCTTAGATTTTAAGGTCATGTTATGACACTGTTTTTCTTTCTATAATTTATTTTTTATTACATTTTATAATTGATTAGGCAGTAATTTCAATTATTAAGCAGTGTAACTTAAAAGAGTGATTTAAATTTTTGAACAGTGCAACTCAACCATGTATAAAGTGTTGCTGACCTAACTTATTTAGTTTGCGTTGATTTTGCGTCCCGGAAGTGAGCCATTTGAAAAACTTCACTTTGAAGAAGGGGCAAAAGTATATAAACGACCATAGGGAATTTTTAAAGGCTTTTTCCGCCAGTATGCCGTAGTGGCTTTTTTTTTTTTTTTTTCCTCAGCACGCCGTACTGGCTTTTTATTTTTCTCTGTGATGCAGTAGTGAGTAACGGTTTTTTATCACCAAGTGGGTGTCGTTTCTAGTTCTCAAGTTTAAGGCCTTCTTCCGTTCTTAAAATATCCTGCTGATCTTCAGGCATTTCGGATCAAAAAGTGATTAGCTACACAAAAAAGAATAGGAGAGCAGTGGCTGAGACATTATTTTTGATGAGAATCTCACCAGGAGAGGCCAAGCAGCTTATGGAAAACCCACGAGGAAAAACTAATCAGTAAGTCAATAGTACACCAGTTTAAATATCTCACTTCCTGTCTACAAATGTGTTTCCAACGACTACTCAACACGTGTAATCCGAGGAGTTAATTTTACAAACTTTTAAATCGTATTTTTTTAAAAGCTGTTTGTTTTTTACACTTAGGATCAGTAATTAATAGAACTCTAGTTTAAATGTGTACACTCTCATAGCCTAAGGGGTTTATATTTAGTTAATGTAATTTTAAGAGTGTAATATCTGCAAGGATTTTTATTTTGTCAATATACTTTTCCCTGTGTTAATGCAGCCTTTTACTGAACTACCCGGGCTTTCTTTCAAGATGCACAGATTGTAATATATTTAATCTTATTTTAACAACTAAATAACTCTTCAGTATTTTTTCACTTTTCGTGCTGAAATTAGATTCCTTTTATTCTAAAATAAATGGTGCCCAAAAAAAGAAAACATTACAACCAAGATTTAAACAACTATAGAGACTATTTTCAAAAAACCTACAAAAATTATCTCTTATCCATAGTCTCTCCAGACAAAACGAGCTAGCTTATATATCTAATTTTTAATCTCTCAGTATTAATATCCACTCACTCCATTCTTAAAAATTAAGATATACATAAGGGGCAAAATAGCGCCGCAAAAGAGACCCTATAATATATATATATATATATATATATATATATATATATATATATATATATATATATATATATATATACATTACAACTCAAGTTTTGTAACCTTCACATAACCGGCAATGGTAAATGAAGCTTATTAGAACTTTTACAGCTTGATTCACTAAAAAGAGCCAACTAAAAAGTTTGACAATTAGAGATATAAATTGACAACGCACCAGTAAGTACACTAAAGTTATGATGCTGTGCAATACAAGACTCCATAATTCGGTTACATTAATTATTTGTCTGTCAACATTTTAAAAAATTTGGTATTGCGTACTATTCCAAACACCTTACCAATGTATTTTTTACATTAAATTTTCTTATAAAAACTTTTTTGTTGTAATATTGCATTATAGAAAAAAGCCACTTGGGCAAACAAAGGTGATATTTTGCATGGCCACCAGAGCAGATCTAATTTTTTGATTCCTTTGGTGGATTTGGCTGTTATATTTTAAATGTCAAAGTTACAAAGACATACAAAGAATGTAATGACTTTGTCAATTTTATTTTCTTTATTCTTAAGTACAAATCTACATTGCCATTTATTTGTGCAGAAGAAAAAAATTAAGAAAGGAATAAAATAACAAGCAAAATCTGCAAAAATAAAGAAGAGGCTATAAAGAAATTTGAGTGTCAGGCATATACAAAGAATTTCTTTTCAAAGAACGAAATCCGCATCAAAGGTAAAATAAAAAGCTCTGGAGAAAAAAACAAGTTAAATTTTTAAAGCTGCATAATATATTAAAAGACTCAGAAAGAAAAATTTACGGTTTGCTCTTACTTTATGCCTAAAATATACATAAATTTGTTTTTATTTTCTTTTCGGTAGGCTCCTTTTTTTCTAGAAATAATGTCTTGTAATAAATATTGGGATATTGCTTTTATTGTACCAATCAAAAATATGCCAAAAATAGGTTATAAGTAAAGAACTGTTCATTTTTACTTTATAGTAACTGTCTGTATAGAGGAACTGGTTTTATTGCCAGATATAAAATTTAGAATAGCTAATTTCAAATTAAAATATTACCACAAAATGAATAACCTTATAATTTTAAAATTATTGTAGTGCTAACGGACATATCTTCTTCTTCTTGAAGTGCCGGTTCCACACGGCCAAAATGATGGGACTTTACTAGGCATGATACTACGGGTGGTTTTCCATTGCTTTTCAGAGACAGGCGGCCGTTACTTTATTTATTTATTTTTTATTTTTCAAGCCGAGATTCGAACTCGGGTCTTCAGTGTAGAAAGCAGACACCTATCTACTATAGCTGTCTTTAAAAAACGGACATATGAAGGAGAATAATTACACTGGTGCTAACTCTTTGAGTATCTTGTTGTTCCAAGATTCACAAGAATTGACATGACCTCCCTAGCCAATAACTTACCATAACCATAAGAAGTAAAATATTGAAAAATTTCTATAAAAAAATCATATCAGTGGCAAACATTCTTCGAGAACACGTATTCTGCTGTTTTGATTAATTAAATAGTGACAATAAACAAAAATAATATTGATTAGGAAACATCGAATCTAACGAACAAAAAGGAAAATATATGAGAGTAAAAACACATTGACCTTCATCTACGTACAGGTACATCTACATTCAAAGAATGTAAGAGATAAAACCCCCATAGAAATAAAAATCATATTTCTAGACAGAATTCACTCCCATTATCCGGAAAATTCTGTCATATATACTGATGGTTCTAAATCGGATAAGGGAGTCGGAACCGCATTCATTCACGGAAATACCATAAAATTTAAACTGCTTTCCCAAAATTCCATCTTTACAGCTGAGCTACTTGCCATTAAGGAGGCAACAAGATTTGCGATTTCTCCAACCTTGGGGACAAATAAAATACTAATAGCTTGAGACTCCCTAAGTGCCTTAACGGTCATCAAATCCAGTAGTTCTAATAATACATATCAAAGACAAATTATGGACCTCCTATACATTGCAAAAATGAGAAACATCAAAATATCATATTTATGGATCCCGGGACACACGGACATAAAAGGCAATGGTTTAAAATGAAATAAGCTATATTATCAGTATTATATGTGACAGCTATGAAACTCAAAAGAAGTTTATAATCTTCAAGTGAAACTGCAAGGTTAAAGATGAAGGAACTATGCGTATATACGTGGTTAAGAATTAAATGTATATTCGTACAACAGATCGATTGTCGTGTGTAATTTCCTGTAATTGCGTTTTAAATTTTCCAGTATACCCTGACCCATAGGCTGAATGAGAGAACCTCACAGCACGAGGCAAAAACATTGCTGCAATTTTTTTTGCAGCAGATATATCAGCCGATAATCTTTCTCCACAAACTTTCAGTTGATGTACGCCATGTCTTTTTTTCCACCTGTCTAGCCATCCATCACTTGCAGAAAAATTTACAATAACCGGCAACTCTTCGCTTAAAGTCACTGCCTTATGTTTTAAAATTGTTCCTGAAATTGGTATTCCACGTTCTCGATTCTGTGTAAACCATAAAAATAAAGAATCATCCACTTTTTGGTATTCACCGCTTTTCATACTTTTTCGTGCCTGTGTGAGCGATGACAAAACACTACACCATTTTTCAAAACTGAAACAGTACTTACGGCTACACCTAAATCCTTCGCTATATTTTTAAGAAGTTCACGATTATCTCAACGTTGAATTGCTTCAAGTGAGTGACGATGGTAAACGATAACAATCATAACAACGGTGAACGAGGTTAACTGATAATATTGAATGGTAAGACTAGCTGATGACGATGGATGTAGTTTCACTAATAACGAAATTTGTTTCGGTTTAACCCAATACCAATTAGTTTGGCTTGAAAAGGCTCCCCACTTAATCTGTTCTTTGACTAGGTTCCTAGTATGCTTTTTCTGCTTGGTCCTCGATCTGGTCTTCTCAGTGCACTGACTAGCCCGCTTAAAGCAGTTTTATAAGCGTGACGTCTCTTAGGGAAGCGATGAGTGGAAGTATAAACTTGCATGTGATTATAAAAATATATGTTTTACAACTGTTAAGAAAATAGTTTAAAAATACTATTAAATATATTTGAAAATTATTTATTTCTCACATGCAGGAACACTTTTCATGTTTCTCTTACAGTTAGAAACTGAGTACGTAAACTCTGATAGACTTTTAAGTTACTCTGCATACTGCACCATTCTTACATTTTGCCTTTCACAACTGTATAACCATAATTATGTTTAGTAACATAGAAATTTTGTTTCGTTACTTAAACATGTACGTCACTAAAATCAGCGTCCCTTTTTGCAATTATACAACAGTTGTGCTATATGTGGTTATATGGAGTCAGTGTCAATTTAGCTGAACTCAGAAGATAGTGACCAAAAATATTTATTCTTTATGTGTCACATCAACAACTTTTTGAATTATAACCCAAGGCCCAAAAACATTCGGACTTGAACCTAACGATGATTGTGGCTTGTTTCTCTTTAAATTTAATTATACGAAACGACTAACAGGGGGATAAGTTTAATTAAGGAAGATGGGGAAAAACCTCAAATGCTTTAAACTGTAAAATTGCCTAAAAAGTCAATTAGGATAAGGAGATAATAAGATGACCTGAATTCCTTTAGTATCTTATTTATTAGCTATATGTTTTATTAAACGCTATGAATTTGTAATCGCAGCACGTTTACACTAGCCAAAAGTCTCTGTGATTATCCCTTCATTTATTTCTTAAGGTTTTAAATTCGGTCGCTCCTTTATTTGAAAGGAGAGAGAATACTTGGTTGAAAATCATTTTACTATTACGAGCACTTTCATTATTATAATTAATTTTAGCGAAGAAAGCTGAAAATAAAATTATTAACCATTTCAATAAACTTAATTAATCACGGTAATTGTTTCAGCTTTTAAAACCAGATATTGTAATTACAATTCATAGAATGAATTTGTAAATCCAAATTTACCTGTAAACTGATCAAAATAACTGTTGGAAATAAAATAATGACACTCATTGATTTTTAAAATCTTAATAACACGTATATACAAAATAAAAAAAAAATCTCTGTCTTTTAAGTGAGACACGTATTTTTGAAAGTATTTTTTATGCTGAATCCAAAAAAATCATATAAAACGACATTCACCGTGAGGTGAACACACATAAAGCTGCCAAAAAATCCATTTCAATAAATAAAATGTAAAACTGTTATTTCGGACATCTTTAAATGTTCTGAATCTACATTTTTCATAAAAACTTAAAAATATTAGGTTTTAGTGGTCATTCGTAATAAAATGCAGTTTAAAATAAATATGTGCAACTATTAAATTAAAAAATTCTTTTTAATTTTTATAACTTTTTTTTTACCTGTGTAATTTATAACCTTATAATTGCAGACAGCGATTTAATAGAGGATAAAATTAAACCACTTCACAATTTTGCTTCCAAAGTCGTAATAGGTGGTCAGATGACATAAAAAGGTTAATTGGACATAATTGGATGAGGAGAAGATACGAAAGAGAACAATGGCAGCAGTTGAGGGAGGCTTCAATCCGCCGATAGATACAATAATCTAAAGAAGAGGAAGAAGTAGAGTCGGTAAAACGCCAGGATGCTTTTAAAGATAGAAAAATATGCTCTTTCTAAGAGTAATCTACAATTACGTTATTAAAATATGAATTTTATTAGTGTCATGTCATCAATTAAATATAATGACAGGATATGTGGCTTTAATTTTTTTATGATTAGTTCAGGTCAACTTAAACTATAGATCACTATCAAAAAAACGTAATTTTCGTCCTGTAACATTATTTCCAATCGCATCAAATTTTGTCCATTGCTTATTTATATTTGCCAAAGGCAGCTGCTCCAATTAACGATGTGTTACTCAATCCATGGAAAAGGGTATTGTTTCTAACAAAAATTATTATATATCTTCTACTGAAAGTTGCCCAAAACAAAACAGATTCGTCTAGGTATTCGAAAATAGTTCCCGTAATTTTAGTGCACTTTTCTTGGGATCTATAATTAGTCTAACAATACTGGCCTCTTTACGTGGAGTCAGTTGGGACGACCGGAGCGTGGTCGAATTTTATAGGAACCCGTTAATTTATACTGGTTTACAATGTACTGAACAGTAGCATGCGACTTTTTGACAATTTTTCCTATATTTCTGTACAATTTTTCGTCTTTGCACAAATCAATTATGATTTTTCAAACTTGAAATGGAATTTCACAATTTCTCTCGCTCATTTTTAATACTACTATGAAAACCCATTGCAAAATTACTAGCAACAAGTAACAAATTATTCATTTGTTTTCAGTTTAGTGAGCAATAGACAGCTTGATTAAATGCGGCTAATTATAACGCGTTTTTTTTTCAGTGCAGTTCTTGAGGGTATGGAGAATTTTTTGACAATAATTTTGTTTATATTTTTATAACACTTCTTGTAACTTCTAAATATAATGTTCCGTAGTTGTTTTTAATACTAATCTTCGTTGGTTAAGTTTCAAATATTAATTTAAATATGTTTCTCATAGTTCCAATTAATTAGTTAAACATAACAGAAAAATAGTATAGAAAGAAGGTTGTGTATGGAGACTTTTTTGGACTGACTATATATATATATATATATATATATATATATATATATATATATATATATATATATATATATATATATATATATATATACATATATATATATATATATATATATATATATATATATATATATATATATATATATATACATATATATATATATATATATATATATATATATATATATATATATATATATATATATATATATATATATATATATATGCCAACCATTATGTATAAGCAGATAACTTTAAGTGAACTAAGCAAACTGTAGATGAAACAACGTCATTGCAAGTCAGCAATATGGATCTGTTAACAGAACAAAGAATAATACCTAAGAAGTAGTGAGGCTAAATTATCTGCTATATATGAAAAACTTTAAACTAATGGTAGCCACTAGAGATAAACTCAAACACCTGCTCTAAATTATGGAGAAGCTCTCCAGAAATACAGGGTTTACAGCTTAGACTACATCAATGCAGCACCTTAAATATAATTCGGTGAAAAATCAACCAGATGCCTTTGAAATAAAAGATAATTAGAATCTTGAGGTAATGGAGGCCGAAGAAATGTACAGTACCTGAGTATAAAGCAATAGTTGACGACTGTCTACCGCAGTGATTCCCAAAGTGGTTCAGGTGGACCCCCAGGGGTCCACGGGAGACTCGACGGGGGTCTACGTTTGCGCGAAAAAAAAATGGGGGTTCACAACTTGTAAGTGGGGGTCCACGAAAATTTATCTGGTTTCGATAGTAAAGAACAAAAATGTTGGCTTGGCTTTACCTATCAATGTAGGCAGATAATACACCACTCGAAAAAATTAAGGGAGCAAAAAAAAATTCCAAATTTTTCTGTGATTTTTTACAGGCTGTATTTCGGTGAAAAATGGTCGTATTGAGACTTTAAAAAAAGCAATTTGAAGCTTTAAGATTCTAATTTTCAGATTTTTTGGCTAACATTTTTTTTAGGAGCTACGGCTCTCATGCAATCCTAACAGATAAATAATATTGCAAATATTTTGCTTTTTTTTTGGTCCATGGGCTTGAAAAAATTTTTTTCCCTTAATTTTTTTGAGTAGTGTATTTTAAGAAGGTCAGCGACTGTTACTTGTAAAAACTTACATATTCGATATTCAGTACAACGCGCGTCGAGACTTGCAAAGCACCGCCAGCCCGCCCGCAACGCAACCCGTTCAGACGTGCAAAGGGACAAAATACGACTTGTGCTGTGCTTGCAATCTTGCATGAACTTGTTTGATTCTTCACCAATATAAATACGAATGCCAAGAACAAACGTTACTCATTTGTTTCCGGAATTTTGAAAAGAAAAGTGTGAGTGAATCAATGTCAGTGTTTGCCAGTGCCGGAAAAAGTAAGTACCTGCCTGTTTGTTATTCATACTTTTATTATATAATGTAATAATATTATATTTATTATGTTTGCGTGTAGTAGGTACGTAATAAAAATTAAATACTGAGCAGGGCCATTATTCGATACTTCTATAAAATAACATAAAGCCGAGAAAGATTGAACTTTTAGTACCTTTTATTATAAAATTGTTTTTTTTTTACCCGACTGTGGTGATTCACTTGATTGACCTGCATGTTTGTACATATTTGAGTGCCCTCGTAGTTGCTAATGCTAAATTACTAAAAATATTTTCATAAATTGTACGTGTCTTTATGTACCACTCATAACGTACATCAAAATAATAAATAAATCATTAAAATCGCGGGGTTTTGATGTTAAAATATTCTTTAAAAGTTCTCGAATTTTGAGAAATGTATCAAAATATAAATTAATCAAAAAATATTTTATATTACATTAAAATAGGTTCAGCCGTTTTGTGAAAACCTCTATATGGATCTTAGCAGTTTATTGCTTTTAATAATTAAAATCAGTTTTGCCGCCGGCATTTTGGTTTTTTCCTATTTTATTGTGTTAAAATAGCCATATCCTGTTAAAGTCGCCTTATGATTACTAAAACAAACATTTTTTTCTTTACAGGTAGGTAACTGATACGAAACATGGCTGAATCTAAGAAGAAATGTCGACGGTACAGTGTTGATTATTTGAAATTTGGTTTTCTTCCATCAAAGGCAGACAAACGATTGCCCATATGCCTTTTATGCAACAAAGTTTTGAGCAATGACTCTATGAAACCATCGAAGCTCGAAGATCATCTAAGAAGGTGTCATCCTGATAAAATAGGTAAAGATTTAAAATATTTTCAAACATTGAAGGAAAAATATGAAAAGAGACCCACCGTGCACAGTATGTTCGCTTCAACGTCTCAAAGTAACGATGATGGCTTGCGGGCATCTTACAATATCTCATTGCTTATAGCGAAATCTGGAAAACCGCACACCATTGGAGAACAGTTAATTTTACCCGCTGTTGAAGAGGTTTTAAAAACTATTCTACACAAACCTCCATTTGACGTACTCAAAAGAATTCCTTTGAGTAACAACACTGTACAAAGACGTATTGATGAAATGAGCTCTGATATTGAAAGCTTCTTGTGTAATTATCTGCAAACAACTCATTTTTCTATTTAACTGGACGAATCAACTTTACCTGGTAATGAAGCATTATTACTGGCATATGTTCGATTTGTTATGGACGAAGAAATCCATGAAGAGCTGCTATTCGCGAAAACTTTGGAGACGGACACTAAAGACGAATCAATATTTAATGTCATGAGTGATCTTTTAAGGAAAAATAGATTCCATTTACAAACATTATTTCGGTGGCAGCAGATGGAGCTCCTGCCATCTTCGGGCGATATCGTGGGTTTATAAGCCATCTTAAAAGAATTATACCAGGAGTAACTGCAATTCACTGTGTCATCCACCGACAACACCTGGTAGCGAAATACAAGCAAAATAAGAAGCAATGCGTTGAATACCCGTTTATTTGCACAATTGTGTGACGAAAATGATGAAGACTTCCAACGATTGCTCTTACATACTGAAGTACACTAGTTGTCGAAAGGTGCATATTTAACAAGATTTTACTCACTTTTTGAATCAGTTTTAGAGTTTCTGGAAAGTAAAGATCCAGATTTAAAAGAAAACCTGATCAAATTGAAAGCAGACATCGCGTATTTGACAGATTTGTTGAAAAAATTTAATGACATTAACTTGCAGTTACAAATTGAAAGCAGACATCGCGTATTTGACAGATTTGTTCAAAAAATTTAATGACATTAACTTGCAGTTACAAGGGGACAGCCTAAATTTAATAAGAACAAAGGGTGTAATTTCGGCTTTTCTTGGAACATTGAAATTTATGAAGCAAAATATTAGTCGGCGCGAATTCTCTCAGTTTCCAAAGTTGTCACAGGCAGAATGTCTTGATGAGGATATTCAGACATACCTTCAACATTTAAATGCCCTGCATGATGACTTCAAAAATAGATTTGAAGATATTCTGACGATGGAAATACCACCATGGTTCATAAATCCATTTGATGAAACGGAAGTGGCGAATGTGGTATTACAAGAGGAGCTACTCGAGCTTAGCACTAAGGAGGAGCTGAAGGTGAAATTTAAAAAAGACTATCAAACATTTTGGCTGCAGGCAGAAATACCCGAAAAATATCTTGGGCTGTGGGAAATTGCGAGAAAACTTTTGATAACGTTTCCCTCGTCATACCTTGTCGAAAAAGTTTTAGTGTCGTTACAAACCTATTAACACAAAAAAGGAGCAGATTGAACATCACAGAACTGGGAGATTTGCGATTATTCCTTACAAAACTGAAGCCAAATATTGATAATTTGCTGTCAATCCATCAAGTACATCCCTCCCATTAAAATTATGACTATTTTTTTTTAATTGTTGATTTGCATTGTTGAAGTTACGGTACGTTATTAATGTTTAATTTTAATTCTATTAAGTCTGTAATCATATTATTTTAATAAATAGAACACAAGAAAACATATTATTTTTCTTTTCATTTTTACCACTCCGAATTTAGGGTTGGAACTTAGTCACGACGCAAATTTCCATCGTTAGATCTAATCTTCACATTTTTTGACGAGTTTTGGGAATATGGTAGAAATGTAGCAGCAGGGGGTCCACCGAAACCAGTAAAATTTTGAAAGTTGTCTACAAGAAAAAAAAGTTTTGGAATCTCTGGTCTACCGTATAAAGAAAGTTGAACTGACTTACAAGTTTATAAGGAGGGTGACGCTTTACTGCGAACCAAGTTAAACAGCAAAAACACACTCACACATACATATATATATATATATATATATATATATATATATATATATATATATATAATATATATATATATATATATATATATATATATATATATATATATATATATACTCTGTACTTATTTGGAATTGTAAACTAGAGATCGTCAAAAAAAATTTGTAGAAAAATTAGAACGCCCCTTTATCAAGGCACAGAAATATCGCCAGACTGCCACCAAAAAAACAACCTTTTGACGACATAAAAGAGGCAGAGGTGGATATAAACAGACAACTGGATCAACAAATAATAGATCTACGCACATTTCCTAAAACTTTCCGGAACTTCCGTCTTATACTTTGTCATCTTAAAAAATAACAACCTACGAGGGAAACGTGACAATTGTCAAATACAGAGAATCGCAAGCACAAATAACAAGCCCATGGGAAATGAACGATACCCAAACTGATTCTGTAATCCTGTCAACAAAGGGTGTTATATCTGTCTCATACAAAAATCAACATGACTCTATAGTAGGCAGTGCTACTAAAAAGATCACGGACTGTCCGGAAATTTGAAGAAAATGTATAACAATACTTAATGCACCATAACATGGAAAAGGCCTCCTTAAAGCTGAATCCTGATGGTATCTCAGCATATCTGGGATGAGTGAATGTTCGCCGGTGAAAGAGTGTGAACGCTATTTGACTAAATCATGATAATAATAATAATACCTCTAATATGACTAAAATTTATTTACATGTTGACTTAGTATTAAAGAAATTTTCCCGTATAGTTTTCCTGGTCCCATTTTAGAAAAGTATTATTGTATTTGTTAATTCAGTTGTATTTTAAAATATTTAAATACTTACCAAAATTAAAATAAAATTGTATATTTTTCACCGGCTTACCTAAAACAAAAGAATAATTATTAAGGTCTAATATATTTTAAAAAATGTTAAAGTTTATTGCAAAATTATCAACTTTCTTAAATAAGACCATAAATAAATAATATAATAAAATTTAAATTTCTATTAGCTTTATATCTGCTGTTTTTCAAAACCGGCCAAAAAAAAATTATGTTGTCTACATTTGTATTATATTTAATAATCATCTAAAACATTTTCTAACAAAATATGGCATTTTTTAAAATGTGTTATTTTGTGCATAATGAAACAAAACACTAGTCTTAAAATTGTTGCTAATAAATATATTTTACAGCATAGATAAAATTCCACCCATACTGAAAAGAGTTTGATACAATAAGTTGCTGTTCCTGTTCATATTTACAATTTGTTCTGATAAGAAATAATTTCTGCGGCTAGCTTGTGCCATTTTGAATTTGTAATCGATATCGACATACAAGGTCCTTTAGGGAATTTCATGTATAAGTGGTAAGTAGATTATATACATATACATGCAAATACCTTCATCTTGCTAGCAGATGAAGTCTAAATTCAAACGAAATAACGGTCAAGTGCAAGTTGAACCTGCGCAATTAGTGTTCCGTACGTTGATTGCTTTTCAAATAAAAAATTTTGTTATAGGGGTATGAGTTTTCAACAAAGTTTGTTTCCAATCTTTACTGAAATCTGATGACCTTGAAATTTTTGTTTTTTTTATATACCAGATAAATTATTAAAGGTAATGCACTCGTGATAAGTTTCGTTCAATCTACACTCCATGGAGAATATTCCAGAATTTTTTCAAAATTTTTTGATAAGTACTTTTCGAGATAAGGCGATTTTTCGCGATTTTTTAAAAATAATACAAAGAAAAGTGCGCGCATTATAAATATATATTTTTTACTCGTGTTTTCATAAGCTTTCATTTGACACCACACTCGATTACCTAGTAAAAAAATTTTTTTTTCACTTCCGATTTCACCCCCCAAAACTAACCCCTTAAGCCCAAATTTAACTTTCAAAACTACATGGCTCTGATGAGGCCATCAATTCCCATATTATTACCAAATTTCAACTTTCTATGACAAATAGTTTCGGAGAAAATCAGGTGTGACAGACGGACAGACGGACAGACAGACGGGCAGACAGACGGATAGTCACCGAAATGATCTTATAAGTGCTCCGTATGGAACATTAAAAAAAAATTTCGAAGAAGAATTGGTTAAATTACTGGCAATAGTCAGATTTTTTTCGTGTTTCTAGTAGTCTACCACCCAACTAGTAATTTTAAAACTTTATGCCTTTGTTTACAGAACTCTTGTTATCAAATTGTTGTAAAAATTACCATAATATTTCCAGAACATGTACTCAATCGTAATTTTTTTTTCAAGCTGAACAAGACACCGTACAGTTTTGGTCTCATACATCGAAAAATAAAACAATGAAACATAAATCATTTATTAGATATGATATTAATCAAAATATATATTTCAACACAAAAGGAACTAAAGAAACTCATAGTTGTTATAAAATAGATACAGACGAGGTAAAAATGAGCTTTGAAATAAATAATTTAAGGAGAGTTGACAAATTAGAGGGAAATGAGCATAAGAAACATTTAACAAAGAATTAATCGCTTTCTACATATATTAATGCTACTTGGGCAGTTTCTAAATTTTGATTAATTCGCTAAACTTTCGTTTATAGAAATTTCAGATTGAAGCAGGAACTGTGATCTCTTTTACATTGAAGGTATCCTGTAGAGTGTTGATGTTCAGCTACAGCTGATTTTACAATGTGTTCCTTTTTAATATATCTTTCATGTTTCTGGATACACTGAACCACAAGAACAGGCTATTTTATAGACGCCTCCATTTTATGAATGATTTCTGTCTTTTGATGGATTACAAGCATTTTCCAGTTTTCTTACACGTGTTGTACATTGTGTAGTTGTTGGTAAAAATGCACTTTCTATTGGTAGATCCTTTTTACTCTCTTGTTTGAGAACCGTGTTTTTAAAGTAGTTAATCAAATGTCTCAAAGTTTCACCACCATTAATTTTATTAATGAATATATCTGTTTCTAATAAAATAAAATATTCACCATATTTTAATAAAGCTAATAATCACCTCAAGAAATCCAGCATTCTTACAATTTTTAACATTTGAAAATTGAAAAATTTTAGATATCATCAAAATATTCCATTCCTCAACAAACTGAAATTACTATAAAATTCTGTGCTCTTATGGCATAATTTATGAAGGAAAAACTAGAAGATCAGTTTCAAATAGAATCAGGAAATATGAAAGATGTATCAAAAATACACAACTTGTATAACCAGCTGTATTTGAGTATCAGTATTTTACCGGATATAAGTTTAATGTAAACTAATCCATAGTTCCCGTTTCGATCTCAAATTTTTATTAACAAACGTGTAAAGAATCAATCTAAATTTTCAAATACCCTAACAACATTGACTTGACCAGTAGTGACCCGTGGCTCCGTGGCGTAATAGTTGCTTGTGATGCAGAAGGTCTCGGGTTCCAATCTTGGCAGGTCGCACAGTGTCTCGACTAGTACAAGCTAGCGGGACAATATTATTTCTTCACTTATTTCAATTGTTTATGTATATTCCAGGTATCTTAAGCTATTTTAAGAAAAAAAAAGTTGAAAAATGTGTACTGTATGTGTATAAATCGAAATATGTAGCTGCAAGACGGAAGTGGTTTACTAATGTGTCTCATTTGTTCACTATTGTCGCTAATTGTTCTTTAATTAGCTACATACGTCTACCTACTCATTATGTGTGAAAAGCACAATCATGTTTGTTTACAAAGAAATTTCTAGGAAAAAAATAAAAATCATAATGATAGTACCCACATTTATTAATTTACAAAATATTATTTCTTTTAAAATAAATTAGTATAATAACAGTATCTATATATCGATTATTTACAATAACAAGGTGTATAAGTAAAAGAAATATAATATTAAATAACTTATATACTAAGGCATTAATTATAAGCAACTACAACACACAATAAAATAAGAATAATAATTACAATAAAAAAATACTTAAACCTACCAATCACCATCAGATGAGTCGTCATCACTGCTCTCCCATTCAGTAGAATATTCAGAGAGTAAATAATCCTCCTCATTTAATTCGTGATAATGACTTACTGATGGTGTTTCAGATGGCAATGAAGATGGGATAATCAACTGCAGAACCTCCGATGGCAAAGAAGTAAATTTTCTTCGCGGTAATTCTCTATACGAGTTGATAAACAGGATCAGACGTAATTAAAAGCATTCGCAAAAGATCTGTATTTGTGGCAATACGTGATCGCTTCCTGATGTGCTGTTCACGGAATCTACGACAGTATTTATTTCTTGCCTCCTGGGCTTCTTCGGAGAGTTGTCCAATGGGAAGAAGAAAAGACTTTATAACTTCCGCGCTATGTACAAGAATTTTATGCACAGTAACGGGTGGAATACCACGAATACAGATCAAGGTATAATTTTTGGTATCAACACAAAACTTTTCGAATTCTATATAATTTATGTCATATACCGATGACAAAGTTCTTAAAATTACATAAAATCTACGAATAAGGTTTACGTCTAATCCTGTAATTTCGCTGCTCAATTCAGCTTTGGAAAAAAATCTACGTGCTGTGTTTCCCTCGTTTGTGTTACCATACCCAGGTTTTGGTTTATCTACAATGAGACCCATACGATCTTTAAACACTTTTTGTATCTCTTGTGAGCGTTGCTTCACAATAGCTTTGTCGTTATCTCCCCTGACTTGCCACTTTTTTATTTCTAAACGATAGCTGATGTGAAGCAAACATTCAAACGTGCGGATCCATGCATGTAAAGTAGATAAACCAAATGCAAGGCATTCTTCGTTGCTAGGATATTTCTTTGACTCTTCGTTCATAGTAGACGGGGTGGCACCGCAAATATAACACTTTGGTGTTGAACTTGTGTCTGTTAAGGCATTGCACACTTTGCCATCAGTCATTGTCAACAACAAATCGTGTTTAACAGAGATTTGAGATCCAGCAACGTTACATAATGTTGGAAGAAGCTGACTTACTTCATCTAAAATTTTAGAAGTTTCTTCTTTCGTAAACTCTTTTGTCTCCTTGGCAAAAATAAACTTAATAGGACGGCAATGTAAAGTAGAGGAAGGTCTTGGATTTTGCCAGATCACAGTTTCGCCATCAAACAGTCTCAAAGGGACAAATGAGTATACGAACAAAAATTCGTCTGTAGCGTTAGTGTTCTCAAATTTCTGCTTATACGTGCTATGCCCCGAACTGCCATTACAGCCCCATTTGCTTACCAACGTATAACATGAACGAGGTAACACACTTCTAATGACTTCCGTCTGAGCTTTAACTAATCGTTCAGCCGTTTTATCCAAAATCGCGTGAAGTTTAATTTCAGCTCGAGATTCAGTCACAGAAATATATTCGTCAGAAGGACAACAAGAAGCTTTGGACTTACCTAAACTATAAAACGATGGATACCCTTGATGTCCCGCTTTTATTGACCATTTTCTTGTTTGTTTATATGAGTGAGAAGTCGATTTCGAGTCCACATAATAAGCGAAAGCTTCGTCTGGTGTTAACTGCCGACTTTGTTCAGAACACTTATTCTTTTCTCTAGTTTCACTGACCGCGACGTTATGGATCTGTTTAGTAACACTTCGATGCCCTTCTTTTCGAGTAGCTAACTCAGCTGCTGTAATAAGCTCACTTGCACTTCGCGATTCCAAAAGATCTTCTACTCTCCGTCTCTTCGTTTTCGTTGATGAGTCTTCAAATGATTTTCTGGGTTGCCCTACGGAAAGAGCCGCTGATGATGTTGAAGTGCACGGCTGGTTAACACACATCTTTATTTCGATTCCGGATCCCTCTAACCAATCTTTATGTTTGATTAGAAACATTTCTTTGTTACACTTTAAAGAAGTCCACTTTTGATTGAATTTTGCTGAAAGGCTTGATATTTTCATTTTGAGTCGTTTTAGAGAATCGTCAGAAACATCAGACATATTGAATTTTTCACTTATATAATAAAAAATGCCACTGTTTCGTTCAGTTTTGTCATGTTTTAACCATTCTTCAAAAAACTCCATTTTCGTCAAAGTCACGACTCGTTCTGAAAAAAATAAAATAATTTTACTTTCGGGCCTTTTCGGGGTCTATAATATATATGAATCTGTGCCTGAATGTTGTAGGTATTACATATAGAAAAATCTAGGTGGATATATGTGGATAAAAAACGTTGCTACTTTTAAAGTTTACAATTAATGTAAAATTTCCTGGATTTATCTATACGTTTACAAATTGATATTACACCAAAAGTATACATATTTTTTATAAAAAATATAAGTCATAATAGAGTACATACCTTCAACAGAATATTCCATCACAAAAAACTCGTTTCACTTTGCTACCAATTTTAAAATATGTTATCACAAGTGTGCATAAAATGCAACTGATTTGCAAATGAAAATGACCTCTCTTATAAGAGTTACTTTGACCCCCTGATAAGATACCTTTATGAGGTGATAAACAAATTAATTCTTGAAATTCGTTAAATGGGGGGGGGGTTGTTTACAAGTCGTTATCAGTGGTTCCTGGAAATTACGTCATGAATATTGTCCCGCTAGCATGTTCTTGCCGAATCACTGTGGGTCGGTATACTTTTATTTAAGTATATATGGCCTGGTCACGTGCAAAGGTGTATGTTTCGGCACTTGGACACCATTGACGGGTGTTACAATATCCCCGCTGATATCCTCAGGATATGAAAAAACGGTAAAAGCTCTACTCAGGTTGGGAGGTGAACGATAAAAAGAGTAGTCTCAGATTATATTTTGTCACCTGTAGGAAGCGATTATTACCTTTGAACTCATTCAATGTTTATACAACGGAAGCTATTGTACTGAAGACATATACCAAGTCGCATTTCACTTATTATTCAGCAATTTCTGACACTAAATTAAGTCTGCGTGTCGAACGTTTTATTGCATTTGCCTGATTAAGCATCGCTCAACTCTTCACTATTTCTAAAAATTAATATGAATTTAAAAGAATTGTTTTATAAGTCAATATCACTTCTAAAGTTTTGAACGGATCAAGCTCAGCAAAATTTATAACTTATTTCGAATCGATTCGACGCTATGTATTTAGAATCAGTTGAATAAACAATGAATTGACTGATTAAACACATTAAAGTATATCAAAATAATTCACTGACCAAGCCTATGATTTTTATCAGAGCCAGTAATGTATTTTCAACACAGTTTTAAAAAGGTCTCCAGAGGTGTTTCATGCCGAATAAACTTGCTTCAGTGGCAAGTTACAAGAAACGAACTGCTCCCCTATCGGCAATCCAACAACAAAAATCGATTAATAAAAGACGTTACATACGTCCCACGGGATACGGACACCGTGTCATCTGTTGATTACTCTGGGAAATCGGGTCTAAGTTAGTATCGGAAATATAAGATGAAAGAGATAGGAATGAGATTTTTTGAGAGGTTTAGATAAAGTTTTATGAGATGGACCGTATATTGTTTAAGAGGTTTATTTTTCTGTAAAAATTTTCACATAAAAATACTACTCTATATAACTGAATTGTAATTATGATAATAATTTTTAAAAAAATTGTTAAATTAAAACATAGGGAAAAAAAAATTATGTTCAATTAGATCAGTCAGCTTTATAAGGGAGTTGAAAAGTTGTCATGGAACCTGAAAACTTGTGCTGGGCAGTACATCATTTAGGCGAAATAATGTTTCTTACATTAAAAGAAATTTAGTTCAAACCACACAGCATGAAAAATAATATAATACATAATAAATATGATGCAATAGCAACTTATTGAACACCTTATAGAATTGTTATTTCTTCGAAACATATGATTTTTATTGCCTAAGCCATAAAAATCTAAAAGTTGAACCAGGTCGAGTTCCCATCGAGCTTCTGGCTCTGACGGAATACCTGTGCTAGGGAACTGACACCAGTTTTCTGTAGACTTTTCAACCTATCCTACAGAAAGGGAATATTTCCTTCCTGCTGGAAATGTGCCACACTTCAGCCGATACTTAAAAAAGGCAAGAAGACCTTGCCAAATAACTACCGGCCAGTCGCACTGCTTTCAATAATATGGAAAGTCATGGAAAAGGCTATCAATCAACATCTTCTAAAATACCTTGAAGGATTCAACATTATTAGCGATCACCAATATGGCTTTCGTAAACATAGATCAACAGGAGATCTTCTGACTTATGTAACACATGTTTGGAACAACGCAATTGAACACTTTGGAGAATCTCGAGCGGTTGCTCTTGACATATCCATCCGTGTTTGGCACGATAGGCTGTTGGCTAAGCTACGTTCTTGTGGTATGTCTGAAAAGTTCTGTTTGTGGCTCTCATGTTTCCTCAGTGAGCGTTCTTTACTAGTGGCGGTCGACGGATTTTTTTCTAATACCTTCACTATCAACGCCGGTGTGCCCCAAGACTCCATACTATCTCCTACTCTCTTTTTCATTTACATTAACGATCTGCCGAAAAAGACCGGAAATCTAGTCTACAGCGTTGCAGATGACAGTACGCTTATCTCTTCATTCACTTTGAACACTCGGACATTGGCTGCTCAGGCGAGTGTCCGCAGACAGCGGGAAGTTGTTCAACTTAACAAAGACCTAAAAGAAATTCTATCTTGGGGTGACAGTAACCAAGTGAAATTTAACGCTACAAAAACCCAGGCGGCAGTTTTTTTTCTAAAAAAGTTAACGTTGCTGAACCCGACATAGTTATGGCGGGGCACTCCATTCCTCTAACATCGTCACTCAATTTGTTGGGCGTAAATTTGGGAGCAAATATATTCTGACATGAGCTTGTGGCAGGCATAGCAAGGAGAGCTTCTCAAAAGTTGGATATATTATTTCGAACCAGAAAGCTTTATAATCCACAACAACTGTTAATTCTTTACAAAGCTCAAATTCGACGAACTATGGAATACTGCTCCCATGTTTGGGGCTCCGCTCCCAAATATACACTGCATTTGTTGGATTCTATTCAGAGAAGAGCTGTTCGTCTGATTGGAGACGCGGAACTGACCGGCGGCCTTGACTCACTGTAACACCGAAGAACGGTTGGCGACTTGAGCCTATTCTACAAGTATTTTCATGGAAAGTGTTCGGAGGATGTGGCCCGTTTAATTCCTCCCAGAGCGGTGCATGTTAGAGATACACGTCGCGCTGATACTTCACATCCGTATGACGTTCAACTTGTTACTCCTTGTACAACGCTTTTCAAGCAGTCTTTTATATGGAGGATATCATCCCTTTGCAATAATTTCCCACCGAGTACAATTTACAGCGATTCAAGAACAACGTGAATCGAATCGTTTTTTCCGCACACGCGTTGCTCCTGTAGCGTTTTAGGGACCTCCCTGCAGCACGTGTGCTAGACCCATAACAAAAAAAATAGAATGTTTTAAATTTGATTTCTTTTATCCAGTTAACTTTTGTTTTACACAATAAAATATTTTGTAAAGTACACACAAGTCAACAAGTAAATATTTTTTATAGAAAAAATTAAATATAAATAGAAATGAAGAGTTTTTAGACGTTTATCACAATATTTATTTCGCTACCTGTGTAATAATAAATGAATACAAATTTTCTGGTCTTATATTGCACAGAATTATAGCTTTACTTAACCTCTAATTTTCAAATCAGACTAATTTTCCAGTTAAAGCACTAAAATTTTAAAAATGCCTCTATATTATTTTAATTACATATAGTATGGTCGTCTAAATCTTTACCACTTTTAAAGTGTAGAAAATATGTGACCCTACATGATTGTTGTTCAACACACAGTTTCGGTATCAGTGCTAATTTGAAGCTGATAGGTTGAAGCCATTTAAAATCTGTGCCTATCTCAAGATTCTTGGTCTCAAAATTAGTGAAAAGTATATTTTGTAAACGAAATAATTGCAGTTGTTATTTGGAATTTACAAAAAATGAACTGTAACATATACATCCCGTCCATTAGAAATTTTAGTCGGGATTTAATTTTAGCTACATTATATGTAACAATTAATATTATTTCACAAAATTTTCAAGACACTATATAGCAGACAAGTTTCTTTTTCTGTCTCTTGCTAAGGTTTTATATTCAGTCTTTGGTCTCCTCTTACCTCCTAATATTTCACCACATACCATCCCTCCAACTTCCTTACCCCTTGTCAACATGTTTGGCAGGCACGACAGGGTAACGGCTAAAAACCCCATAATGAAAAATTAATATGTCGAATTTCTAAAATGCAGTACCGCAAACGAGTAGAGGAATCTCCACTGCTCTTGCAGTCAGTCCCATAAATTCTGGAGACGCCAAAAATTCGAAAGTAAAATACAATTGTATACCTACAGCACATAAATAACCCAAAAGAATATACCAACTTACAACACAAGAACTTTAAGATCCGAAGAAAAAATGATCGAATTGGAAGAAGAGCTGAAAAACATAAAATGGACACTATTGGGCTTAGCAGAAGTAAGAAGAACAGGAGTGTCTTGAATCACCCTGAAAAGTGGCCAGAAATTTTTCTATAGAGGCAATGAAAGTAAGAAAATTGGAGGATTTACTTATACATAGAATAATAGCAGATACTATTATTCAGTGCAAAGGCACATCAGAAAGAGTGATTTCAGTAGACATACAGATGAACAGAAGATGCAAATGTGGAATCATTCCAGTCTATGCACTAATATCAGACAGCGAGGAAGAAGAAATTGACCAATTCTACGAAGATATAAACAAAGCGTTGCTAATACCACAAGACAAGATATTGGATTAAGAAGTCTGGTTTAGGTACGAGGAAAAGCAGAGGAAAAATATTATCAGATTTTGTCAACTAAAAATTACTTATATACATATATATATATATATATATATATATATATATATATATATATATATATATATATATATATATATATACATATATATATATATATATATATATATATATATATATACATATATATATATATATATATATATATATATATATATATATTATATATATATATATATACACGTTAAGAACACATTTTTCCAAAAGCCAGAACATGGTCGATGGACATGGCAAAACGCACATAGGAAAACAAGAATCGAATTGATTATGTTTCACCAAATAACAGGAACATTGTAAACGACAGATTACGATAAGCAGAATAATTCTGAAGCAGGAGAGACGTAGGCTGATAACGCACACAAAGATAAAGACACCAATTAAAACAATAAAACAAAACACAGAATAATATCGTAGTAGTACTGGAAAGTCATATATAACACATAAACTACCAAACAGAATTTGATGAACTAAATACACAAATAACCAACAGACTACAAGGCAAATAGCAACATCGAAAAAAGAAAAAAGTACATAAATTAAGTAAAGAGACGCAAAATCTAATGAAACAGGGAGACTATTAAGAAATCATCATAAAAATGGCAGATTAGAATTGGCAGAAATACACAAAAAAAATAAAGAAAAAGATCAGAGAAGACGTCAACCAGCAAAGAAACTCGAAAATAGAGAAACTCTGAAAGATGGAAGAAGTTTGAAACACTTAAACAAACATATAAATGAAGGGAAATATCAAATAAAAAAAATGTGGGATATGAAGAATTCCCGATATAACAACGGATGAAATAATGAACACCATACGACATAGGCACAATAACAAAGAGGCAGAAGACGCTGAAATAACTGTTGAAATAATAAGGTATAAAGTAATATCGCTAATATAATACTCACTAGAATGATAATGTATAGATTAACGAACAAATTACACAGTTATCAAGAACGCGAACAGGCGAGATTTAGACGAAGATACAGTACTTTGGACCATTTTCAAACAATTAGATTAGTAAGTGGAAAAAACAAATGAATATAAGGTCACCTCGTGGATAACAATGGTTGACTACGAAAAAGCATTTGATTCGGTTATAGATATGGGCAGTCCTTAACATCTTAAGTAAAAGCAGAGTCGACGAAAGATACATAAATTTTCTTGAACACATATATAAAAATGCCACATCACAAACAATGCTTGAAAAAAAAAACAAATAAAATCAAAATTAAAAGAGAAATTCGACAAGCTAATTCAATATTCTCAAAGCTGTTTACGTTGACTGTAGAAGACATGTTCAAATCGCTAAAGTGTGAAAATAGAGGAATACTAATGGACGGTGAAAGATTAAATCACTTAAGGTTCGCTGATTATGTCACTCTGGTCATCAACACAAAAAAAGAATTACAAGAAATGCTGATGGAATTAAATAAGAACTCTCGAGAAAGAGGTCTGAATATAAAGTTCAACAATACCTAATATTTGAACGACGAAACTATTAATGGAAGGTGAAAGACTAGAACAAATACAAACATTCATAAATTTAGGAAAAAAACCGAAATATCAAAAAATAATGTAAAGGCTAACTTGGCTAGAAAAGTCTCGCTGGCTTGGTTTGCGTTCGGAAAATTACAATCCAGATTTAAATTAGATTTTCCAAATACAATAAAAGCCAGAGTGTTAGACAATATATACTGCGGGTATTAATGTATGGCTTTGAAACGTGGACTTTAAATAAAAGTATAATTCATAAACTTCAAGCAACTCTAAAAGCAATGGAGAGAAGAATGGTAAATACGAAGAAGATCAAAAGATGTAATATAACGAATATTTATATTAAGATGGAATCTGGCGGGGATATCACAAGGATAAATGATAACAGATGGATATGCCTTACGGTTGAATGGAGAACTAGAGAACAAAAAAGATGCAGAGGTACACTACAGACAAGATGGATGGAAGTCATAAAAAGATTAGCGGGACACGATTGGATGCAAAAAGGAAACAGAGCTGATTGGAGACAACTTGGGGTGGCTTACATCCGACTATGAATGGAATAAGCTAATAATGGTGATGGTGATGATGAAGAGTATGTAGAGGTTAATGTAATCTTTGAGTTTTAAAAATTTCGGAAGTACTACCTTTACTCAATTTTTTTTTTGTATTAATAACTCAATATAAAATATCTACCATATAAAGGACCGGTAAAATTAAATATGAATTGAAGTAATGTGCAAGTTTTAAGTTTATTTTGATTTAAAGTTTAAATTTTTATCACAAAAAACAATAAATTTGCCACACGGTTATCTATTTAAGCCATGAGATTCCTTACGAGTAATAGGATTTTTTGTTTTTATAGGAAACCAATATTGTACTTGAACACCTATAACATTTAATGCATATATACTCAGTTAATTAGTTTTTCATTTTCTACGCAAAATCGGCCAATGTTATTACGCAGAGTATTTTCTTAATATTAACATCAATTTAACTTTTAATGAACTCCGTGGGAGAAGTAAATTTAAAAAAATTATGTATATTTTTCTATTACACAAATTGCAGAAACTGTACACACACACACACACACACACACCACAAATACTATAATTATTTTATATTAAGCTTTTCGTAAATCAACTTATTTTAAATCAGAATAAAATTATAATATTTGTATCTTAATTTTGATCAGATACGTAATATAGAATGTATGATTTTATTGGTTCTAGCTTTTTACCCTATTATAATAATAAAAATTTCATTACATTTGTGCCATACATTTCATTACATTTATGCCATACAACACACACAACAATTAATACATTTTTGGCTCAAAAAATCAGGTGATGAAGTTGCCAACGAGAACTCTCTTTTAACCTTAGTTTCCATGGAATTCCTTATGTATGAAAACTGCTGATTTACAAACTACGTGTAACCATATATATAAATATACTGTATATAAATAGTTTTAAAAGTCCTAATCTATAATTTTACTAAACAAATAATTTGGTTAGGACATAATGTTAGTGATAATATGTAAAATTTACTTTCACAAGTCGTACGTCTTAAATTGATAAACTTCTGGTTACTTCATTTGATATTTTCACGGAAGCGTACTTAAACATGATTTAACCCTTTTAAGACTGGATTAAATTATACACTTTAAATAATCAAGAAAGTGACGCCACCTATTGTCAAGAATGTTAGGCCACTATTTAACTTGGTACAAAGCGTAAAAGAATTGTGAGTTCTAAGTATGAATCTTTCTTTACCGTAAGTAAGAACTTTAATAAATGTGATCATAAAAGTTTCTACTGTTGGGTTTAAATTTTATAAAAATATATCTTGATTAAGTGTAATAGTTTATATGGACTGCTTCTGTAACTGTACTGATGAGGTACTGTTATAGTCTGACGGCATATATTGGTGGCGTCTCTAGAATTAGTCACTCAGTAACGATACGAGTATAAGGAAAAATTTTAAGTGAAAGTAGTTTTAATGGTGAACCGATTAATTAGCTTATATTTCATTCGATCAATAAAACACCGCATAATAATTATTTGCAACTTAAAGAAGAAGATATTTTAATTATTAATAGTTATTCCAACAGCTTGCTCAATAAACGTAAACTTGGGAACTTAATTATGTAAATTATTCAGTTTATCAGCGTTGGTTCTACTTAAGATGGGTTTACGTTTCAAATAATATAATGGTAAATCTCCTTAATATTTCAGTTCTAGAGAAATATTCCTTCAAATACAATATTTACTACTTACTAAGGTTCTCCACATTTAGACAACTAACACTGACAAGTATATGGAAATGTATAAAAGATTAGACCCTTTTTAGGCGAAGTGATTTCTTAAATTAAATTTTAACAACATATGAGTTGATGTAGGTATGGAATGACACATGGACAGGATTTTGTTGCATTTCCTTATAACTATTTTCCGAGGTTTCATTAAACTGGAATAAAATTTTCACAAAATTATGTTTCATAGGAATAAGAAAATATAAAAATCCTTGTCCTAGATTTCTAGAAATTTCGAAATATGTAGTAAACTTCAAAACGCTTAAATCATATTTGAATCTGGTCTGATTAGATCCCAAATATAAGTTTACTAGACATGTTGGATACAAAACTAAGGAACAATGCAAAAGCAAACTGACGGTGCGGAAAATCAGAAGTAAAAAAGTGTAAAATATGAGATTTTAAAAACTCTCGTTATGCAATATGTATTTATCGAATTTTCTTATGTAATAAAAAAAATTGGACATAATGTTGATAGGAAACTATACCATTGGCTCTCAAAGGTACCCTCTTGCCAATTACCTGGCTTCCGTCTTAAAACCTTCGCCAGCAAAACAGACAGTTTAATTTTAAAATCTTCTCATCTTGTACAACGACTTAAAGAATTCAAACTCCTTACCCTAATGTGATGTTATTTATTTATTAATTTAATGATATTTTAATCGGCTTCGATATCAAATCTCTCTTCACCAAAGTCAGGATTGCTCAAAACCTGCTCAAAGAGTGCCGGGCTCTAGTTAAGAAACGCCCGGTACGATAATCTATTCTCATTTTTCTCCAATTATTGCAAACATTTTATGGAACACTTCGAAAAACAAGCCATATGCACTTTTCATTTTAAACCGAAGCTCTGAAAATATTACGTAGATGACATTTTCATAATTTCGACCCACGGTCAAGAATTTTTTTAAAGTTATCTCAATCATCCTTTTTCATCCCAATATCCACTTTACTTTTCATATTTAAAATAAGAATACTCTCATTTTCCTAGATATTCTTATTCATCGAAAAACTGATATGACTTTAAGTTACTCAGTATACAGCAAGCCCACTCACACGAGTATATTTTTAAGTGCTTCTTTGCATCACCATCTCGCCAAAACACACTCAGTCAATATCTTTGCGAATAGAACTATATCACTATCTTAGCCGCAATCCCTTTAATCAGAACTAAACCACCTTACTTCCATGCTTTAATCAAACAATTTCCAGTGCCTATATATAAAACTCTCCATTGGAGAACGTAGGTATTTCCATGTGTTACCGAAACCTAAAAGTCAAGCTGGTCAGTTTTGCAGTCCTTCCATACAATAAGAATGTCAGATTGCATTTCAAAAATTCTGCTGAACAATAACACGATCCTCTACATGCTCTAAACTTTCGAGATATCTCAGATCTGTTAAAGAAAAGATTTTCCTAATACTTTCACCCAAAATTTTTCCTTACAGTATTTTGAGCAACTAATTCTAGAGACGCGACCGATGTATATACTAACAGACGATATTAATACCTCATCAGTACTTTTACAGAAAAGCAGATCACATGAAATGTTGCACCTAAGCATGATATATTTTTATAATATTTAAACATCTAAAATAGCCCTTCGTGGTCATATCTGTAAAGGTTTTTTGCTTAAATTCTTCCAAATGGCTTACAGTTCTTGATGGCTTTACGTTCGTGACCAATACAAGTGCATAATTTAGGTTAGTCTTAAGAGGATTATTCCCTGTTTAAGCACGCTTCATACCAAATGAACTGATCAAAAGTTTATCGATTTAAGATGTACGACTTATAAAACCAAATTTTAAATCATATTTATGATATATCATTAAAACTATGTCCCAACCCAATCCCTAAAGTATCCAACTAGTTTATTTTGCTTAGAAAAATTGTAGATTGGGGCTTTTACAAGTGTTCATATACGGAATATTTAAATCTATTTTACACGTCGCACAGTGGGACAAGAATTTGACTTTTCGTTCAAAATTGTCTAGAGCCCTCAATTATTAACGAAATTAGATTTTTTTTTAAATACTCATAAGTGAATTCCGAACCAAAGTAAAGATGCTGATTTGTAAAACATAACCTCAAAATTTTTTAAAATTCGAAATTCGGAGGTGAAATTTCAAAGTTCGCGTAATTTCAAGTTTATGTGTTAAATACTGGTTTCTCGGGAGTCTTTGGGGTCGCTAAGTCTATTTTCGGGGTCATTTTGTTCATATGCACCCCTTTGAGGGGTGAAAATGGGGATTGAAGGAAGAAATTAGTCCTGATACTGAAGATAAAATAAGGAATATAAAATAAAAGATGAATTTGTTTTTTTGAGTTTTATATTAATTCCATCGCGATACCGGGAAAAAATTTTCCAAACTCAATTGTATAAAAATTTTGCTTATTTTTTGCTTACATCCTACAAAAGTCTACAATTTTTTATTTAGCATATTAAAACCTCTCTACTAGTAGCTAAGGTGAGTCGCTTGATAAATTAATAAACTTTGCCGGCTGTAAAATCGCTGCTACATAGCATATCTCCATATCAATTTGTTGTTTTGATTTTATCTTCCTACCCGTATTGTTTTTATTGCTTACGCTCAGTCACCCACGTAGTATACAAAATTGCCGAAATCCACTACCATTCACCAAGCTACGGTAGAAGATAATAATATAATTAGAACCTGATTTGATAAATTTTACTTTAATAAAATCTCAAATAAAAGATATTCTGAAATAATACAAAGAAGTTCTGTCAACCTGCCAATCGTACCTCTATCCAGTTACAAACTATTCAACTTTAATCTAAAAATCTACCAGCTGCAAAAAAAGGTCCAATCTTTTATCCATTACCTCATGTTTGTCAATTAAAAGAGGTCTAATCTTTTATCCATTACCGTATATTCGTTAATATTACTTGCTTGAATGGGAAAGACCCTCGTAAGTAGAATATATTGTATCTGTAGAAACGTCTACGAGCTTAATAATTTAGTAGGATTGAGTGGAAATAGCCAGTATTCTCAGACACGGAAAGAATTTAAATGTGTAACGCAATGCCGATACCTAAGCGATCTAATTTTGTTGGAATTGATGAAACCCGCAAAAAATCAGGGATGGATCAGTGAGGTTAACATGAATATCCGGCAATATAGAGTGCGTCCAGAAAAACTAGGACAAGTGAATAATAAATTAAAGGAATAAATATGAAAAAAATATACCAAATATGAGTGAAATGGAATGACTTTAAATTTAAAACTTTAAAACTGACAAGTATCGGTATAATTGTCAGTATATAAATCATAATTAGAAAATTTTATTAGAAGTATAGAAGAAATAAAGACAGGGTGTTATGAAAATAGTTTATTATGTATAAATTGGTGATTTCTTGATCAAGCGAAGGAACATTGAAAATTTTATTTCCCAATTCAATTAAAATTCTGTAAAAATTCATTCACAAAGTCTTGTGAGACACCTGTTGACATTGTTACCAAATATTCGGTTCCCTTTCAGTAACGTTATATTTGTTTAATAATATTTCCTTAAAACAATAGGATCTTCATATAAAAAGCAACAAAAACTGTTATTAAATGAAATTATTGTAATAATTTTTTTCAGTTGTAAATATTTCTGATATGAAAAGTTAAAGTTATATTAGGGTCTAAATTTTTACTCTCTACGATAACAACTTTAAATTTTCCATTCTTTAATATGCCATCACCGTAAATTATTTTTTAATAACGAAGGGCGTACTTCGCTCTGGTGAATTTCTCTATGACAACTAAATTTCAGAGGATCTGGTTAGCGCCCTGTGCTCTAATCTAGCTTTTTTCCACGTGTGGCGTTAGCTCGATCAGCCCGATCAGCCACGCAAATTTAAACTTACTTATGAAATGTATTATGTTGTTATAATTATTCAAAGATATTTTAGATTTATATTTTTTATGCATCCATGTATTTATTAGCTCCCAATATAATACGAGGTATATTTTAAAGATAAGGGCCAGTTGGTTGTAACAAAACTTATTCGTTAGAAAAAGATTTTAGTGACGGTTTCAGTTTCCTACAAACTTATTTCACTTTTCCACATAGTCGCCGTTCACTTCTAAGCACTTTTCATAACTCTGCACCAGCATCTTTAATCCCTCTGCATAGAAGTTCTCCGCCTGCGAATTGAACCACCTGAATCCTCGTCGTCTTTAAATCATTTTCCACCAGGCCACCGTTTCAAGTGAAATCGTCGATTAGATCGCAGTTTTTGGTCCACTTGTTGATTTCATCGGCCTGGATACTGGGCCTGCCACTCCGGTCTTCATCATGTACATTTTTGCGGCCATTTTTGAAGTCTCGACATCATTATTTGACCTTCCCTTCACTCATTACTGTAGGATCATAAACTAGGCACAACTTCCGGTAATTTTGAGCAGCTGATGATCATTTTGCACACAAAAATCGAATCAGAGCACGCACTTCGCCACTGGCGGGGGCAAGGATTTTCATTGTTGTTTGCATTCACCGACAGGCAAACTACTACTTAATTAAAGTAATAACTTCAATAGCTTCGGAAACAATCAATAGATGGCGCTGCACATGTACAACTTTGTTCAGACCCGCCAATATTCAAATATAAGCAAACGGCCATTACTTGTCGAATATGCCTCGTATAATAAGAAGTTCATATTTGCTACAAATTACCATGCAAACTTTGTTGTTGGCTTACATAAGTGATAAAGAATGCATACATTGTGAAGCTCCTAAAATGTAGTGAAATCTAATTTTCATTTTTTTAACTTTGTGTTTCAAAGGAAGACGTTTTTCAGACTTAAGTGATAGTCCTTCATTCAAAATAGAAAAAAAATGCAGAATATACTACCAAGACACATGCTCAAACTACAATTGTACCTATCTTTAAGTCCTAAAGGACGTCAATAACCGAACATAACGACACTGATGCAAGTTAGTTTTAATGTATCTATCATCACATAAAATATCTTGCAAATTGCAAGAGAAGCATGTAAGCGACATATTGAAACGGCCATTTTGTATTATGAGAAGAAAATATCTTATTTCACATCGTTCTACACTACATCGCAAATAAAATTATAATAAAAGTTAAATAACTTTTGTAACGATAATGTAGTGATTATTAGTGAGTGTGAAAAGCTTTAGCTTATGACAGCGTGTCTAAACCTGTGGGGCGCGCCCCACTAGGGGGGCGTGATTCCACCATTGGGGGGCGCGAGCGTATGGAAAAGAAATTATTATTAAAAACATTCATTAAAAACATTTAATATAATTTACTGAAAGGAAAGCCAAACAAAATACATTCTGACATAATAAAAAGTAAAATACACATTTACACTGATATAATACACCTATAAATAGGATTGTATTAGTACTGCACAATGTCTTTACCTAATAATTAACATATCAATACTAAATTAAAAAAAAAAAAAAAAACCGGTCAAGTGCAAGTTGAACTTGCACAATTAGTGTTCCGTACGTTGATTGTTTTTAAAATAAAAATTTTGTTAGGGTGGTATAAAATGATCAATGACTTCACAAAACACACCCCAAATGAGTTTTCAACAAAGTTTGTTTCCGATCTTTACTGAAAACTGGTGACCTTGAATTTTTTTTTTTATATACCAGATAAATTATTAAAGGTAATGTACTCTGTATTTATACACCGTGGAGAATATTCCAGAATTTTTTCAAAATTTTTTGATCAGTACTTTTCGAGATAAGGTAGGGGACAGCGATTTTTTAAAAGTAATACGAAGAAAAGTGTGCGCAAGTATTACATTATATATATATTTTTTTACTCGTGTTTTCACACGCTTTCATTTAACACCACACTCGATGACCTAGTAAAAAAAAAATTTTTTTCACTTCCGATTTCACCCCTCAAAACGAACCCCTTAAGTCAAAATTTATGTTACGGTGGTATAAAATGATCAGTGACTTCACAAATGTGTTTCCAACAAAGTTTGTTTCCAATCTTTACTGAAATCTGATGACCATGAAATTTTTGTTTTTTTTTTATAAACCATATAAATTATATTATTAAAGGTAATGCACTCGTGATAATTTTCGTTCAATCTACACCCCGTGGAAAATATTCCAGAATTTTTTCGAAATTTTTTGATAAATACTTTCCGAGATAAGGCCCGGGATAGCGATTTTTCGCGAATTTTTAAAAATAATACAAAGAAAAGTGCGCGCAAGTATAATATTATATATATAATTTTTACTCGTGTTTTCACAAGCTTTCATTTGACACCACACTCGATGACCTAGTAAAAAAAATTTTTTTTCACTTCCGATTTCACCCCCCAAAACTAACCCCTTAAGTCAAAATTTAATTCTCAAAACTACATGGCTCTGATGAGGTCATCAATTCCTATATTATTACCAAATTTCACCTTTCTATGTCAAATAGTTTCGGAGAAAAATCGGGTGTGACAGACAGACAGACAGACAGACACCGAAGTGATCTTATAAGTGTTCCGTACGGAACACTAACAAGTTTAATAATTATTAGTGACTCCCTTGGGCCTGTTTTGCAGAGCAAAGATTTTCGAAGGATAGTTTAATATTAGAAATAGACACTCTGAGTTCTTTTTCTATATTTAGTTGAGATCTATATTTTGTTTTCAAAGCAGCCACCGTAGAAAATCCGGTTTCGCAAAGGTGGGATGTTGAAAATGGTAATAGTATACGAAATGCAGAAAACTCACCACTCACCCCTGCCCAAAATTCAAAGAGTGATTTATTATTAAATTGTCTTTTGATTTCGCCACTTGCCGTGAAGTCTATGAAGATTTCTTCTTCGGAGGTTGAGAGCCCTTCGGGAGTATTTTGAAATGAATCCCGAACCCACTCGTAACTTGCTACCACGGTGTCGTCAGTAAGAAAATACTTTTTAAAATTCTTTGTCAACATGGCTAGATGGTTTTCAATGGTTACTAAAACAACTTGTTGTTCTTCAGCCGTGTATGTTTTAACACATTCACCCACCTTTGCAAAACATTTCTAGGTTTTTTTGCTTTACATTTCTGCTCCACAATTCCAATTTTCTACAAAAAGTATTAATTTTGTCACTTGTATCGAATATATGTGTATTTATTCCTTGGAGTTGAAGATTTAAGGTATTTAGTTTCTCGAATATATCGACCAAGTAACTCAATTTCATCACAAATAAATTATCTCGAAACTTCTCGGTTTCCGGTCGTTTTTTCTCTTCTAGAAAAATGGCGATTTCATTTCTTAATTCTTAAACACGTTGCAAACATTTCCCACGTAATAACCATCTTGCGTCGGAATAAAATAGTAACGCTGAATGTTCGGCACCCATGTCTTTACAAAGTGCAGAAAAAATTCTAGATTTTAGGGGTCTCGTTTTAACATAATTTATTACGTTTACAACTGTAATGAGTACAATATTCAGAGCAGGACTCATTTCTTTGGAAGTCAGAGCTTTTCTGTGGATCATAAAATGTGTACACACACACAGTAGAGATTTTTGTTTCACAAGTGCTTGTACACTTTGAAATCTTCCAGACATTGAATGAGCACCATCGGTACATATTCCGAAGCAATTTTTCAACTCCATATTTGCCTCGTTTATAAAATCATTTAAGATAGCAAATAGTGCGAGTGATGTTGCTTTGAGTTCTATTGGTTTGCAGAAAAATAGTTCTTCTACTGCTGACATACCATCACAAAATTGAACATAGGCAATGAATTGAGCATCTTTATTGCTATCTGTTGCCTCATCAAGCTGAATTGAAAAGAATTTATCACGCAATTTCCCGAAAAGCTGATGCTGTACATTTTCAGCTATATCACCAATTTGACGGGCAACAGTATCATTTGATATAGGTATGGATAGCAATTGTTTGCCAAAATTTTATCCAAACATAGTTTCTAAAATATCAATTGCTGCTGGCAAAACAAGCTCTTCATCAATGGTTTGAGGCTATTTTATATGAAACTTTGTAAGAAGCAAGTAAAGCTTTTTCATTCACAGATAAAGTTATTTTAAAAAATGATTTTTGCTTTACATATAATTTTAATTTTAATTCGAAGTTTATTTGGTTTCATGCTGTCTGCTGCCAAGATTTTTGAGCAACTCGCACAGGGGCCTTTCTTCTTCATTTACTTCAGTACTGGTAAACTCTAAATTTAAGTATTCTTAAGAATATTTTCTTGATTTTATTTTCGGAACCACGTTCGTCTGTGCACTTGTTGATGCTTCGCTATCATCTAATGCTCGCTTACGCCCAGTTAAACATTTATACATGATTCTGTATAATTCTACTGCCGTGAATACTTAGTACCTTGAATTTCAATTAACACGTAAGTTACAACATACACATTCACGATAAATCCGATAGCAGTATAAGGATGAACTCGACTGAGACAGGTTGTAATTGAACGAGGTGCAGCATTTATACACTTTTGGGCAGACTTTCCGAATGTTCGAAACAACTCTGAACTTCTCGCGAAGCCGCTACCGATATGGTGGACATGACAGAGAGCAATAGAGGGGCATCGATTCTAGTTTTGTCAACACAGCAGATATATGTTGCCAAATATGAAGAAATTTACTTATTCTTGGTAGTTGGTAAGGTTTATAATTAAGGTCATAGTGTAGCTTTAGCATCAAAATACTGAAAATACATTATTATTGCATGCATTGTTATTGTATGAGAGGGGTGGGGTAAGCGCGATGGAAATTATGTTCGAAAATTGGGTCGCAAATATTGAAAGGTTGAGAAACGCTGGCTTATGATATAAGGTTAAAGATGTTTTTATTTTTGTTAGTGAATAATTTCTGTTAAAATACTGAGCTTTAGATGTAGTTTATTTCTTGAGCAACAGTTATTTTTTCTTTAAACTGAATACCTAAAATGTCGTTAATTTGTAAAGAGAGAGATGTTAATAATAGAATTTGGGCCAATTATTTTTGATGTATTTATTTGTCACAACCATTGGAACATATTGAAAAGCCACAGAACTTCAAGGTGGATTTTCTCATTGGTTATAGGTTATAAAATACACCGCGTATTTTATAAACTATAACCAATGAGAAAATCCACCGTATATACTAAATAATAAAGGACATAATACACTTTCCTTTGAAACATCTGCGGAAACTTTACGTATATAACATATGTTAGTACGATATACATACTTAGAACTATTTAGTCTTGTATCATCTTTATTAAGGGGATATACCTAGTCATCTGGGTCAAAAAATTAGATTCCTGGAGTTTCCGTTTCCTTTTAGTATAATATTTTAAGAATATTTTTTGTAAGTTTCATAAAAATGGTTTAAAAATTGACGAAGTTATAGGAGCAGGCAGCGAGCAACTGCTCTCGGGTCAGCCTTTGCCGACCTCAACTCAATTTTATTGTATTTTAAATTCTTCAATTGTCCTTCTTAGAAGGGACAAGGTATTCACGACTGCTATTCTAAGATTCTATATTTCAAACTAGAAGTTGGTTCAGTACCGTTGTACAGTTCGCTCGTAGCAGTTATTAATGTTTATAGTTTAATTGGCTTTGTTAAATATAATGACAGCTATGGGAGTTGATTGCGGCCGAAATGCACATTACTACGCAGCTAAAGTTGACGGAGAACGAGTTGACATGGCCAAGCGACAATTGCTACAAAGTATAAAAGAAGCTAGAATGCGTCATAGACAAGAGCAAATTAGTATTCTAGAAGCTCAAATAGCTGACGAAGATTCGGCTCATGGACATAGAGGCGATCATTTATTACAGGTTAGAATTTATTTCCGTATTACTGTTTTTTAATGTGATTTTTCAAACTTAAAACTTTCAACACGATTTTCTCGAAACTACATTTTCTTGAAAACCTCTTGGCGGTATGCAAGATAGCATAAGAACCATTGAACCGATTTTAATGAAATTTGGCACATATATTCTATATACATATTGCTTGCCTTTGAACGAGGAAATTTTGATTTTATCGAGAACTTTATTTTTAATTAGCAAAAATGTAAAACGCGGTATTCCTTCATTCAAGGATAAGTTTGAGTTAACTAATTTCTTTGGAAATTTTGATTTCAGATGATCCAGCTCGCAGTAATCGTACACACTACAGTGCTCCTTAAAAAAAGTGGTCGCAGGGAAACGGGTGCAGCGCCGCCAATTTTTTTTTTTTCAATTTAAGTTTCACAAATTGTATTTTCAGTTATGTATTGTTATATATGTATAAAGTAAAAACCTGATTTATATAATGGATATTTTTGCTAAACAAAATTCCTAAAAAAACGCTTTTTTTCGGCTCCATAACTAGGTACATCCCCTTAAAGACCATCTTTATAGTGTGATTGACATAATACAACGGTTTTCTCTAGTCAAGTGATATTAAGGCTGATACTTGATAACTGACACGAGCCCACAAAATATCATCTGTTTGTTGGTTCAAATCAAATAAATCACAATTTTTTATGGTAGGGTCCATGGTCCATTATATACACAACATCAGATATAAATAACTTTATACCAGATGATTATAAGTTATTTAATGAATGGTTAATTTTTGTGCAGTAAACTGATTCTATAAGGACGTACGTATATTGTTACCTGAGATATATGTTCGATCTATTCAGAGATTCATAAAGTTTGTGATATATTTTCCACTATTTTCCAAATTTGGTTGAAATTATAAACTACTTTAAAATTGTCGTTTCCCTTTCTATAAACTCCAGATGACATCCAATATTTTGGGAAATGTTACCACATGAAATAAATGTCCGGTAATAAAAAGATAATAGAATATTTATATATTTAATGAAGCTTCTTTACAACCGAATATAAATGGATCATATGGTGCGAATACTTTACGTTATCACATATTAGACCAAGAGAGCGACCCGAATTAATTTTAACTTGTCGACTAACCCTCTGCCTAGTTGTTCATTCTATAGGGTGAGTCCAATAAAAGCCTTTAACGTGGATTTTACGGCCCCCGTGCCCTGGAATGCCCAGATAAGGCCCAAAATGCTATATCAAAAAATGGAGTATCGTTTAACAACTTGAATTAAGTACCATAACATTTGTTGACACCGAGACCCGACTTAGCTTTAAGGCCCAAAAAACGTCGATCCAAAAAATAGACTCATTTCACAATATAGAATCAATAAATTTACTTTGTTCTTGATAAAATAAGAGAGAACCTGCAAGAGACAGACGCCGCCAATACTGGGGGATGAAGCTGGAGCTTTTTCCAGCCAAAAACGGTCGTTTTTCGATTTTTTGAATAAATAAGACGTTAAGTCCCAAGTTTTGGATCCTACGCGTTTGACAAAGTTATTTTTGGAAAATTTAGGCCTTAATTAATAAAATACCACGAGAGCCGACGCCTTGCTTGTACCTGAACAAGCCAAGGCATTTTCAAAGTTCAAAAAAAAATCGAAATTCTGATGGTATAGACCAGGGATGTCAAAGATACGGCCCGCGGGCCGCATGCGGCCCCCGGGACGTATAAATAAGGCCCGCGATCGCTCTTTTATAACTTTGATATAATTTTTAACAACCGTATATTATATACTATATAATTAAATAAATAAAATGTTATAATTCAGAACATTTTTTTTATTTGAATCTGGCCCGCCTACACATTCTAAATTTAATATATGACCCTCTTCAAAATTGAGTTTGACACCTCTGGATAGACGCTATTATAGGTTCTATATACATAATGACTGAAATTCCTATTTTTTATGGTTTTCGTAGAATCCGAATTTGCGATCCTTGAGGCCTCATAGTGTTCGGACCTTTCACCATGGGCCCGAAAAATCTTCTTTTATGCAATTTCTAGGTTAGTTTATATATTGGGAGAGTAAATGGACTATTTTCATATGTAATAGTATTCGTGGAATTCGGAACAACTAGTCCCAATGAACAAAATCGTTTGGGTCTATTGCTATGTTAGGCCCAAAATCTGTATTTGTTTGTAATATCAGCTTTTGGCATCAACATGAAAATTCCCGGATTCTTCAGGTATAAATACGTTCGAAAGGGGTTAATTTCCTATTTTCTATGAAATATTATGCCAATAGTTGCAAGAAATTCATACGGTAAGTACTTTTGAAATCTTTCTGTTCATTTTTATTATAGAAAATATTCTGTAAAATATTTATTTTTTTATTACTCTGTAAAAAAACTTTTAGGTGAATTTTACAGTATGTACTTAAAATTAAGTATTTGCTAGATTTTTAAAGAGTTTACTTGAAATTTCAAATAAAATGCTTTTAAATTCTAGTATAAATACAAAAAAAATCAAGTAAATTAATGCTTAAAAAATCAAGTAAATGTTTGTACAATGGAAATTTTAAAAAACATTTTAAATTTAATCTTCGACTTATTCCAGTTTTGCTTAATTTTTTTGTTCAATACTAACGCAACTGTTTGAGACCATGCAATATGGTTATTAAAATATATAATTCTTAAAGAAGACATTTTGAAATTCACCAAGCTGCAACACAGGCAGTATTCAGTTGATCAGATATAATACTTATGCTTTGACACGTTTGGTATTTATTTTCTATTTGACTAAATTGTTTGGTTTAGCTTAAATTTATTTATCTAATATTGTACAGAACACGAGTTACATGGGAGGGGACCGGGTATGGTCTACATGAATAGTTATAAAGAATGCAGAATTCTGTATCATAATCACAGATTATTTAACTGGTAGACAAACATTTGAACTTTCAAAAAAAAATTACGCCTAGGGTAATTAAATAATAATTTGAGACACAAAATTAAAAAAAATAAAATTAGATTTAAATATGTTTCACATGTATGCATTCTTTACCCCATATATAAGCAAACTAAAATATGATAATTTTGTAGCTTATATAAACTTCTTATTATAATATATTGAGACCTAATAAATACACGGGTACATGAAAAACAAATATAAAATAATTCTAAATTAGTATAAAATATAACAACACCGTATATCTCATAAATAAGTCAAAATTTGTGTGGTTAACTCCACACGCGATAAGGGCTAATGCTCTGTGCTGCGTTATTCCTATCCGCTGAAATTGGCTTGTCATAGAGAGTGTCATCAGAGCAAAGCATGCCCTTTGTGTGCAAGTGTTAGAAAAAAAAAATTCAGCCCTGATTTAACGCCATTGGTCTCTTTCTTATAGGGATATACTAAAATGAAAACTCATAATAAAAATCCTCTCTGCTTGGAAGAGACCGAGGTGCAAGAAATAATTAAATTCCTCACTTAGAATGTAAATAAGATTATTTTTGTGAAGTAATTTTCCTAAGGTGGCAATTTTACATACACGTACATATTCAAATATACCAACAACATAACTAAGCTGTTTATGACATATTTTAAATAACTGGCAATGAAAAAAACAGCTCTAAGGCAAAAAATTTTGATTTTGAATTTGATAAACTTTCTTAAAACACCTAAACCCTTTATTACAAAAAATCTAATCTCAATAGGATCACAAAAAGCCAACCATCTGGTCTTCTTAGGCATGCCTATGCAAAAGAGAACAAAAGGGCACGTGCAGTACTCAGATTACAGAAAGCCAACCTGCACTAACAGGTATTTGCATTCTAATTCAGATTATCGAAAATTATAGTTATAAGCAGTATTCAGCACCTTGTTCTAAACATCTTTCCTCCAAATCGAAAACACTAATAGCTAAAAGCAGATAAACAATACCACGAAAATACACAAACAAAATGAATACAGCACACAGATAATCAAAAAAAAGCAATAAAATAACTAAAAATATAAGCAAAACCTCAGTAAATAAACATAAAAGCACAGAAAACTTTAAAAATATTCACCCTAATAGGATTATCACATAAAAATTTAAAGAAAAACAAAAAGAGAAAACATATACGAAGCATTCTTTGTGGTAATTGTAGTGAGGCCTACATAGGACAACCCCTGCAAGTAGCAAGATGCATAATCAGCATCCCTACCAAACGAACTATATCAGGTCTCTCTTTCAACACCAAATAGTCACAGGCCACGAAATCTACATATACTACTACAAAACAAAAGTAATATGTGAAACCATCGAAAATGAGGAAAATAATATTTTAAACGAAAGAGATGATACCTTTAATCCCCAGGTGCATCTAAATTCGTAACAATACAAAACAGTAATTCATCAGCAACCAACAACCTACGAAACAACGCTGAGACCATCCATGTTATCCCAGAAGGCCCAGTCAGCACCACAACCTCCGGTTCCAACATATAAGTAGCGCACGTAACTCATAAACTTTTGATTTAAAGTTAACTACAAGCAATAATGACAATGAGGATTTCGCGAAAAGTCTACGACTTTCCAGTGTTTATATATATTTATATATATATATATATATATATATATATATATATATATATATATATATATATATCTATATATACATACATATATATATATATATATATATATATATATATATATATATATATATATATATATATATATATATATATACATATATATATATATATATATATATATATATATATATATGTATATATATATATATATATATATATATATATATATATATATATATATATATATATATATATATATATATATATATATATATATATATATATATATATATATATATATACATATATATATATATATATATATATATATATATATATATATATATATATATATATATATACATATATATATATATATATATATATATATATATATATATATATATATATGTATATATATATGTATGTATATATATATATATATATATATATATATATATATATATATATATATATATGTATATATATATATATATATATATATATATATATATATATATATACACCATATATGTATGTAAATGTATATATGTATTTAGGGTTCAATGTAAAAGGACTGAAAATGGAACAAGCCCTTATTTCAGCAGTCTACCTACTGTTCTCTTATTTGTTAATATATCCGGAGATGCGTTTCGCCATATCACAACTCATCAGTCGGGCTAGGATCGACAACCAAGAGAACAGAATTTATAGTACTTACACCGCTACTTACGGAACCTAGTGGTAGGCTACAACGAATATATATATATATATATATATATATATATATATATATATATGTATATATATATATATATATATATATATATATGTATATATATATATATATATATATATATATATATACAATAAATATATATATATATATATATATATATATATATATATATATATACATTTTTAGAGGCTGTGACCAATTCGCATTATTTAATAACATATACCTACTAGCTTTCTTCAAGTTTTAGAAACACTTCAAATTGACTCCTTTCTATATTTAACGAATTTCTTTATAGTGTGATAAGAAGCTTACAGTTTTCACAAATCGCCTTTAATAATTGGCTTCGAGAATGTTTATCTAATTGATATAGGAGTGCATCATAAATCCTTAAACGCTTAAAATCTGAGAGGAACACGCTTAAATAAACATTATTTCATATTAAAACTTTCTCGATTTCGAACTTTTATCTTGAAGAGCATTTGTTCACTACCTCTTTGTTCCAATGCGATCTCTGAATCTGTTCAAGCATGTCTAAAACGGTTACTTTATCCGGCCTAAAAGTTTCCAATAAGCTCTTATGCCCAAATCCGGTTCTGTTAAAGCTTCTCGGTTTCATACGGACTTATGATCAGATTTATTAAGCGGTTGAAATGGATTAAATTGTCCCGCTTTGCAACGTAACTTCGTGAATTTTCGGACTGAATTTTCAGTTCAGAAGATAATATAGCAGCAAAGCACTTTAAAATTACCACAGCACCAATTTTGCATGCATCTAATTGAAATCGCTTGAAAGATTTTCAATAAATGATTAATTTACCGAGCGTAGAGTTTTTGTTTTATTATCATCATGTGTTATTTAATAAATTTAATGGATGATGTTAAGTTTCAAAGCTGGCAAATGGCAATTAAAAATTTTTTGTTTTCGACTTGTTTTGTAAATTCAACAAAAAATGAAAGAGAATAATAAATTACGTATAATAAAAAATAGTGTCTGGCGAACCTAACATATACATATATATATATATATATATATATATATATATATATATATATATATATATATATATATATATATATATATATATATATACATATATATATATATATATATATATATATATATATATATATATATATATATATATATGTAGTAGTGGTTTTTCGGGTATCCCGTGTTAGCTTAAAGTCCCTTGATGGACGGTTTCGCTGACGTTTCGATGGAATCTCATCCATCTTTTTCAAAGCGTTGATCATTGGTCTAGACTGGCTCCGAGGGCGCCAGTTTTATGTGCTCAGAGCGTGGTTCTATTGGTCAGACAGATCTGGCCAACAGAGGCTCGGCTTAGGCTGCGCGTTGTCGGTCCTGTGGTTCTTTGTAATATTTGTGTTGGTGGAGTAACATATGGTTGAATTATTGTTTCTCTTGGTTGGACTTGGTACTGGGATAGAATATGTTTTCAAGAATTCGGTAAAAGTTGGCTATCATCCCGATTATTTAAGTTGTTGGGTCTCTTTTCTATTTCTATGTCTTCTTTAATTACCCTAGTGAATAGGTTATCACTTTTTTGTAAAGTCAAAATCGATTTTGTGGCCGGTATTGTGTGCATGTTGTGCTAGAGAAGAGATGGTAAAGCGGCGCTTCTCGTGTACCTTATTGCTATAGTACTCTTCCCGAAAAAGAGGCGTGTTCTCTATCCTTCCATTCTCTGATTTGTCCACTCGCTGACATGGCAGTCTAAGACTACACTTTAGAGAAATATTAAGGCCGATGCTGTAGTGTTGCATTTCTCGGACCCCAGTAGTGGGAATGTCGTTTACTGATGTGGCTTTTAAGGTAACCGATCAAATAATGTTAATATTGATAAATGTTGAAAAAGATTTTATTATCTACGTTAGACTCCTAAGCAGGGGTTGACTACATCTTATATGGGTGTTGTATCGAACTCTTGAGTATACTTACATCACTTGGTCGTTTGTGTAGGAAAACTCCACGCTGGCCTCAGTTCTTTATATCCATGATCGTGCTGTCTGCATAAAGTTGAATCAGTTTCTTAAAGCTTAAGCACCAACTATCTGTTCAGGCTTTTTACCGCGTTGTAGTAGCATGCTTATTATTTCCATAAAATTATCGCATATATAACAGTATAGGGTTGCTTCAACTTAATTTTTAATTGCTGTTTTGACGAAGATGGACTAAAATATTTTTAAGGTATTAAAAGTATTTCAGCAGTCGTTTTTTGCTCTAAACATTCTGAGATAATTACAGTAATACTTAAGATTATACTAACGAAAATATATTTAAGAAATTCAGAGAAAATTTATTAGAGATTAATAAAAACAAATTTTATATAAATTCTAGACGTTCGTCGATACCCTCTTTTTGTTAATTTGGAATTTTTGAAATTTGGTAAAACTTTTAGAGTCGTTTAATTATTAAGTATAGTATATATTTATATACAATATCTTAAAATATGTATTTAAATTCTTAACAATTAGCAATATTTACCATTTAATATAATTTTCTGATTAAAATAGGTAAATAATAGTTTATTTAACTTTTTATTTCAGTTAAAGGTTACTTAGTGGTTCTTAGCTAATAGGAAATGTGTTTAAGCTAAGCTTTTTAGGTAACAATCAGAGAATGGCGGTAAAATGAAATATGCTTACCCCAGCACGAGATAGTAATGAATTATTATTAACCAGTTTAATTTCACCGATTTAACAATATATATATATATATATATATATATATATATATATACATATATATATATATATATATATATATATATATATATATATATATATATATGTGTGTTATGAAAGTCACGAGTGACTTGTGGGGTCATGTAGAAGCACTTTCAATATTTGTTTTCAAATTCGAAAATTTTTGAAAAATTAAAAAAAGAGCAAAACTGGATTTTAAGGCCAAATCAACCCGCATCTAAAAGGCCGCCATTATATGAAATGACTCAGGGGCGGGCGCATTGTTGCTTGTCGCACGATACGCTAAGTTAAATCTCAGCAAGAGTGTAAATGCCACATTCTTGTTATTTTTTTATTTTTTTTATGGGTCTAGCACACATGCTGCAGGAAGAAGTCCCTAAAGCGCTACAGGAGCGACACGTGTGCGGAAAAAGCGATTCACGTTGTTCTTGAATCGCTGTAAATTGTACTCGGTGGGAAGCACAGTCCTGGGCAAATTATTCTAAAGGGATGATGTTCTCCATATAAAAGACTGCTTAAAAAGCGTTGTACGAGGAGTAACAAGCTGAACGTCATACGGATGTGAAGTATTAGTGTGACGTGTACTTCTAACATACACCGCTCTGGGTGGAATTAAGCGGGCCACATCCTTTGAACATTTTCCATGAAAATACTTGTAGAATAGGCAATATTGTTTAGTTATTTTGTTTACCACTAGCGGAGTGGAAACAATCTTCTTCCTTTGGGGTCGATTTTTTACTTTATTATTGAGATCCGCTATTTAGGGTGAGTTTTCGTCAATTGGTCTTGTTACAAGGAGGTGTCAGTTTCAATAGATACAGTCATTTTCGGTATTACTCCAAATACTCTACAAGATTTTATGTGAGGTTGTTTTAGTTAATTTTTTGAAGTCTGTTTTGTTAGATAGAGGTATCGCATTTTTTGAAGATATGGTGTTTAAAGATCTTTTTTTTTAGTGTTCCGTACAGAACACTTATAAGATCACTTCGGTGTCTGTCCGTCTGTCCGTCTGTCACACCCGATTTTCTCCGAAACTATTTGTCATGGAAAGTTGATATTTGGTAATAATATAGGAATTGATGACTTCATCAGAGCCATGTAGTTTTGAAAGTTAAATTTTGACTTAAGGGGTTAGTTTTGAGGGGTGAAATCGGAAGTGAAAAAAAAAACTTTTTTACTAGGTAATCGAGTGTGGTGTCAAATGAAAGCTTGTGAAAACACGAGAAAAAAATATATAAATAATGTAATACTTGCGCGCACTTTTCTTTGTATTATTTTTAAAAAATCGCGAAAAATCGCTGTCTCGCCTTATCTCGAAAAGTACTTACCAAAAAATTTTGAAAAAATTCTGGAATATTCCCTACGGGGTGTAGATTGAACGAAAATTATCACGAGTGCATTACCTGTAATAATTTATCTGGTATATAAAAAAAACAAAAATTTCAAGGTCATCAATTTTCAGTAAAGATTGTAAATAAACTTTGTTGAAAACTCATTTGGGGTGTGTTTTGTGAAGTCACTGATCATTTTATACTTCCGTTACAACATTTTTTATTTTAAAAGCAATCAACGTACGGAACACTAATTGCGCAAGTTCAACTTGCACTTGACCGGTTATTATTTTAAATGTCTTTGTATTAGGCTGGCATTACACTATAAAAGTTCTTTGACCAAGATGCATTATAAGAGTTGGATAGAAATTGTTTTACAATTTCTTTTATAAAATATCTTTTATGACTACAAAATTTGCGTAACATTATGTAAAATATTTTACAAAATATTTTAAAAGAAATCTCAGTTTTTCGTTTGAAGACCGTGTTTTGACTGTTGTGTAATGGATGACGTTTTACCAATTGCCGCAGGTTTTGTGGCTGTTGTAGTTTCAATAGCTGTGGCGGAAAAAGACAAAAATAAAAATGTAAAGATACGGTTGTGGGTAAGACATTGGGTTTCCCGGCGTGAGTTAGAAGGCATCTATCAGAATTTACTCAAAGAACTGGCCATGGAAGATACAAAAAGCTACATGAACTATTTGAGGATGGATGAAAAACCTTCGATTACTTGCTTCTGAAGATGAGACCTATATCTCGGGAAACGACACATTTGCGTAACCCAATAGCCCCTGAGGAACGGCTTATGGTTACTCTGCGATTTCTTGCTACGGGCGAGAGCTACACAAGTCTTCAATGCAGTAGTCGAATACCTCAGTGTACACTTTCAACCCATTACCTTTTTTTTTACGTCGTCAACCTCATACGTGTATCCTTGTTCTTTTAATACACAAGCAATATCTTCATAAACATTCAACTGTTTATTTCTGTTTTTATACTCTGTATGGCAAACGTCATACAGATAATCTATTCTTTCATATTCACAAATCAAAATTTTAGTAGCCGCCACAGACCACCTGTACTCAACCCTCGATTCGGCCATTCTTCAGTTACTTTCAAAGCTTTTGTTTTTAAATTACAGTTTAAAGAAATAATATTTTAAAAACGCAAATAAAATTGAATAAACGAGGCTGGTTTGAAAACTCCGTGCAAAGTCCGATAGATGGCACCACCGGCGCGTATCAAGTCATGTTTAGTTAGTAGCATCTCTTGAATGAACGCACATCAAGTTTCAGCCATATTGGTCTATTTCTTTGTGTTTGGCATTCGTGTGAATCAAGGAAGTCGAGTGATTTTCAAGAAAGAGACGAAAAAGAATTTCGTGTGGTGATTAAACATTACTTTATGAAAGGCAAAACGCCTCAGGAGACTAAAGAGAAACTCGATAAACCTTATGGTGACTCTGCACCTTCGATTAGAACAGTTTATAAGTGGTTTCAAAATTTTCGGAATGGCCATATGGGCACAAGTGACGCTGAACGTTCTGGACGGCCTGTGGAGGTTACGACTCCAGAAATCATTGATCAAATCCATGATATGGTGATGGATGACAGAAGAGTTAAGGTGCGTGAGATTGCTAGTGCTGTGGGCATCTCGACTGAACGGGTACATAATATTTTGCATAAACATTTGGACATGAGAAAGCTATCCGCAAGATGGGTGCCGCGATTGCTCACGCTTGACCAAAAAAAACGGAATCGTGTGAAGTGTTGCAAGGATGGTTTGCAGCTGTTCCAGAAGAATCCGGAGGACTTTAAGCGTCGTTTCGTCACTGTGGATGAAACATGGATACATTACTATACTTCTGAGACCAAACAACAATCTAAACAATGGGTTACCAAGGGGGAATCTGCACCAAAAAAGGCAAAGACCGTTCCTTCGGCCGGAAAGGTTATGGCGACTGTCTTTTGGGATTCGCAAGGGATAATCCTCATCGACTATGTGGAAAAGGGTAAAACTATTACAGGTGAATATTATTCATCGTTATTGGACCGTTTGAAAACCGAGCTGCAAGAAAAACGCCCGCGATTGGCCCACAAGAAAGTCCTTTTCCATCACGACAACGCACCAGCATACACCTCAGCAGTTGTGGTCGCAAAATTAATGGAAATATGATTCCAACTCGTTTCACATCCCCCCTATTCTCCAGACTTGGCTCCCTCGGGCTAATATTTGTTCCCCAATTTGAAGAAATGGCTGGCGGGACAAAGATTTTATTCAAACGAGGAGGTGATTGCAGACCCTAATGGATATTTTGCAGACTTGGATAAATCCTATTATTCGGAAGGGATCAACAAACTAGAACATCGTTGGACGAAGTGTATAAGCCTAAAAGGAGACTATGTAGAAAAATAAAAAAGGTTTACCCCAAACACATAAGTAGTTTTTATTTTTGCACTGACTTTTCAAACCAGCCTCGTACAACGATTGATAAGTTGATAACTGGTACATGTGATTAGATTTTCTCGCGAGACGTGAGATATGCGCATGCGTACAAAGAGAAGAGAAACCAACCTACCGGCGAGTCGAGTGCAGGAGTGGGAGAGACTACTTTTATCAAATATTGGATGAAAATGCAAACTATGATAAAAGAACTTAGATAAAAGGCAAATTTTAGAAAACTAAAGCTATTACACTATCACATTTATCGTAAAAGTCCTTTTATAAAAGAACTTTTATAGTGTAATGCCTCACGCTCTGAGCGTATTAGCCACAAACTTGTATTTACATATCTGGGATGTCACATTACTATCACACTAATAGCATGACAGGTTTTCAACAGACTGAACCACCGAAACAGTTAACAACTAAATTGTATTATTTGACATAAATATCTTGCTTTGGTCGGAACACTTCAAAATACAAGATACTCGATTATTTTTAATATTTTTTTGTTTACTTATAAAGAATAACCGGTCAAGTGCAAGTTGAACTTGCGCAATTAGTGTTCCGTACGTTGATTGCTTTTAAAATAAAAAATGTTGTAACGGAAGTATAAAATGATCAGTGACTTCACAAAATACACACCAAACGAGTCTTCAACAAAGTTTATTTCCAATCTTTACTGAAAATTGATGACCTGATGTTTTTTTTTTTATATACCAGATAAATTATTACAGGTAATGCACTCGTGATAATTTTTGTTCAATCTACACCCGTGGAGAATATTCCAGAATTTTTTCAAAATTTTTTGATAAGTACTTTTCGAGATAAGGCGGGAGGACAGCGATTTTTCGCGATTTTTTAAAAATAATACAAAGAAAAGTGCGCGCAAGTACTACATTATATACATATTTTTTACTCGTGTTTTTACAAGCTTTCATTTGACACCACACTCAACCTAGTAAAAACATTTTTTTTTCACTTCCGATTTCACCCCTCAAAACTAACCCCTTAAGTCAAAATTTAACTTTCAAAACTACATGGCTCTGATGAGGCCATCAATTCCTATATTATTACCAAATTTCAACTTTCTACAAACAAATAGTTTCGGAGAAAATCGGGTGTGACTGACGGACAGACGGACAGACAGACGGACAGACACCGAAGTGATCTTATAAGTGTTCCATACGGAACACTAAAAATGGCTACTATAGATAGAGAAACATAATATAGTTGTTCGATTTTATTTGTATGTAGACCTTTCCAATATATTTCATGAAAGGTTATGTAATTATACCAAATTTATTTCAGTTTGCTATAATTTCAAATAAATAAATGAGTGAACTAATTTTGGTTATCATATTTTGTATCTGTTATTTTGATATATTGTGTGCCATACATCTAGACGTAATTTTATTGTAGTATTAATAGAAGTTCAAAATATAATAGTAATATACCTAGAAAATATTGTTAAAATTATCTGAATTCTTGTTTCTCTCAACAAAACATCCGAGAACAAGAAAATTGGTTTGTGAAATAAATCACTCAATATATCAACTAAAGCTTGGAACTAACGACGTGTTTGAAAATAGTAGTCATTTACAATATACAAGACGTCCTACCGTAGTAAGGATGTGCTCTCGTCCTGTTTATTCTCATATCTTCTCAATTCTCTGATAACACTCTCAGTCAATTCAAATTCGATAAACATTTAATTTTTAGCAAATTTAAAGATGTACAATACCGTTCAAAAGTTTGAAAGTAATGACCGTTTTTAAATGCAATATAAATATATTGTGGAAGTTAAAAAAAGAAACTGGGATAAATCTTTATGAGTTATACCGGTTACCTGAAGTAATTACAATAAGTACTATGAACATTTCTAATAATTTTGTTTTTAACAATTTCCTATATCTGATTTTATTGTGCTTCAAAATGATTGTGCGTTTGTTTAGTCTGAAACTGTTTTTAAAAAGCACAAAAAACAGTTGACTGTCAATCTGCGAAGTACCATCTATAATCTACATAAAGGAGGCTATAATGAGGGATAAATTGCAGTAAAGGTCGATTCTTCAAATAAAAGCCTACACTACGTCACTCATAAAAATAAGTAACAAGTACAAGTAAAGGAAGGCCTGGTCGATCTAAAGCAATAACCGAACGTGAAGCTCAATTCCTCAGAGTGAGGTCTAAATAAATATGCTACGGAACTGCTTCTCAACTTACCACAGCGTTAAATGGAACTCGTTTTGAAGCCAGCGACAACCACTGTTAAGAGGTGTCTGCTGTCTGCAGACATAAGAGGAAGTGCAGCTGTTACGATATAGAAAATAATAATCAGAATGCAGGAAAACATATTACAATGGTGTAAAATTCATAGAAATTGAATTATAGACCAATGGAGTAAACTAGATAGATGACTCAAAACTTTGAGCTTCGTTTAACTAACGAATGAGCTTCAGAAGTTTACACTATACTAACTATTGGCACGAAAATGGTAGCTGTTGTTTGAGAATGTTTTAATGGCATTAAGTCAGGCTTTTTAGTGAAAATAGGCGCAATATTAAATAAAGAAAATGACTTGACAACGCTGGCAGGGCCATGGCACCTGGACTACGAGGCTGGTTTGAAAAGTCCGTGCAAAGTCCGAGAGATGGCACAACCGGCGCGTATCGAGGTCATGTTTAGTTAGTAGCATCTCTTGAATGAACGCACACCAAGCTTCAGCCATATTGGTCTATTTCTTTGTGGTTGGCATTCGTGTTAATCAAGGAAGTAAAGTGATTTTCAAGTAATGGACGAAAAAAGAATTTCGTGTGGTGATTAAACATTACTTTATGAAAGGCAAAACGCCTCAGGAGACTAAAGAGAAGCTTGATAAACATTATGGTAACTCTGCACCTTCGATTAGAACAGTTTATAAGTGGTTTCAAAATTTTCGGACTGGCCATATGGGCACAAGTGATGCTGAACGTTCTGGACGGCCTGTGGAGGTTACGACTCCAGAAATCATTGATCAAATCCATGATATGGTGATGGATGACAGAAGAGTTAAGGTACGTGAGATTGCTAGTGCTGTGGGCATCTCGACTGAACGAGTACATAATATTTTGCATAAACATTTGGACATGAGAAAGCTCTCCGCAAGATGGGTGCCGCGATTGCTCACGCTTGACCAAAAACGGAATCGTGTGAAGTGTTACAAGGATGGTTTGCAGCTGTTCGAGAAGAATCCGGAGGACTTTAAGCGTCATTTCGTCACTGTGGATGAAACATGGATACATTACTATACTCCTGAGGCCAAACAACAATCTAAACAATGGGTTACCAAGGGGGAATCTGCACCAAAAAAGGCCAAGACCGTTCCTTCGGCCGGAAAGGTTATGGCGACTGTCTTTTGGGATTCGCAAGGGATAATCCTCATCGACTATCTGGAAAAGGGTAAAACTATTACAGGTGAATATTATTCATCGTTATTGGACCGTTTGAAAACCGAGCTGCAAGAAAAACGCCCGCGATTGGCCCACAAGAAAGTCCTTTTCCATCACGACAACGCACCAGCACACACCTCAGCAGTTGTGGTCGCAAAATTAATGGAAATAGGATTCCAACTCGTTTCACATCCCCCCTATTCTCCAGACTTGGCTCCCTCGGACTACTATTTGTTCCCCAATGTGAAGAAATGGCTGGCGGGACAAAGATTTTATTCAAACGAGGAGGTGATTGCAGACACTAATGGATATTTTGCACACTTGGACAAATCCTATTATTCGGAAGGGATCAACAAACTAGAACATCGTTGGACGAAGTGTATAAGCCTAAAAGGAGACTATGTCGAAAAATAAGAAAGGTTTACCCCAAACACATAAGTAGTTTTTATTTTTGCACGGACTTTTCAAACCAGCCTCGTAACTACAACTTTTTCAAACACGATTTTAAATTAAAATTGTCTTTATTTGCAAACCAGTCTTGGACGACATTTATTGCTTCTTCATTTAAATGAAAGTTATGTCCTTTCAAATGTTTTGTCCATTTTAGAAATATGCAATAACCTGATGGAGCTACAACTAGGAGATATGAGGACTATCAATCAGCTGAAAGCCTAATTCGTTTATTTTTTTTTAAAGCTAAGACCAATTGATGAGCAGTCGCATTGTCTTGCGAGAACAGTATCCCTTTTTCCACGTTTATCAATATCATATCCTTGTTCCAATAAACGGAAGCAAGATTTTTTTCTGCTGTTCCTGTAAGCGAAACTACTTCGCTCGATATAAGCTAGAACGTTTTCACCCCTTCGTCTGTTTCATTGTGTCTGGATTATAATAATTGATCAACGATTCATCCATTGTTACCATTTGATATAAAAAGTTAGATAAATCCTTTTCAGATCTCTTAATCGTTATTGGTTCGCGTTCAGACAGAATTTTCTCATACTCAAATCAGAATGGACAATATAGAAATACGTTCCTATGAAATGCTTTGCTATGAGTTTCAGCCCAATATGATATCATGCACCTCCTGAACATTCTCTCGGTACACACTGAAATGGACCTGCCACAACGGTGTTCATCACAGATGTCGATCTTTCTCTCTTAAAACTCGCAACCGAATTTTTGATAGTAACGTAGGATGTTTTAAGCATAATGTCGTAAATTTCCTTAGCGAACAGTCCTTTCAAAAAGAGAGATCGATATTCGACTTTACTAAACTGACAATTTTTGTCGGTTATACCTTCTTCAAAAATTCACTATAAATAGCACAATAAAATCTACACTACCAAATTTTGATGTACGTACGAGGATGGATTGAAAAGTAAATAAGGTAAATAACATTTTTTTTGCAAAACCAAATTTCATTTCTCAACATAATCTCTACTGATCTCAATCCATTGAATCAAGTGATATTCCAAAGTTCTTATTGCCTCAAAAAAAACTCTTTTGAACTATGCGTAGTACTCGTTTACAGTACAGATAACCTCTTCATTCGATTAAAATTTCTTTCCTGAAGCAAATTTTTGAGGGTAGGAAACAAAGGGTTGCTCGTGCACTTTTGTCATTGTAACGGCGGATGAGTGAGCAGGCACATTATCCTGGTAAAGGACCACTATTTTGCGCCCTAGTCTTGGTCGCTTCTGCTTGAACTTACTTTGCAAACGGTCCCTGTATGGTAAGTCCTAGAAAACTGTTGCAATCACTTTTTCCCCCGATAAAATTATTTCGCTTATCGGTGCACTGTTATCTTCGTCAACACATTGAGCTGACTGCCGTTTTCTCCCCGGGGTATAATGGTGGACTCATGTTTCGTCTACAGTCGCAAAACGATGCCACAAGTCTTTCGGATTACTTCGCCACTTTTCCAAACACGATTTTTTTGTTTGTCCTTCTTGGTGCGGTCCGGAGTCAACAAATGATCATTTCTTTAAAATAAATCTCAATCGGGGGTCTTGAACATGCAGCATCTACAGTAAATGTACAGCTACGTTTAAGTTGATTTATCCAGTAATAAATGGCCTTGAGTGCTGGTGTGGAGCCCCATCCCTTTTTAAGTTCAGTTTCTATCTGGGCCACAGTCCATTTTTAGTGTTCCGTACGGAACACTTATAAGATGACTTCGGTGTCTGTCTATCACAGCCGATTTTCTCCGAAACTATTTGTCATAGAAAGTTGAAATTTGATACTAATATAGAAATTGATGGCCTCATCAAAGCTGTGTAGTTTTGAAAGTCAAAGTTTTGACTTAAGGCGTTAGTTTTGGGGGGTGAAATAGGAAGTGAAAAAAAAATTTTTTTAGTAGGATCATCGAGTGTGGTGTCAAATGAAAGCTTGTGAAAACATATAATATATATATATATATATATATATATATATATATATATATATATATATATATATATAATGTAATACTTGCGCACACTTTTCTTTGTATTATTTTTAAAAAATCGCGAAAAATCGCTGTCCCCCACTTTATCTCGAAAAGTACTGATCAAAAAATTTGGAAAAAATTCTGGAATATTCTTCAGGGGGTATAGATTGAACGAAAAATATCACGAGTGCATTACCTTTAATAATTTATCTGGTATATAAAAAAAAATTTCAAGGTCATCAATTTTCAGTAAAAATTCGAAGCAAACTTTGTTGAAAACTCATTTGGAGTGTGTTTTGTGAAGTCACTGATCATTTTATACCACCGTAACAACATTTTTTATTTTAAAAGCAATCAACGTACTGAACACTATTTGTGCAAGTTCAACTTGCACTTGACCGGTTATTTTAAATAAAATGGTTTATGATTGTACGATACTCGGCTACGAAGCATGCAACGCCGTTGTCTGTTCTTTGAACAAAATCGTTACAAGAGTCATATTTCATAGAAATTTACCAGACTTATCAATCCATCATTGTATTTACTAAATGACAAGCTACTATCTAATACAACCGCATTTCTTTCTAACAATAGACAGTGGTCTAGGCTAACTAGTTATCAGTACTCGTAGTATATCGAGCTAGTAATGGATGAATTAGATCTTTGGCCAAAAATCAAATTTTGGAAGTACCTGAAAATTAATGGGAATAGTAAAATAATAAATAGGATGACGAACATTTTTGAGTCAATTAAAAATAGCTCTTGGACAGAGCACCGGAATAACGTGTCAGTTTTAGAGGAGTTTAACTTGAAAACTAGGTTACTAACTTGACATGTGTACCTCATATATTTTGATCACATCGCCATGAAGAAACGGGTAGTCGAAGGAAAAGTCAGCGGCAGGAGATTAAGAAGCCGATCTCCTACAAGATAGATAGACTAACTGCAAGAATTCTACATGAAGCAGAACAAATGGCTCTACTCCGAGAAATCTGGAAAGACCAAGTGCAAAGAACCAGCTCATGAGTAGTCACCACGCCATGCCAAGGGCAACAAAACAGAGGAGAGGACTTAAAAATAAAAGTGGTCATTCTAACAAGTGTATTTTGACAACATTTGAGGTAAATACCTTTTGTGGGTATATTTATTCCTGATTTGGTCAATAACACCTTTTTGTAAAAGACTTAAAAATAAAAGAGGTAAATACCTTTTGTGGGTATATTTATTACTGATTTGGTCAATAACACCTTTTTGTAAAAGCAGACGTTTATTTTACGACAATAACTTTTTTTTTTAATTTTGAGTTTCTAGTTTTAATTAAAAATTCCTTAGTGCTTTTGAACTTTCGAACAGTAGTGTATTTTATAAACAAATAAAGATTAAATTAATTCAACAATGAACTTTATCTCCTATTATGTAGTTAGATTCTACTACATCAACTCGAATACCTTTCTTAGATTAACTTGTAAATTATCTCTGTGGCTGATCCAAGAAAGGCTTGAGCTAATTTAATTTTCCTCAGCGATGTATTTTTTGAAAGTCTATTTGAAATTAAATATAGCTATTAAAGTTGGTTTGATGTGCCAGTCACGTCAAACGTCTCACGAGATCTCGGTTTGAAAGAGGTTAAAGAATTTGTACGCAGCGCAACCACGAAGGGAGTTGAAATCAGCCCTCTTGGCTCCCTTCAGCGCAGAGTTAAACATAAATGTAATATTTTGGTGCAGATCTTCCTGCAAATTGAATATTATATTTCTCGATATTTTTCATGACGCGAATGAAAAATTCTAGGTGAATTTTCGTTCTATTGTATGAAGTTACTACATTATTCTGCACTATTGTACTTTATATTTATCTAGGGAATGCCAAGAAATTTATTGTAGAATATACAAAACTAAATAAAAGTACAAAAATATTATGAAATATTGTGCCTAGGAGGAATATTATTTTTTTCATTTACCTAAAAGCGAATTGTGATTTTATTGCTTTTTGGTATTAAAAAGGAAATATTTTTTTAAAATTTTGGAGACTAAAATAATTATAATTACAAAGGAAGAACTATCACATTTAGATTATGTTTTCACAAATATATTTATGATCTTTTTTTAAAAAAAAATAAGAATCGATCAACAATACTTTTAAAGACGATGAAAACAAAAATTCATTCCTCAATGTTTGTATAACAGTGGCAGGGTTATTTTAAACCGCGAGTGCTACCAATAAACTAATATTATTTGAACTATCATGTAGACACATTATTCTGCAATAAATTAGCAAATAACCATTTTTTTTATTTTCAAATTTTCTGCTAGGTATACATCAATAAACTGACTATAAGAATGTTTCCCTTTTTAAGTTGATAACGAACACAAGAGCAAAACTGATGTGAAATTGATAAATATACAGTGAAATTATATAAAAACAACACTATGTTTTAATTTCCAATATATTTAAAGTCACTTGACGATTGTTTCACCATACAATGGGTTCTGAAGAAGCCATTGTATGGTGAAACAATCGTCAAGTGACTTTAAATATATTGGAAATTAAAACATAGTGTTGTTTTTATATAATTTTAATATGAATTTCCAACAAGTATCGGCTAACACAATCAAAGAAAAAAAAAATATACAGTGAATTGAAACTTTCGTGAAATATTGACGTTGAAAAACAATTTGCCTTTTCTAGAAGTGTTCTACAATTACGTCATAAGGACAATTTATGTTGATTTGAAAGAAACCTAAGGAAAAGTAAAAGGTAAGTTTTTTATATACAATGCAGGCCATTCTATTAAGCATTAATATGACTAAAATTGAAACTATTGAAAAAAAAAAACTAGAATTCTAATTAAATATGATTTTTACTTTGAAAAACTACTTTGTTATTTAGTGAAATATAAATAATATACCAGACCATCCTGATAAATTTAAACGTAAGAGTAATGATGACGTAAAACATGCCATTTCAGCAACAATAATGAATTTGTTTTAAACCCCCTAGTTACCTATTATAAATAGGAAACCTATATTAACGGGAAACACTTTACAAATTACTTGGAACAAAGGGCTATAATTGAATGGTATTCAAAACTTAGCATAAATATCACAATAATTGCTAGTCCAACATAAAAGTTATTGAAAAAATATTTGGATGGAAGAGGCATCTTGAAGGCAATAAATATGCAATATTTCAAGGAGTTCATGATTTCGTGGCAGATAATCACATACACATTGCATTAAACATTAATTTGGAGCCAATTCACTGAAAATCAAAAGTTGAACTGCCTGATATCAAATGTTACTGATGACTAGACATGGTATTTTCAGTACGGTACAAACAAAGCGTCAAAATGTAGAATAGAAGTAGAAAAAACGTTGACTGGATGTGGGCGGAGTAAACGATTGTGTCTATGTGTGCACTGCAGCCCCTTTGCTTGATATATTTTCTGTCATGTTTATAGAAGCGTTATTACTTTAAGAGGATTTATTAGCTCCCGTTCAAGTTTCTTTTGTGGTAATTTATCGCCACAATGTAAACCTCTGAACATTTTATGTCTATTGATAGTTCCAGCCGCACACTCATATATGATATGCACAGAGGTTTTTTTTCTTCTCCTCCACACAATCCCCATGATGGCTATTGTAGATACCCATTTTATATAAATGTTTCTTCAGGTGATAGTGGAGGGTGATCAGTCTCACCAATAATTTGAGTTGGTCCCTTATTAACTACATGTCGTCAGTTGTTAGTATTCTTTGAAAAGGAGCCAATTACATGCCATGCGTCTCCTTGAATATATGTTGTCAGCTAAAGACTTATATGATTCCTATACGATTATCTGTTGATAAAGATTTTTATCACCTGCGTTGTTAGACCATTTGCTGGTTCTGGACCCCTCTATAGTTTTGTACCTCCGAATCTTCCTAATTCATCCTCTTTTTCATAACCGTTTATATCCTGGAACCCACTGTAGTTGAACCCTATTATTACTGGAGAATAGGTCGTGTAGGTGATCTGCGCCTACTCCTCTCTCAATTTTTAATTTCGTCTCTGTAATAGACCAAATCTGTTAACTTCGTTGGTATCTCTACATTCATCCATAAATTTAGGTTAATAACTCTTGTATGCTTAAGTAGACAGTTATCTTTTACGATAGCAAAGGTGTTATTCTTCCTGAATTTGTTACAACTGGTGGAACTTTTAGTAACGATTATTATTTAAAACTATTAAAACGTTCAACGAGGAGAATTTGCCATTTTCGACCAGACAGACCAGCACCAGGCAGGTGGTGATTATTAGACGATGTTATACCAAGTCACACTTCACTCACTACTTGTCAATTCTTGGCTCGGAACAAAATGTGTGTGGTATTGTGTGTTCAACGCTTTTACTTTATTTAGTAACTTGTAACTTCTTACTATTCCCAGTACTTAAAATGAATTTTAGAGGATACTTTATCCAGTATAAAGAAATCACTCCAAAGGCTTCTACCCAAAATCACCAATATATTATTTTTGTAAAATTTTATTAAATTAGAGATTTTTATTAAGCAAAGAAATGAAGAAAGCTTAAAAAATGTATCTTATTTAAATGTCAACACCTACCAACGAAACTAATAGTATCATTGTATTTGTGTGTTTCTGGAATTATTCTTTGACTAGTTCGATTTTGATATACAGTCAATCCAAAAAGTCTCCATACACCGCTTGCTTTCTATACTATTTTTCTGTTATGTTTAATTAATTGGAACCATGAGAAAGCAGGTTTAAATTAATATTTGAAACTTAACCAACGAGAATTAGTATTAAAAACAACTACGGAGCATCATATTAAAAGTTACGACTTTGTTATAAAATTGAAAACAAATTAATGTCAAAAAAGTCTCCATACACTCAAGAACTGTATTGAAAAAAAACACGTTATAATCAGCCACATTTTATCAAGCTATCTATTGCTCGCTAAACTGAAATAATAATTTTCGGTCATACTTTATAATCTGTTACTTGTTGCTAGTAATTCGACATTGGGTTTTCAAAGTAGTATTAAAAAACGAGCGAGAGAAATTGTGAAATTCCATTTCAAGTTCGAAAGATCCATAACTAATTTGTGGAAAGATGGAAAATCATACAGAAATATAGAAAGAATTGTTAAAAAGTCGCATGCTACTGTTCAGTACATTATAGATCAGTATAAATTAACGGGTTCCTATAAAATTCGGCCACGCTCCGGTCGTCCCAAGAAACTGACTCCACGTGAAGAGGCCAGTGTTGTTAGACAAATATTTATAGAATTAAAAGAAGTACGGGAACTATTTTCGGAAAATGTTTGTTCGCAAACAGTGAAAAATTGTTTACACAGGGCAGGCTATAAGAGGTGTGCAGCCAGCCAGCTGTTAATTTCGGAAGCTAATTGCAAAAAGCGGTTAGCTTTAGCTAGGAAATACGTTACTAAACCTCCTGAATTTTGGGAATCCGTAATCTTTAGTGATAAATCTAAAATTAACCATTTTGTGCCTTATGGCAGAATAAGTAAAGTTTGAAGAATACCGCATTCGATATTAAAAACATTTGTTCCACGGTGAGAGAAGGGGGTGGCAGTGTTCTGCTTTGGGGATACAGGTCTGCTGGAGGGGTTAGAAATTTACATTTTATTAATGGTACCATTGATCAGCATGTTTATCTCAACATTTTGAGAAACAATTTAAGAGAAGAATCCAAAAAGATACATTTTCCAACAGGACAATGATCCGAAACATACCGCAAACTTGGTGCGAGAATGGATGATCCATAATGTACGATAGCACCTTCATACACCTCCGCAATCATCCGATGTTAACCCCATCGAGCATTTATGGGAAGATCTTAAACGGCGCGTTCGCAAACATAATGTTTCAAATAGAGAAGAATTGAAAAACAGAATGTTGAATGAATGGGAAAACATGCCAGTAGAAGTTACTAGAAAGCTGGTTGCAAGCATGACAAACAGGTTACAGGAGATTATCAAGGCCAACGGCAGTCTCACTAAATACTAGTTGAAATGAAGTTGTTATTTTCCGTTAAACTCCGTCAAACTGTTATTGGTAACTGTTAAGTGTATGGAGACTTTTTTGACATTAATTTTGTTTACATTTTTATAACAGTTTTAAATATTAATTTAAACATGTTTTCTCATGGTTTCAATTAATTAGTTAAACATAACAGTATACACATAATAGTATAGAAAGCAGGTAGTGTATGAAGATTTTTGGACTGACTGCATAATACCAAATAAATTATTTTTGCATGTCGAATATAATATTCATGCTCTAATTCAAAGTGCTTTCATATATAGTATTTAATGTATTAAAATTTTGGAGTAAGTGTAGATATTATTGAGCTGGAAATTGGTTATATGTTGTTAAAAATAATACATTAGGATAGGTGCACCAGTAATCGACCGAATAACGTTGAGGTTACATTAATCATAGTTTTAATGAAATCCGTCATAATATTTTGACTCTTTAGGTAGCAGTTTCAACCCTTTACATTTCATAATTGTTTTTTTGTCAAATCAATAAACAAATAATGTACGGACGTAACAGCACCAGTTGTTGACCGCTCTATCCCAGTAGTCGACATGTATACGCCCCAGTAGTCGACCACTTGCTGAATAATTGAAAGCTACAGCTCTAAATGAGATAGTGGGGTGTTTTTTCGATTTTTCCAGAGAATAATAACAGCATGTTACTTTTCCCAACATGAATTTTGTTATCGAATAAACTTTTAACATGCCATTAAAAGAAATAAGTTAATTTTCACCTTTTGTATTTTTCATAAGTGATCTTCATATTTTATATTACAATAATCACAGCTGTGAATTAAAGCATTTCGAGTTTAAATCTAGTCAATATAATAACGACATTAAAAATAAAAATATAAAACTACATTTCTTTCTCGGAGCCTCTTTTCCTCATCGACTTTCCTTGCTTTAGAGCCTGCTGCTTCTATTTTTCAATTAGTTTGCTCAGCTTGTTCCTTTTTTAATTGCATTTTCTTCTTCTCCTCCCGCTTCGCAATTTTAATTGCCTCTTTCTTCTTCTACTCTTCTTCTACAAACTCACGTCATGCCTTGGACGAAATAGCAAAGTTTTCTTTTTTAGCTTGCGTTTATGATTTGCACAGATAGGGCTGGGATAGCAGAGATATGAAGAAATGCTAGTGTCAGATGTTTTTTGGATAATTATTTCTGGAGAACTTAATTCTGAAACGAAAATTAAATCCAGGTTGATAGCTCGTAAGTATATCATCTCCATTTGAAAAACGCAAGAGGTATGAGAGAACAAGCTTACCTGACTAGGTGGTTATAAGCTCTAGGACTCATCAGTCTCCATCGAGTCATCGAGTAGAGTACGAATATTAGCACTGGAGAAATCATTACTCTCCGGAATAATGATAAAAATATATAAATAAAAGTAGGATAAACCCCACAGAATTATTAATTCAAAATTAATAATAAAATTCAAATACCTGGTTCATCTAAATATAATAATGGACCAGTAATTTCTTCAGCAATATCATTAGTTAGTAGCAGAGGGTTAAATAAGAAGCATAGGTTGAAAACTGTTTTCCCTACCCTTTTCCTTTTTGCCATGATTCCCTTTTTTCAGATAAAAAGTGCTCATGGGATGCTCGGTACATCTAGCGTCTCAAGTGGGCTGCAGCTTGCGTACTTGAGATTAAGGGAAAAAACTGAAAAACCCATTCATTTATCGCTTTATGGTCAGCAACCATAAAGCAATAAATTTCCCATACATAAAATCTCAATTTGTTGTGGGTTTTTCCCAGATTTCCTCGCCGATTAAATATCTGGAATCAACATGGAACACTTGAAAATCCATAATGTTATGATGACCGACTATTGGAAAAAAGAAAACACCAGATGTCCAGTAGTCGACAGGCCTATGATGACTACTAGAATTACTCACAAAATCGACCTCAGTAGTCGACCTCTCACAAAATACACAGCTCTCGAAGAACTGATGAAATTCCGAGCTCTATTAACATTTTCGGTACTTGCGTCTTGCCTTGAATATCTTTATTCGCAGTAAAATATAGTTTTCTAACGTTTCACAGGCAGTTTCATTGAACATCCCCAACGCATCGACTGTACGCCAACCGTACCAAAAAAGTAGCTTTACCGCCTCTTCTAGACCGACCCAATCTCTTTTTAAATTTTCTTTCTCGATCGGTTTATAAGGATCCTGAAACTGATTCTGGACTAAAGTTGGGATGTCCAACTATTACTTGAATACGACGTCGTCACGGATTATGCGATAAAAACTTTTTCCAACAGATTTAAAACCCAAGTGGTCAACTATTGGATGGTGGTCGACTGGTGCACATACCCTATGCTAAACTAATTCCTTTTGTTTTTAGACATAATAATATTATTACTAAAACCTAATCAGAACCGCCAAGTTACTTGAATTTACTAGAAGCATATCATTTGAAATACGTCATTGAATCGGTTGATTTAATAAATCCATTGAGATAATTTATCATCATACTAGTGAATATTATGTCTATAGTTATTTGAACCCCCAACGGTGTTCAGAAACAAGCTAGAATATTAAATAAATCACCTTCGAACAGCCAATAGAACGTCATTGGCATATTTTCTGCTGTAAAATACGATTCGCTTTAATTAAAATACGCAATATTGATAAGGCCCACGTTCATTTTAAAAGCATTTATTAAAGCCAATTTGCCAACATGATATTAATTTGGTGTCAATTTGATCAGATAAAACAAATTATTTCCTGTGAATGTATAAAAAGTTACGACGTATTTACCAATTTTATTATGTAATCGGATTTTAATGTATAAAGACATAATTTTAAGTCAATATACAATTTTCTAATTTATATCAATTTTTCATGAAGAAGTCAAATATGCTGTCAAGAGCGTTGATAATTATCAACATATAATAGTTCTAAAGATAAACTCACTTTTTCTGAGTACCATGACATATGGGATACTCTATCGTGTCATTAACAGGCAGTGCGCCATCGCATCATTAAGAATCATTATTTATTAATACTGTTTCCGGACGAAACTTTTCAGATTGGATAGAAGCGTTCTCTTAGCAGCAGTTCTTTTAAATAAGACTCCTATCGACAATACGCCTCCACTTAGTGGTGCGATACATTTGTATGTGTGTAAGAGTGCTTAGATGGGACCACAGATGACTCTTAGCTGCTTGGTGCCATAATGGAGTGGTTCTTGTATAGGCACACAATAGAGAGTTTTTAATTTCGATTTTCAAAATATCTAGTTGTTTATGTTTCCTATCGTAGTTGAGACATATTCATTTCAAATATCTTAATTTTGATTTTCCGTTTTAAGTGTCTGGCCCATTTAAAAACTAGATCTTTTCTTCTGTTATTGTTAATTTTTTTAACGAATTATTCTTTATGAGGACGAGAATCATGCTCTAAAGAAAAATAATACTCCTAAAAATGTAACTATTAGAGACATTCTGTCTGTTAAAACCGATAGCTCGCGATCGAAATCGATTTCAAATTTCCTAACATATAATACTTACAATGAATCTTCAGATTTATGGAACCCAACATATAAATATATATTTTTTATATATATATATATATATATATATATATATATATATATATATATATATATATATGAGGAGCAGACTTTCTAGAGGCATTTTGTCCATTTTTTCACATTTTCAACCAAAGATGCCAACGCAAACTACATACATAGAGCAACAATATTATGCCCCAAACGACGTTCTAAATGCATTTTCTCCCATACAAATTAAATGTTAAAAATACCTCGGACTTTCTATATGCTGTATGTCCATTGGCGCTAGACGAACTAACGGAAGTTTGTCCTTGCGCCGTGGACTAATTTCAATTTGTTTGTCATTGCACTTGTTGCTGTCTGCAGTGTTTGTTTTATGTGCGTTTATTTTTCCGTTTTTCTACGAAACAATCTCAAATAATGGATGTGACTGTGACAGGGGATCACGTAGTTGGTGATACGGACGGTGGTAGTAGAAAAAGAAAAAGAAATCTCACGTCTAAAGAGTGTAAAAGCAACGTAAGGTATTACTTAATGATTTTTAGGTTAGGTTTACATTATGCTCTTATTGTTTACCTAATAGGTACACTAAAGTTCTCAAGTTCTTATGTTGTCGTTAATGTTTTAATATTATTCTCTTTTAAAGGCATTCAGATCATTATCCTAATTTGGAACATTTTGTTGATTTTTCCTGTACTCACCCTAAACGAAAGGATTTCTTTTGCCATGAATTATCCCAAGACGATATAAGGACAATCAGAAATACGTTTTATAAGACAACAAAGAAAAATGTACAGGACAATAAATTGGGGCATTTTATGAATGTTGGAAAACCAGATAGAAGTCGTAACCGAAAACTAGGAGGAAAATCCCACAATTTCTCTATAAGATATCATGTAAATTTTAGTTTTAAATAATTTTATTTAGCTTATTTTTAAAATCCCCCCCTTAGCTAACTTCTATCGAAGAGTGAAAAAAATTTAACCTAGAAATCCATTAAAATTTATGGTTTAAATTTTAATTTAAAAAGAATTTTATTGTCACCATAATGTATAGTGTAGTGGTTTAAGCAACCCTTAACTGGCGGAAGGTCCGATTTTATTTTAGGTAATATTCTTTATTTTAGGTTTGGAAGAATGAGAAAAAAATTTACATTTGCCAGAAGTTATTCTTATCAATATTTTAGTGTCAGTCAGAGACGCGTAAATACTATTGCTCGAAAAATGCAATCTGGAAGTGGTATTGTTGAGAAGCGTGGAGGGGACCAACGGTCTTTTAGGAATATTAATAAATTTGAAGCTGTGAAAAAATTTATAGCCAGTTTAAAAGGACACGAAAGTCATTACGGGCGTGCTAAATCTCGGCGCATTTATCTATCATCCGAAAATAATATTACTGCTTTATGGAATCTCTACAATCAGAGTACAGTTGAAAATTTGAAAGTAAATTACAAGTATTTTAGTAGAATCTTTAATAATCATTTTAATATTGCATTTGGAAGCCCTGCCACCGACGTATGTGGCTTTTGTGTTAGGACCCAAACTTCTATTAACATTTGCAAAGACAAAACTGAAATAGACAAACTAAAAACTTCTCTACGTGTACATAAATTACGAGCCAAACAATTTTTCAACCTAATGAATGAAAAGCCGGCACAGAGTGCTTCGTATTGTTTTGACCTTCAACAGGTTCAAGTCTTACCGAAAGTGCCAATTCAAGATGCATTTTATGCCCAGCAGTTGTCTTTTTATGGGTTTTGTGTAACCGACGTGGATATTAAAAAAACAGTTTTCTACACCTGGATGGAACATCAAGCAAAAAGGGGATCTGCAGAGACAAGTTCTGCTCTACGTGATTTTCTTAATAAAGCAGAATTTGGACCAGATATAAAACAGTTGCGACTATTCGCAGATGGTTGTGCCGGGCAGAATAAAAATGCACACGTGATGCATATGCTTATGCTATAGCTGTACGGAGATGCCCCGCAAAATATTAAATCCGTGGTACTTAGCTTTCCGGTACGCGGACACTCATATTTGCCAGCAGACCGTGTTTTCGAGCAAATAGAAAAAGTTATGCGATCATACAGTTCAATAAAAACACCTACACAATATTATGACATTTACTCCAAGAAGGGAGACGTTAGACAACTTGGTAGGGACTGGGTTGTTTACAATATAAAAATGGCGTTAACTTCTTTAAAAAAAATTGAAGGGATCAGTGCGGCCAAACGGATTATTATTAAAAGATCACAAAACAACTTAAGGCCGAGTTGTTTTATAGAAATGACGATCCGTCCAAACAATTTCAAACGTTATTAAAACGTGGAAAGAAGCTTTCGACTTTACACTTACCTGCTGTAGAACTTCAAAACAAAATTAAACCAAAAAAACTCCTGAGTCTCTCGAAATTATTAGTGGAACTGTCAGGGACAAATTGGGTCAACGATCCTGAGCTAACATGGTTACAGCCAATTCTCTCTGACAATCGTGTGCAAATTGACAATCAAGCTAACCATGGTGAATCTGACGATGATGATGTTATCGAAGAACCTGACATGTTATGCGATTGCAATAATGATGAAGATGGTGACCTTTATGATACGTAAAATGCCATTATTGTTGATTTAGTTTATAAACATTATTGTGTATTTAAAAAAACAAAACACTATTTTTATAAAGCTACAAGTTTTTTTATATCGTTACTATCAAAGTCAGTAATGCCGCTTTGTGTAAACGATCAAAATGCATTTTGTCCAAGGATGACAATCTAAATGCAGTTTGTCCATCAGTTTTTTTCAATTTCTTGGGATATTAGATTTTTACGCATATACGTCTAATCCTTGAATTATTTTTTATTCACATTTTAGGTATATCAACTTTTCGGTTAATATCTTGCCAAACGCATAGCAGTTTTTTCTTCGTTTCCCAAAATTACAAAAAATGGACAAAATGCATTTAGAAAGTTTGCTCCTCATATATATATATATATATATATATATATATATATATATATACATACATATATATATATATATATATATATATATATATATATATATATATATATATATATATATATATATATATATATATATATATATATTCTCTGAGATAAGATATCGAAATCAGCTCACAGTTTTGTTGTAAATCGTAGGGGACGTCACTTATTGCACGGTGTATATTTTTCAAATGTCATAACCTTTTTATACCACACTATATGATATTTTTAATTAAATATTCATATTCTCGGCCTTTCTGTCTAAAAAGGATCTCTGGGTAAATTTTGCTCCGAGCAACAGTTTCTGAGATAGTGGGATATTTTTATTCATTGATTACAAATTTATCAATTTGTGAGTAATCTTTTATGTCCTTAGCCAGTTGGTTTTTACATTCTTACTGTTGTTGGCCCGTTGGTCTTTAAATTTATTATTGTTGTGAGCCTATTTGCCTTTAAGCATGCTCCAAATTTCAAACACTATTCTTTTGGACTTGTCTTAAGCCTGGATGAAGTGTGGATGGAATTGAAAAATGGAAATAAACATCCCACTATCTCAGACACTGTTGCTCGACGCAATACTTACCAACAGAGTTTCCTTAGACAGAAGAAGTGGGAAAATATAATATTTAATTAAAAATATCGTACAGAGTGGTAAAAAAAATTTATGCAATTTAAATGTATACACAGATGTCTCATCTCAGAAACCTCCTTAGCACCGAATTTTGTACAAATAGTACAATTATTAAGAAAGCTACTTAAGGAAACCTAAAATAATATTATAAATTTGACACCCTGTATCTCAAAAACTACGAATTTTTGGATAATTTTGGATAAGTTGGGTTAAATATAGAGTAGAAGGGTAGTCTTGACCAACTAGTTAAACAGCAGTATTGTGTTCTTGGAGTAAGCGGTCTTTGGAAAAGAACTAAAAAGTTTTGGACACCTTTTTAGCTACGCCAAGCCTTCGAAAATATTTCATTTTCTTCATCAGGGCTACAATTACTCTAGAATATCAGTATTTTTGAGATTGAAAGTAAAGAACAACCCTATTTTATGTGTAACATTAAAGTACTTACTGTGTGTGGTTTGTGGGGGCACTTTATTGCACTCATTCATAAAAAAAAAACAGAAAAAAACACAAGAAAACTCGACATATTCATCTCTGGGAAATATAATAAAATTTTACTTCATTTTGTTGGAAGAGTACAGAGAATTTGTGGTCGCAAAATGATTTTAATTTATAAAGGATTTTTTTGTTGTTTTCTTGTCATTTTGCTAAGGGCAGTGTGCTTCTATCTCTTAGTTAAGTTGTGGTTAATTTATATTTGAAAATATAATGACGTTGACATTTTGTTTGATCGTTTTAAAGTTGAAAAGTTAGTGAAAATTAGTGGGATTATTATCAAAGAGATATGTCAGATATATTGTAAGAGTTATCACTCTGACTGCCTATTTCTAATAAATTGGAGAAAATTAGACTCAGATCCTCAATGTCAGTTTTTTTATTGATCGAATTCGGTTGAAGGTGGATTTCCACCATCTCCCTAAAGATTCTCCTGCCGAGATTTCTCTCTTTACATAGGATTTTGGTTTCAGCAAAATTAAATTCATGTGAAAATTGGCTACTACGTTGGGCAAGCGCACAAGAGTTTTTCTTTGATCTGCAATCACTTTTGTGGGAAGTGATTCTGTCCTTTAGGACTCTAGATGTTTGTTCTATATAGATTTTTTCACACTGAAAGCAAGGGATGCTGTAAACTACTTCTGAAACTTTTGTGACTTCATCTTTGTCTCTTAGACAACTAGAAATATTGTTGATAGTTTTTTTTCTGTTTAAAAGCAATTTTTAAATTAGGTAATTGGTTGAAGAGTTTAGTTGTTTTTGTGGAGATTTCTTTTATGTATGGAAATGAAAAATAAGATTTGATTCGATTTTCAAAGAGGAAAGCACTAATATCCGGTGTAATATTGTTGTTTTGTTGTACAGGGGGTGTGGTTGAGGTAAATAATAATTTGTTTATTAATTGGATTGGATAGGAGTGCGTAGAGTGTCTTGTAGTTTATTTAGATTTTTCAGTCTGAGGAAGGGATGAGAGATTCTCTGTATTCTTGACTTCAAGCCCAGTATCATGTTTATTTTTATTTTAGTGTTATGAGAGGAATGGAAGTTATTGTATCTTTCTGAGTAGGTTGGTTTGGTATTGACGAACCAACATGGATCCCTGATCGAGACGGGGAGTTTGCCAGACTTCTTGATCTGTTTTTAACCACCAATCCGGAGATTTACACGGTCACCGTAAATCCGCCGTTAGGTTCTTCCGACCATAAACTGCTTTCGACATCGAGTATCCTGCCAATCAGTGACAGAGAGGCGCCTAGGCCGCGCAAGATTTGGCACTACAAATCTGCTAAATGGGAAGATCTCATGGAATACTTTCGAACTTTCCTTGGATGGACGTTTGTTTTCGATCCGATAACTCATCTGACTGCGCCAGGGAGGTCTCCGATGTTATTTTGGCTGGTATGGAAGCTTACATCCCTTTTTCGAAGAAATGCTCCTCCAACGGCAAACCTTGGTTCGACCGAAAATGCAAAGAAGCTGTTGCTTCTAAACATATTGCCTACCGAAAATGGCGTGAAAATCCTAACACCTTAAATCGAAATATCTTTGTTCATGCCCGGAACAGATGCAAGGAAATTATCGACGAAACCAAGGAGGCACACAATCAACGAATTAGAAACAAACTTCTCGCTTGTCCCAACAATTCCAGGTCCTTTTGGGCAGTCGCTAAGGCAGTTAGTCAAAACTTTACCAAATCCACCATACCACCACTCACACGGCCAGATAATTCCATTGCAACCACACCTGTTGAGAGAGCGAACTTGTTGGCTGAACTCTTTGCTTCACATTCTACTGTCGATTTCCAAGGAAAAACACCACCTACTATTCCCATATTGCAGTCAAGAATGCCCGATGTTGTCTTCAGACAGCGCATCATAAAGCGTATTTTAATGAAGCTAGACACCAAGAAGGCTTCTGGCGCTGACGGAATACCTGCCATAGTTCTCAAAAACTGTGCAAGGGAACTAACACCAGTTTTCTGTAGACTTTTTAACCTATCCTACAGAAAGGGAATATTTCCGTCCTGCTGGAAATGTGCCACGGTTCAGTCGATACCTAAAAAAGGTAAGAAGACCTTGCCAAATAACTACCGACCAGTTGCACTGCTTCCAATAATATCGAAAGTCATGGAAAAGGTTATCAATGAGCATCTTCTAAAATATCTTGAACGATTCAATATTATTAGCGATCACCAATATGGTTTTCGTAAACATAGATCAACAGGAGATCTTCTGACTTATGTAACACATGTTTGGAACAACGCAATTGAACACTTTGGAGAATCTCGAGCGGTTGCTCTTGACATATCCAAGGCATTCGACCGTGTTTGGCACGATGGACTGTTGGCTAAGTTGCGCTCTTATGGTATGTCTGAAAGGTTCTGTTTGTGGCTCTCATGTTTCCTCAGAGAGCGTTCTTTACGAGTGGCGGTCGACGGATTTCTTTCTAACACCCTCACTATCAACGCCGGTGTGCCTCAGGGCTCCATACTGTCTCCTACTCTCTTTCTCATTTACATTAACGATCTGCTGGAAAAGACCGGGAATCCAATCTATAGCTTTGCAGACGACAGTACGCTTGTCTCTTCATTTACCTTGAACGATCGGACATCGGCTGCTCAGGCGAATATCCGCAGACAGCAGGAGGTCGTTCAACTTAACAAAGACCTGGAAGAAATTCTATCTTGGGGTGACAGTAACCAAGTGGAATTTAACGCTACAAAAACCCAAGCGGCAGTTTTTTCTAAAAAAGTTAACGTTGCTGAACCCGACATAGTTATGTCGGGGCACTCCATTCCCCTAGCATCGTCGCTCAATTTGTTGGACGTTAGTTTGGGAGCAAATATGTCTTGGCATGAACATGTTGCAGGCATAGCAAGGAGAGCTTCTCAAAAATTGGGAATATTGTTTAGAACCAGAAAGCTTTACACCCCACAGCAACTGTTAATTCTTTACAAAGCCCAAATTCGACCAACTATGGAATACTGCTCCCACGTTTGGGGCTCCGCTCCCAAATATACACTGCATTTGTTGGATTCTGTTCAGAGAAGAGCGGTCCGTCTGATTGGGGGCCCGGAATTGACCGGCGGCCTTGATTCGCTGGAACATCGAAGAACGGTTGGCGACTTGAGTCTGTTCTACAAGTATTTTCATGGAAAGTGTTCGAAGGATGTAGCCCGCTTAATTCCTCCCAAAGCGGTGCATGTTAGAAATACACGTCGCGCTGGTGCTTCGCATCCGTATGAGGTTCAGCTTGTTACGACGCTTTTCAAGCAATCTTTTATATGGAGAACGTCATCCCTTTGGAATAATTTGCCCAGCGCTGTGTTTCCCACCGAGTACAATTTACAGCGATTCAAGAACAACGTAAATCGCTTTTTTCCGCACTCGTGCCGCTCCTGGAGCGCTTTAGGGACTTCCCTGCAGCACGTGTGCTAGACCAATAAAAAAAAAAAAAAAAAAAAAAATAATACCAATCTACTATGACGGAGTCATCTTCTTTTCTGATTAGAAGAGTGTCTAAAAAGGGAACACTGTTGTTTGTTTCCTCTTCAATAGTGAACTGTAGTTTGGGATGAAAGTCATTAAAGATTCTGAGAATCTCATCCATTTTGTTGTGAGGTATTGCGGTAATGATATCATCCGAAAATTTTTTTATTAATGGTAAGTTGAAGGAGAGTTTAGGGATGGATTCTTTGAGGAGATCGTCCATCACATATTGTGATATGATAGGAGAAAGAGTAGCCCCCATTGGAGTACCCATTATTTGTTTATAGAAAAGTTGATTGAATTTACAATATGTGGACTGAAAAATAAAGTTAAAAGTTTCAAGAAAGTTGGCGAGTGTTAGTTTCATGTATTTGCGAATATCAGTCCAGTGCTCTCTGATGCTTTTGATTACCAATTGTAAAGGGATATTACTGTATAAAGAGACAGCATCCAAGCTTATCAGTACGAAACCAGGAGGGAGCTTCATGCCTGTTATAAAATTTCTGAAATGAAATGAGTCCGTTATATAGTAGTCATTTTCTTTTACATAAGCATTGGCTAAAATTTCAGACAGGAACGTTGATAACTTGTTGTTAGGGGCATTGAGAGAGGAGATAATGGGTCTCATTGCCATTAGTTCTTTTCCAAAGACCGCTTACCCCAAGAACACAATACTGCTCTATATATATATATATATATATATATATATATATATATATATATATATATATATATATATATATATATATATATATATATATATATATATATATAAATATATGCAGTATATATATATAGTGCAGTAAAATAAGGTCTAAATAATGATGAGATAGGGATAGTTTAGATGTGAGGTGTCGCCAGGAGTATTGTTCCGAGTTTTGGACCTCGGAAAACTTGTGTTTTTTTGTTTATAAACAACTGAAGTTTTCATAACGCGTTTTTTGAGCTTAAAATGTGAATAACTTCGGTTGTATCAGTCAGATCGAGACAAACGAAAAACTAAACTCTTCGTGATAAAATTTCTAACAAATTCTCGTTGGTTTTAAATCGCTCAAATGTCTACATAACCTACAAAATTGAAAAAGGCAAAAACCTGTTTTTCATTCATTTTATTGTACAGGTCGACTAAGTGAACCGATCGGCTTGAAACTTTCAGAAAATATTCCCTTTGTTATAGCAAAAATACTTTGAAATTTTGGTACAAAAATATTTAACCCGGTGGACACAATTGAATTTGTATTTTTAAAGTTGTTGAATTTGTCCCCGCACATATATATATATATATATATATATATATATATATATATATATATATATATATACATTACTATTTTCGGGTCCCTAGACGTCAATAATCCTAAAAATGGTGTATAATACGTGAATAATTGAAAACTAACAATTTTCAAATTCAAGGGTTCCAAAGACCCTAAAAAAGAACACATATGAAACCCACCCATCTTACCTTTTACATGTTTAATAATGGATCTGACATATAATTTATTTATTGTTTCAGCAAAAAATCAAGAAAATGCACAGAATTTATTGACCACCATGTTTAAGCGAAATGGTTCAAAAACTATTTGCATCCCCTCTCCAAGTATTATATAGATACCAAACTTGAAATTGATATTCCAATTCGTTCGAAAGTTATCATGTAAATAGATGGATATAACGACGACAGACAGATTCTTGGAAAATTATATAATTTTTTCTCGTTCCTCGTCTAAGACAAGAAAAGAGAGATAATACGTTTATTGATTACTGCTCAACACATTTCCGTGAAAGCTGCCATTACTTTTCTGGTTCCAGGGAGCGATAAACTTTGGTTTTGAGATAGCCACAAAGGAGAAAATCGAATAGCGCCAAGTCAAGACGACGTGAAAGTCAGCTTACGTCTTTTCTTTTGGAAATCAATGTCATTTCAATAACTGTGGGCCTTTCACCTCTAATCAGAACCACCCACTCTAAAAGTCCATATTTTAGCAGTCATTTAGTCGACTAGGGTCGACAGAAAAATTAAATAAAATTCAAGGTACTGATCACAGTACTGGCGTAAAGAACAAATAAGATGCAATAATTTGCATATCTGGCTGCTGTAAGCCTAGTTTTGAAGGCATAGCTACTCTCTGGCGCCTTATTAGCGCCACAGACCGATAGAGGAATTGTTTGGTTGCTAACAATTACTGCTAGGTAGCCCTTATGTTAGGGATATAATCCACATTTACGTGAGGTAAAATCTTACGAAAAATACAACGACTTCCTGAGCATATATCTCGAGCTCGATCGTCTGGACGCACTTCACGTTTGCATAGTGTCTTGACTTCTCTGGACGAACTTTCATTGTTTATTTAAAATTGAACCAGTTTCTTTAAATTTCTGTAGCCATTTATTAACTTGGTGAACACTAGAGGCTCCAATAACTCTGTATAAATACGAGTAGTATTGTCTTAAAAACCCTGTTGTTGGAAAACACTTCTAAGTAACTAACATTCGTAACTTCAGTTACGCTCTACGTCTAACTTTACCATATTAAATCAAACAAATTTAAATCTATGTAATAAACATCCTGTGTAGACAAATAGGAAAATTTTAAATCAATGTGCACACTTAAAATAAATAATGTTACTATGTAATCACACGTTTATAAACACTGCTAGCTAATGGAAATCACTTTAGATAGAGTAATTTAAGTAAATATTGTTGTTTATTTTGATTTCAATACAGCAATATGTTCCTCATTACATTACAGTGCATTGCATTGTGTCACTGTATAAACGAAATCTAAATAATCAGGACTGTTTAAATTAGGTAGATATGATTTACACATGTGTAGGTACGAACTTATTAAATTGGAAAGATAATACGAGTATAGTTCAAGTTCCTTGAAAATATCTTAAAACTTCGTCGGGGAATAGTTCATTCATGCTTCAAAAATAAGGAACATGCCATATTTTATATCACTGCGAAGCACCATAAGTTTAAATACATTTGATTTTACTTGATTTATTTGTATCATTTATTAAAAGTAAAGAAATTGTATTATCAAATAATAATTTGTTTCACATTTAATATCAAAATCATTCTGACGTTCAAACCAATTGAATTGAATGAATTTTCAAAAATAATAAATGGACTTATAGGCACTATAACAATGCTCCAAATATATTGGGTGAACAGAATCATTTCCAGTTCAGTAAACGCTAATGGGTTCCTCAATAATTAATTAAAGTAACTTTGGGTCTATAATTTTTACTGGTATAGTTGTAAAGATAATATTTTTTTTTTGCGTTGGGAACAGCACAGACGAAGGTATAAGTTTTTTAACTTTAATTGAAAAAAAAAATTCACTTTATTTTGTAAAAAGAACAAAGAGATTACCTTTTTAAATATAAGCACGAAATTAAGTAATATAATTTGGAATTTAATATATATACAAAACCAATCCCAGCAGATACCAATATCCATAGAAACAAAAAATCAAATTATCCTCATTTTAGAATAGATTACAACCAATAGTATACATGTATATATATATATATATATATATATATATATATATATATATATATATATATATATATATATATATATATATATGTACATCAACAAACACCGCCATATGCAATTTTCACCTACTAAACATATTGAACCAGTCCAGCCCCACCAGTTAAGGAGGAACATGATTTTTTTTTCACAATCCACAAATTAACCTAACACAAGAGCTCTGAATCTTTCATCTCCTGGAACTGGAACGAACATCGGGACATGGCCCAAAAACCACATCCGCATAATCAACATGACTCAAGACTAGTGTTTCACAGAGCCTCTTCCTTACGTCTCTGGTCAAAATAGTTCTATTCCGATATAAGCTCCTTAAAGCTGTGTATGACTTCTGCATTATAACCTTGACATGACCACTAAAACGCAGGTCCTTGTCAATCACAAGCCGAAGACTTTTTACAGTTTCCCCCAGTTGGACAGGAACACCATCCAGAAAAAACACCCGCCAGCGCATTACCAAAATTAATTGCCACTGATTTAGATGAATTTAACTTAAGACTCTACCTCGCCTATGACTAAATATTCTTGAGTATGGCATTCAAGCGATGGAACACTTGCTCAGCATCATCTTTATTTGTAACTAGCATACACCTCTGTATCATCAGCAAACTGATGGATTAAGCAATTATATATATATATATATATATATATATATATATATATATATATATATATATATATATATATATATATATATATATATATATGGTTTAAAGTAAGAACAACTGAAATGGACGAAAGTCCGTATCTCAGCATTCTACCCACTGTTTTCTTATTTGTCGAATCTATCCTGAGACGCGTTTCACCATATCACGGCTCATCAGTCGGGCTAGGATCGATAAACAAGAGAACAGAATTTTCAGTAATTAAGCCAGTACAGACAGCCAATAATGGTAAGATATAACGCATGCCTCGTAGGTGGCACTTCATATATATATATATATATATATATATATATATATATATATATATATATATATATATATATATATATATATATATATATATATATATATATATATATATATATATATATATATATATATATATATATATATATATACACATACACTCCTGGACAAAATTAACGCAACAATATATTAAATCATACAAATCTCTATAATAAATTAATTTTAATAATTTTTTATGAACATTGGTTACACTAAAAGTTAGAAAAAACTTATTCGGATACTTTAAAAGTGAATTAGCTACCAAATTTCTCTATAAGATTCGAATTAAAATTATTCTTAAGACCTAATAACAAAATCGTTGAAATTATGTATTAATGAAAAAAATAAACTGGGACACTAGTAGCAAAATTAATGGTGTAACTGGGACACTAGTAGCGTGTGTTGCCTCCTCTACTTCGGATGACAGCGTTTATGCGCCTAGGCATGCTTCTAATTAAATTTTGGATAAAATCTTGAGGCGTTTGCTCCATTCTGTGATAACTGTATTTTCAAGTTCCCTCAGGTTTCTAGGTGCAGGTATATGACGTTTCACATTTTTCTTAAGGTGATCCCATACATGTCCTGTGGATTCAGATCCGGGCCTTTTGGTGGCCATTGCATAATCGGTATATTAACTTGATTAAGATAATCGAGTACCTCCCTAGCCACGTGAGGTCGAGCGTTGTCTTGCATAAACAAGAAATTGGGCTCCACAAAATGACCGAAAGGCTTCACATGTTTTATTACAATATTCTCAAGATCGTAGTCAGCATTTATGGATCTCGTCCGGACAGGAACTAACTCTGTGCGAGCATCAAAGCAGATGCCACCCCAGAACATAACAGAGCCACCGCCGAATGGAATCCTTGCAGAAATATTGCAAGGAGCAAACTTGTTTCCAATCTCCACAGACCAGTTTTCTCTCCTAACCGTCTTTCTTCAGGGGTCAAAAATAAAACAATCTTACCACAAATTGGCAACATAACTCTGACAATATCCCTCGTCCAATAAAATTGATGATCGCACTACCTCGTGTTCAAAAACGTATTACTTTACCACAAAAAAAAGAGGAACAATTTATAAGCTTACTTTTAAAGAAAATATATCGCATTATTAGAGAAAATTGTTTATCTTCTCTTCTTTCTTTAAAACTGTAAATCTCAACGAATTGTTTTCATTTCTGTCATGAACAACGAAACAAAATATGCATAGCCTACTATTCAAATACTCAATAAACTTTAAAACTGACATAAGAAAAAGATAAATTAATTTTTAGATTGTTGCGTTAATTTTGTCTAAGAGTTTATATACATATATATATATATATATATATATATATATATATATATATATATATATATATATATATATATATATATATATATATATATATATATATATATATATATATATATATATATATATATATATATATATATAATATATATATATATATATATATATATATATATATATATATATATATATATATATATATATATATATATATATATATATATATATATATATATATATATATATATATATATATATATATATATATATATATATATATATATATATATATATATATATATATATATATATATATATATATATATATATATATATATATATATATATATATATATATATATATATATATATATATATATATATATATATATATATATATATATATGGCGGCCGTAGCACCAGTGGTGGCCTTAGCTCCGGGGTATCATTTTGAGCATAAGATACCAAGTGTCCAGAGTTCCAATCCCGGTAAATCAGCGTGAACTTATTAATTTATTTAACTATATTTGGCTTGGCCACTTACGTAAGAAGAGTTGTTGAAGAAATGTAATAACGCCGGTGACACCACTACCTCGTTGTAATAAAAATGTATGTTTTGGGACGTTGACGAATATTACAACATCCTCGTAGTTATTCATCCAAAAAATGTAATTTCTCTTCATGTGGGGAGGTGACCGATAAAAAAAAATTACCGATGAATTTATTAAAGATGTAAAACGTCAGTACATCAGTTAGCAGCACACCAGTCTAGAAAGTCGAAAATTTCGGGTTCAAATCCTGATCGAGGTAAATTTGTAGACATACGCATACGCATATAGCAGTAAATCATAAATATTAACACTTATGAATTAACTTACAATAACATTAACTTTTATTTTTTTCGTCGGTAATAGAAATTCGAAAGTTTGGCAGAAAAAAGAAATAAAAATCTTCTATTACACTCTTATAGTCGAAGAAAAACGTATAAAGGGAAAAGATAATATCAACACAACATCAGGCATTAGGGATGTGATGTATCTCAGTTTCAACTCTATTGACGATCAAGAACTGAATCCGAAGACGCTTTGAGGCTCTTAAATCGACCAGATGTTATGTTGGAGGAAAACCGCAGGATGCTGGGAAACGATAACACGTCATGCAGACAGATTTTTTATGGCATGTTGTTTTCTGATAAAAATGGATTGAGTAGTTTTCGTACTAGCGTGTTAACAATATACAGGATTATGTTGGGAGATATCTTCCCACGTATAAATTATGTATTAGACCTATCGTATTAAATATACTGGACACACATAATTGCTCTCTCCATTACGTTAAACGATGTTATTATATTTTTTGGTTAGTTTGTAATCTGAAATAATGCTACACAAAATATATCTGAGATCATTAGCACACTGTTATGAGTAATATTAGTATATTGTACATTTAGTGTAGTAAAAAAAGGTCAAAATAATGATGAGATAGGCATAGTTTAGATACACCATTATTATGATTTTATCCTCTCTGGGGTATGATCGTAGTATTGTTTTACACCTCGAAAAACTTGTGCTCTTTTGTTTATAAATAATTTCATTCTTCAAAACGCGTTTCTTGGGGCTTAAAATGTGAATAACTCTGGTCTATATAAGTCGGATCGAGACAAAAAAAAACCAAACTCTTCGTAATGGAATTTCTAATAAATTTTCGTTAGTTTTAAGTCACTAAAGTGCGTATATAACCTACATTAATAAAATAAGGTTTACAATATTCAATCATCCCAATATATGAAGGCATCCCTCTAACCACTATCTTTGTCGTATCAAGCCATTATGTTATACTTCAAACTGGTTTATTGTTCCAACTATGAACCAGAAAACTTTTTCATAATACTATTGAAAATATGCAATTTTTGAGATTTTCAAAAAATCGAATTATTTTTTTGTGCTAGATAAATTGTTTATACTTTTAAGAATATTTTAAACGTATAACCATTTCAGAATTCAAATTATTTCCGAAGTTATAGCAATTAGAAGTGAGCGTGGCAGAGAGTCGTCCCGAAACTCAGGTAGCGATCGGACTGGCACGAGCGGTCAAAGCCTTGACAAAGGGTATTTTTCTTTCAGTCAGTCCTTTATAACCTAGTATTGTTTTAGACCTCGTAAAACTTGTCCTCTTTTGTTTATAAACAATTTAAGTTTTTTAAGCTTAAAATTTAGAATAACTATACCAGGTGTACAAGTATGAAATGCGGATTTTTTTTTCTAAAAAAACATCTAAGTTGGAAATGTGGAATCATTGGCACAATGATACTACTCAGTATATATCACCACTACACCAAACACTTCATTTTTGCACTCGACGCGCGTTTCGCTAACCATGTTAGCTTCATCAGGAGCGATGATTGACTGTCAATCATCGCTCCTGATGAAGCTAATATGGTTAGCGAAACGCGCGTCGAGTGCAAAAATAAAGTGTATGGTGTAGTGGTGATATATACTGAGTAGTACTAAAAAAACATGTTAAATTCGGAAGCATGATAAAAAGTGCTTTATTTAAAGTATGCTCCATCGCTTGTTATACATTTTTCCCATCTTTCGGGCAATTTGTGAATACCACGCCAGTAAAAATCTTCCCCTTTTGCTGCGAATCATTCATCGAGCCGTTTTTTTCACATCTTTCGTAGCGCTGCTCAGCAAGTGCGTGACCCATCGATGCAAACAAGTGGTAATCGGAAGGAGCTAAGTCTGGTGAGTAAGCTGCATGGGGTAGAACTTCCCAGCTGAGTGCTTTCAACGTGTCGCGAACTGGTTTTGCTGTGATGGAGCATTGTCATGAAGAAAAATGATTTTGTGTTGCCGCTTTCGGTATTCTGGCCTTTTTTTAAGCAGCGAACGGTTCAAATCGGTCAATTGTGGTTGGTAACGTTTAATATTAACCGTTTCCCCAGGTTTTTAACAGCTCATAATAGACCACGCCCCTCTGGTCCCACCAAGTACAGAGCATCTTCTTTCTGCCAAAGCGATTCGGTCTTGCGGTCGATGTGAATGGTGTGCCTGGGTCTACCCATGATTTTTTGCGCTTGGGATTCTCTAAATAAATCCACTTTTCATCCTCTGTAACTATACGATGCAAAAACGACTTCCTTTTGTACCGAGTGAGCAAAATTTCACACGTGTTTATGCGCTTTTCCATTTGCCTGTCCTTCAACTCATGTGGTACCCATCTACCGGCTTCTGAATCTTTCCCATCTCTTGTAGCCGATTGGAAACAGCTTGTTGACTAACGCCCAATTGCTCGGCGAGTTGTTTTTGTGTTTGCGAATCATCTTCGTCCAACAATGCTTGCAATTTCACAACTTCGTATTTTTTGGCGGTTTTCCACGTTCCTTGTCTGCAACATCAAAGTCACCACTTTTGAAACGCCGAAACCATCGTTCACACGTATCTTGCGGTGGAGTATGTTCACCATAACCTTCTCGAAGTAATCGGTATGATTCAACAGCAGTTTTCTTCAAATGAAAACAAAAAATTAATGCTGTTCGCGAATGCTCTTTGTTCGGTATAAATTTCGACATATTGAACACAACAACACTATGCACACACTTTTCCAATTTATCACTCGTGCGCGTCTGATACTTGTTGATGACACAACAATATGGTGCAGACTCAAATCTTTATAGCAGAAACTGCATTGGTGCACCATCTTTTGTCTGAAATCCGCATTTCATACTTGTACACCTGGTAGTTATATAAGCCGTTAATTTGAAATCACTCAAATGGGTACACAACCTACAAAATTGAAACACAGGCAAAATTTTTTTTTTTTTTTTTCATTTTATGATACAAGTGGACTAAGTGACCCGATCGGCTTGAAACTTCCAGACAATATGCCTTTTGTTATAGCCAAAATACCCTGAAATTTTAGTACAAAAATATGAATGAAAATTATCACGAATACATTACCTTTAATAATTTATCTGGTATACAAAAAAAACAAAAATTTTTTTGTCATCAGTTTTCAGCAAAGATCGGAAACAAACTGTTGAAAACTCATCTGGGATGTTTTGTGAAATCATTAGTCATTTTATACCTCAGTAACAGAAATTTTATTCAACGTACGGAACACTAATTGCGTAAGTTCGACTTGCACTTGGCCGGTTATTGATATATTAAGATACATCAAACAAATCTGACAATCGTGTCGGTATATATAGTGCGATCCAAAATTCCCAGAGTAACGCTATTTAACAAGATTGCATAGTATATATTATGTATATGGAATGAAATCATTACAAGTTTCAGTTTACTAGCTCATTCATTTTGTTCAGCATGCAAGTCTGTGTGAAGGACGAATTATGTTCCTTTGCAATTTTGACAATGCATATAGGAAAAAAAAAACAGCGAGTGTGTGTAAAAATTTTTTTAAACTTGAGAAGCCTGCCACTGAAACTTATAAAACGATTCGAAATGCATTTGGAGACGCAGCTCTGAGCCGTATATAAGTTTTCGAATTTTCACCATTTAAGGCCGGTCGACCTTAAATGGTTCTGAAAGACCTTCGACTGCAATCATGTCTGAAATAATAGTCAAAATTCAACAAATCATTAGCGAAGACCATCCTCAGATAATTCTGAGAATCTCTGATCAACTTTCTGTGGGTTAAAAAATCGGTCGAGTGCAAGTTGGAACTGCGCAATTAGTGGACCGTACTGTGATTGCCTTTAAAATAAAAAAATCCCACACTTCTCAAATGAGTTTTCAATAAAAGAATTAAGAATCAGAATACAAACAGGTCTACTGAGATACTGACTCAGCAGGCTAATCAGACCGACCAGAATGAGACAAAAAGTTCCTGACATATATATATATATATATATATATATATATATATATATATATATATATATATATATATATATATATATACATTATGGATTTATTTCCGATTCCTATACTGCAACCTCGGGCGTGCCACAGGGATCCAATCTTGGTCCCCTACTATTTTTGCTCTATATTAATAACCTCTGCGATACTCTGAATTGTGGCAGGCTGCTTTTCGCTGATGATCTCAAGCTATATGCGCCCGTCTCATGTATTCAGGACTGTAAAGTGCTTCAAACTGAGCTTTGCGTGCTTGAGGATTGGTGTAAGCACAATAAATTAGACTTAAATATTTCTAAATGTAAAATTATGTCGGTGACGAGGAAAAACCATATAATAACATATGAATATGCACTAGGAACGTCAACTCTCGGGCGCACCAACAGTGTAAGGGACTTGGGAGTAGTATTCGATAACAAAATGAATTTTTCTAATCACATTAATAACGCAACGTTGGAAGCTAATCGTCTATATGGTTTTATAGTGCGCATCTGTAGAAGCTTTAATAGTGAACGATCTTTAATACTGCTATATGAGTCTTATGTGTGATCCAAACTAGAGTATGCCTCTCTTATTTGGAGCCCATATTATTTATGCTACAAACTAATGCTAGAACGAGTTCAAAAAAGATTTCTAAAAATATTTATCATATAAGGTAGATGGTGTCTATCCAATGAGAGGAATAGAGTACTCTTTGTAATTGGAGAGATTTAATTTTCAATCACTTGAGGCTCGCAGAGAGTATAATTTTCTAGTATAGATTGTTGCACGGAGTCATCGACTGTCCTCAGCTGCTATCGGAGGTGGCTATATTGGTGCCTAGAATTAATTCACGAAATATTGCTACTTTTGTTTGTTCACGTGCTAGGACTAATCTCAGGTTAATTGAACCAATCAATGTTATGTGCAATAAATGTAACTTAATTGAGACAACGACTGTCCTCAGCAAGCAATCGTAGGTGGCTATCAATGTGAGGCCACTGGATACTACACGAAAAAATAGCTACTAATGTTATATGTTCACGAGCTATGACTAATCACAGATAAATAGGCACCAATCCCAGTTAAGTGCCAAAAAATTAACCTAAATTAAAAATAATGAATGTGACATTTTTGCAGACACCGAAAATAAGATTCGGTCAATATGTTTAGATCATTTCACTTGATAGGACATTTATAAAAATTCTTTTAGAAACTTGTTTTGCTTGTTGGATGTATGTAACTAATATTTGTTTTATTTCACTTTTGTTCTAATTTCTACTGTACTGATTTATTTAATTTCTATATTCATTTTTCTTTCTTCTTCTTTTTTTTTGTTGTTTTTGTCTATTTTTGTTGTTACTTTAGTACCTTAGTTTTAAGAGAAAATTTCATTCATATTCTTTTTTTGTTTTCCCTGTAAATGGTTCTTACTGTTGGGAATAAAGCTATTATTATTATTATTATTATATCTTTAAGATCCAACATATTTTTTTCACGTTTTTTCTTATTCAATAATGTATAATAGTTATAGCGCCTTAGCTACCTAACGGCTAATAAATAAATCTAACCCAGTCTAGAATCTAGTGCTAAAAGTTTAAAACAAATATTTGTTACCTAAATATTTGTTTAATTATAAACAAACAAAATAAAATTATTTTAACTCAGTACCTAATGCTTAAAGCAGTAGTTATTAATCCCGATTCAATTCAGAACTTTCGACGAAATAAACCTTCACCATTTTGTGTCAAATATTTTTTTTTATATCACATAAATTATCAAATGTAATGCATTCGTGGTAATTTTCGTCTAATCTATAATTTATGAAGACCATTCCAGAATTTTTTCAAAATTTTTTGATCAGTACTTTTCGAGATAGGGTGGATGGATAGGAGTTTTTGGCCATTGTTTTAAAATAAAACAAAGAAAAGTGTAGTTTCGGAAAAAATCGGGTGTGACAGACGGACGGACAAATGAACAGACACCTAAGTGATCCCATAAATGTTCCATACGGAATACTAAAAAATAGCTTTGGAATCAGAAAAGTTTCCGCATGCATCAAGATTTGGCCCACAATTTGTTCAGTATGCAACAGTTTTTATATGGAGGACGTCATCCCTTTGGAATAATTTGCCCAGCGCTGTGTTTCCCACCGAGTACAATTTACAGCGATTCGAGAACAACGTGAATCGCTTTTTCCGCACTCGTGCCGCTCCTGGAGCGCTTTAGGGACTTCCCTGCAGCACGTGTGCTAGACCAATAAAAAAAAGTTTTTGGCTAATATTTCCATTATTTTTTCTATTTATTTTCTTATTCCATTGTTTTTTCTAAAAATGTTAGCGTCACTAAATCCGACATAGTTATGTCGTATAGTATGTATTCAGAAGAGAACTTTTCTCCTGATTGGAGATCCAGAACTGACCAGGAAACTTGATTCTTCATAACAACGAAGAACACTTAATTAATCCCAGAGCAGTGCATCTTAGTGATACACGTCGCGCTAATACTTCACTTCCGTATGAGGTTCAGTTTGACAAGTCCCGTACAATACTTCTCAAGCAACCTTGACCATGAATCGCTTTTCCTGAACATGCGTTGCTCCTATAGCACTTCAGAGATTTCCCTGTAGCACGTATGCTCTGCTCATAAAAAATGACTGTTCTTGAACCCGCTCCCCATTGTTCACCTGATTTGGCACCTTCTGACTTCGTATTGTGTCACCAAATGAACTCAAGTTAAAGGGACTCCCCTTCAAGACTTTAGAGGAGATACTGACTCCAAAAACATTGATATTAACAGTGGAAAAATTTTAAAATGTTAATTAAGTCAAGCCATACACTGTTTCGTACAGCTAATTTCGTTTACTTAATTTTTAAATAAACTCAATAATCTAAAAATTGGATTTTAAATTACACTTTTGTGTTAATTAATAGCCATACATCAGCTAAGTTTTTAAAGAAAAATATTATTGGCTCTCAGAAAAAAATCAAAAAATAAAAAAAAAAACTTTTAGATTTTACAGAGGAAAGCAATATGAAATGTCAGAGCAATTCTGATTTAATCTGTCTCGCAAACATTAATTCCTTCTGTGTGTCCGGGGTTATTGGGAAAATATTAATAATAAAATATAACATTTGATTGTTATGTATCAGAAATAAAAGTCGCAAAGTGAAAAACAACTTTTAAAAAAAGATTTCTTATGTTGCAAAATCTGAGTAAATATAAAAGATGTTTCTAAAATTTGGACATTTTTTTATAAGGTAATAATAGTCACTAAAATAGTCTGATAAATTTCTAAGAAATGGTGGGAAATTTTGTTAAGCGGTATGACTGTTGGTAAGCGGGATTCTTGTAATGGTTGTGTTTAAAGTTTCAAAAAGCCTACAGTTGTTTGTTGACAAGTATCGTAAGTGACCTATATATTACACGTTTCGTAGAAATGGGTAAAGCCGAGTATGACAGGCCCAGATAGAAACTGAACAGAAAGAACTTTGCACCAGAACCTTTTATTACTGGATAAATGAATTTAAACGTAGTGCTGTACGAGCACGAAGACGACGCACGTTCAGAACTCCTGATTAAGGTCCCTTCATATACGATATGCGACAACTTAAAGACGAAAATGTAACAAACGTAATTAAAAAAGATCTTAATAAAGAACTCCGAGACACAGATCTGAACGAAGACATTGAATCTGAAATAGAAAAGTTAAATGAAATAACAAGGGGGCTAAAGAATAAGTATCTAATTATGGAACAAACACATAAAAGAAAGGAATGGATGAGAGATGACATTCTAAGACTAATGATGTAACTAAAGATATAAAGAGATAGAGGGGTTGCAGGGAAGGTATGATAGTTTTAATATCTATCCAAAAATCAAAGACTTAACTGGTGAACGAAGAACGAAATCAAATTGAAGTTTAGTAGATAATCAAGGAAACGTTGTTATCAATAAAGATGAGAAACTGGCGATATATTGGTTAAAGTCTGAGTTTATAACGAACGGAGAATATTGAACAATTAGCCTAATAAGCCATCTTTAAAAACATTTCTGAAAATTATTCTCAGAAGGATATACAAGTTGTGTGAAGAAAACCTGTTAGTAACACAATTCGGTTTTCGTGATACCATGGGAACCAGAGAGGCCTTGTTTTCTATGCAGGTTTTGATTCAGCGATGTAGAGATGTCAATTATGACGAATATTTGTACCTGATCGACTACCAAAAGGCTTTGATGGAGTGCAATATCACAAAATGGTCGAAATTCTGAAAGACCTTAGTCTAGATGGAAAGGATGCGAATTATTGGCAACCTCTACTGGCACCAGATGGCATTTATTAAGGCAGAAGAGGAGCGATCAGAAGCAATATCGATTGAGCCTGGAGTAAGGCAGGGTTGTGTTTTGTCACTATTGTTTAAAAAATGGTCGATAAAGTTCTTAGTATCGTAATGGAAGATCGTTACATTAAGTATCGTGACAATGTTTGAGAGGCTAGGTATCTCACATAAATGGGTGTAAAATATCTTGCATGAAAATCTAAAAATGAACAATCCGTGTGCGCGATGGGGGCCAGGTTTGTTGACTCCAGCCCAAAAACGCACGAGGAAGGACAATTCAAAATCGTGTTCGGAGAAGTTGCAGCTGAATCCGAAAAGCTTTTGGCATCGTTTTATAACTGGAGATGATACGCGGATCCACTATTACATCCCGGAGACAAAAAGGCAGTCCAAAAAAAAAACCGGTTGGCGGAAGTGAAAGTACACCGAAAAAAGTTAAAGTAGTTTTTTTCGGCGGGAAAAGTGATGGCAACTGTTTTTTAAGTCTTCTAGGAAATAATCATGATTGATTATTTGGAAAAAAATTAAACATTGACTGGGTCTTATTACGCCATGTTATTGAGCCGTTTGCATATTGAGTTCAAGCAGACGCGACCAAGATTAGCTCACAAAAAAAGTACTACGTTACTAGAATAATGCACCTGCTCATACATTGGCCCTTGCAATGGCCAAAGTGCATTAGCTGAGCTTCGAAATTGCCCCGCCCACCTTATTCCTTAAATTTTGCGCCAAGTGACTTTTTTATCTTCTAACCTTAAGAATTGGCTTAGAGGGAAGAAATTTTCGTCGAATTAAGAGGTTATCTATGCTGTAGACAAGTATTATGCGTAGACTTCTTAATCCACCCTCGTGAACTATATACAAAAATTTAGTATTAAGTGACACATATCCCTCTAAGATTTTCTTAAATTTTGAATGTTACCAAGAAAATAAAATCAAGTGTGCTACCCACTTTAACATATCATCAAAATACTTTGGTTTATTTTTCTTGTCGATCCCTAACGCTTTTGTGGAGTTTCGAAAAGAGCACTGTATAAAGACAAAATAATATTTTTGTGGTACTATGATAGCAATGATTTTATAGTGCTAACGGTAAAACATAACTTTATTACAGGGTGACTTTTTCTAAAATTAATTTTTCAAGCATATGTATGTAGAAGCAAACGTCCCAAATGATTAAATATATGGGGAAGAAAGGAAAAACAATATTGTTAAAAATAATTAATAATGCATAGAAGGAAGAAAAATTTCCGGCCGAATGGGGAATATCATTTCACAAGGACTGCAATAATTACAGAGGAATTACCATACTGAACACAATTGTCAAAATTTATGAAGGCATCATTAACAATAGGATAAGGAAAGTAATAGAACCACAACTATCGGAATCGCAAAGTGGATTTAGACGAGCAAGAAGTACACAATACCACATATTTACACTGAAACAGATTATCGAAAAAAGATTAAAACAAAATTAAAGGCTACACCTTGCTTTCATAGACTTAGAAAAAGCATTTGACAGTGTGCCGAGAAATAAAGTGTGGAAGAGCCTAGAAAACAACGGAATAAACAAAAAGACCATAAGAATCATAAAGGGAATATACAGCAACAATGTCCAGTATGTAATAAAAAACAACATGAAGACGGAGGGATTTACAACACAGGAAGGTTTGAGGCAGGGAGGAAGTTTGAGCCCAACATTATTCACTGTATACATAGATGAAATAATCAAGAAATGCGAAATAAAAGTGAAAAGAATGACAATTGGATACTGGAAGCTGAAAAGAATAGAAATATCTGAAGCGTCATTCGCTGATGATATTGTGCTGGTGGCGGACAATTTGATATTTGGAATAAAGCGTTTAAAGAAGAAGATATGAAAATTAATATAGATAAAACAGAAGTAATGAAAATGAAAAACCAACAAACGAACATTTACATAGAAGGGAATAAAATACAACATGTGAAACAATATAAGTATTTGGGAGTGATAATGGATAAAACTGGAAAACAAGACAAAGAAATTAATGAAAGAATCGAAAAAACGAACAAACTTTACTATGCAATAAATAATAAATTCATTAGGAAGAAAGAGGTGACGAAACAAACAAAATTAAAAGTGTTCAAAGCAATTTATAGGACAATCCTAACATATGGATGTGAATCATGGACCCTAACAGACAGGCAGAAAAACAAGATACAAGCCACCGAAATGAAATACCTGAAAGCAGTACAAGGAGTTACACGGAAGGACAGAATAAGGAATACAGAAATTAGGTGAAGGCTGAGAGTACAAGAATTAATAAATACTATAACCAGGTCAAATGTTTCTTCTTCCATTTTAATACGATATAAATTTTTAACTTAAATATCGTCAATTTGGGACTAGTTCTAATCAATGATGTTGAAAACATACTTTTCTTACTCCATTACTCTGGTTATCTTAACATAATTTATTAAATCTCAGGTTAAAGCCTAGCATCGTAGCTCAATTTATTGGGCGTTAACTTAGGAGCCAATATCTCTTAGCATGAATATGTGGCATGTGTATCAAGGGAAGCTTGTCAAAAGCTGGGAATTTTATTTCGAACTGGAAAGCTTAACACTCCGCAATAATTGTTAATTATATACAAAGCTCAAATTCGACTAACAATGGAATACGACTCCCATGTTTGGGGCTCTGCAAACAAAACATGCATTGCATTTGTTGGATTCTACTCAGAATAGAGCTGCTTGCCTAATTGGAGACCCAGAACTCACCAACAACCTTGATTCCTTGAAACATTGAAGAACGGTTGGCGACTTTAGTCCATTCTACAAGTCTTTTTATGGAGCAACTTACAGTGATCCAATACCAACGTGAATCACTTTTTCCGCATACGTGTCGCTTCTGTAGCGCTTTAGAGATTTTCCTGTTGCACGTGTGCTAGCCTCATAAAAAAAACTGTTCGATTGATGTAGCTAGGTGAATTTCTCCTAGAGCAGTGTGTCTAGCTAATACATCAAATCCGTATGAGGTTGAGGTTGTCGTTGCTCGTACAACCCTTTTCAAACAATCTTTTATATGGCGAAACTCATCCCTTTGGAATGATATACGCATGGCTCTGTTTTCCACCGAATACCTTTTAGAGCGATTCAAGACAACGCGCCAGCGCCTTTAGGTTTTTTTGTAGCACGTGTGCTGTTCCCATGAAAAAAAGTGTAGTGATGGTACTAATGGAATAGAGTTTCTCAGCATAACTATGTGAGATTCCATACATACTAACATACTATCATCGCAAGATAGATCCCTTCCAGGTCTATATTAAGTTGTATAACTTCATGCTGTCTCAGCTAAATTAAGAAAAAAGCGTGCACAAAGAACCGCGCACCAATCTTATGGGAATATGTCTTTCTGTGGATTTGGCTAATTTTTGGATATGCTGTAGTCCTCGTCGTTTTGAACAAATATCTCAATGGACATGAGTCTATGAATAGATTTTGCGCTATGGTCCTTCCAATTACAGAATCAACTTATGTGTTGAATACTAATATTTCTCCGTATTTACGAGTGATTAAATGACCCGCGTGCGTGAATTTGTATCCGCTATACAGAGGGTATTCTTGTCAGTATTTGATAAAAATAATTAACTATGCCTGTCCAATGCAGGTCAAAAAGGCGTGGGAGGGGAGAGCGAGCATAGATCTTCTGGACGTGCAAATGCCGTCAGTATCAAACTCTCTGTGGTATTTGATATACATACACATGAAAGTCTGTGTGTGTATGAGAATTCACGCATGCAGGCCATTTCAATCACTCATAACTGCGGAGAGATATTAGTATTCAACACAAATGCTTATTCTGTGATTGGAAGGCCCATGGCGTGAGATTCATTCATAGAATTATGTTTTGTCCATGGAAACATTTATTCAGAACGATGAGGACTATACCATATTAAAAAATTAGTCAAATCCACAGAATGACATATTCCCATAATATTGATGTGGGGTTCTTTATAAAATGCATTTTCAATCTTTTCCGGTACATCTATAATATATATAAAATGCAACGACTCTCTGTCTGTCTGTCTGTCTGTCTGTCTGTCCGTTAGTGCGCTTATCACTGGACAACCACTTATCCGATTTACGTACTTTTTTTTAAAACATACATATGTTCTCTGGCCAGGCTATATTTTATTACGATAGGTAGCCTAAGGAATGAGAAGTCGGAAAAAAGTTTGCCGCTAGCGCGTTCCCTTGCAATACACAGTCTAAACCATTAAATATGGAACAAAGTTATGTAGCAGAGAATATCTATAATCTATAATATATATAAAATGCAATGTCTCTCTGTCTGTCTGTCTCTCCTTTAGTGCGCTTATCACGCGAGAATCACTTATCCGATTTACGTGTCTTTTTTTTTAAATTCTTATACATATATTCTTTGGCCAGGTTATATAATAATAATAATCTATGTCTATAATATATATAAAATGAAACGTCTTTCTGTCTGTCTGTCTGTCCGCTAGTGCGCTTATCTCTCGAGAACACTTATCCGATTTTCGTGATTTTTTAAATTCATACATATGTTCTCTGATCAGGTCATAGATATATATTTTATTACATCTATAATATATATACAAAATGCAACGTATCTCTGTCTGTCTGTCTGTCTGTCTGTATGTCTGTCTGTTAGTGCGCTTATCACTGGAGAACCACTTATCCGATTTACCTAATTTTTTTTTTAAACATACATATGTTGTCTGGCCAGGTTATAGGCTATATTTTATTACGATAAGTAGCATAAGGAATGAGCAGTGACGATAATAGTGAATGAAGTCGGAAAAAAGTTTTTCGCTAGCGCGTTCTCTTGCAATACACAGCCTAAACCATTAAATATGGAACAGTATTATGTAGCAGAGAGTATCTATAATCTATAATATATATAAAATGCAATGTCTCTACGTCTGTCTGTCTGTCCATTAGTGCGTTTATCACTTATCCGATTTACGTGTCTTTTTAAATTCATACATATATACTTTGGTCAGGTTATCTAATGATATAAATCTATATCTATAATATATATAAAATGCAACGTCTGTCTGTCCGTTAGTGCGCTTATCACTGGAGAACCATTTATCCGATTTACGTGTGTTTATAAATTTATACATATGTTCTATATAATTCGATATAAGCCTAGATAATGGGAGATAAGGTGAGATAATGAGGAGATAAGTATAAATAATGGGAGATAAGGAGAAATAATGGAAGATAAGCAGAGATAAATCTAGATAATGGGAGTTATGGTGAGATAATGGGAGATAAGGAGAAATAATTGGAGATAAGAAGAAATATTTTGAGATAAGTCGAGATAAGCCTAGATAATGGGAGATACGGTGAGATAACGGAAGATAAGTGGAAATAATGGGAGATAAGGAGAAATAATGGGAGATGAGCAAAGATAAGCATAGATAATGCAAATTATATAGAGGTAATGGGAGATAAGGAGAAATATTGGGAGTTAAGGGGAAATAATAGCAGATATTTTATTACGTTAGGTAACATAAGGAATAAGCAGTGACGATAGTAGTGAATAAAGTCTACTCGAGCGGAGCCGCGGGCACTGCTAGTTGTTAATAAAAAAGAGACTGTATAGAAACTCGAGGTACACCGACATTGATAACTAAAGTGCACACTCCAAAGTTGTAACAATTTAGGGACTGCCCCCTAAAGTGTGTGTCGTGCCCTTAACCCTAAAATTGGCAAATGATTGTTTTTAGCTTTTAAAACAATTTATTTTTTAAATAAGTCATCTAAAACGATTATAAAAAGACATTTTTATTGTTATTTGCTTTTGGAAATATATAAGAGTAAAAATTTTGAGTTGTATCTTTAGGGATACATTGCCAAAACTAAAATAGTCAGAAAATGAGGTAAAAAACTTTTTCTTTTCAAAATTTTTTATTTTTTGCAGTGAAAATCAACGAAACAGTTTTTAGTAGGCACAAGCATAACCGAACATTAATTTGCTACAAAAAACGTGTGTTTGACCAGATGGGCAGTTCTTACATCTTCCTTTCTCACGAAATACCGGAAAATGATCCAGCTTGTCCAGTCTGCTATCATCTTGAGATCTCGGTTCCAGTACATTCCATATTCTCTTTAACGGTTGTGGAGCCTCTAAATTACTAGGGCGGCCTCTCTTCAATTTATTTGTTTGAAATAATCTCTTTGCGACGCATAATCTAAATTTTCGTAGTCGCATTGCCAGTTTTTCATCTTCTAATAATTTGTATTCTCGCCTATAAAGCAGCCAAGCGTTATTCAGACATATATCAAGAACTTGCGAAAATAAACCCATATACCACCTAGGAGTTTTCATTCCAGTTCGATACAAACGAATGAACGTATCGGCAAAATTGACCCCACCTATGTGGCTGTTATAGTGTTCTATTACTTGTGGACATACTATATGTACTTTACCTCCTGCTTTAGAATACTTTTGAATGGTTTCAGTGGGATTAGCTGGAAAAGGTGACAGCTTTATTGTCGTACCACTTTATAATCGCAATACGATTTTGGTTATCAACCTTTTGGTCGAAAGATCCTCAGCCCTCTTTTCGTATATCAGCATCCGATTTCATTTGGGTACCTCTGAGGCAGTTTGACCTAATAGTCCCCAAACTGAAAATACCATACTCATCACGAAGGAATGACGTAAGTTCTGGGCTTGTAAAAAAATTGTCAAAATAAACAATCGATAATGGTTTGTTCTGAATTGAGGAACAGAGAGCAATAACAACCTCTGCACCAAAACCAAAGCCTTCTTCAATATCCGAAAAACTGTGATTCTTAGATGTCTTCACCTCCATATGAGATAAAATCGTAGACCATACCGGAAATTCCACATCTTGCAAATATTTTAAAACCCCACATTTTTCGGTTTGTTTTTTAAGTACTGCCTCCTCGACCCAGCTTTGTTACCTTTGTAAGACACCATCATTTCATCAATTGAGTTTCTACGTTCTGGTTTAATTTTTAAACAGTTTTCCGAGACTTTTTCCAGAAGAAGTCTCACTTTGAAGTAACGGTCATTGTCAATTTCTTCGTTGTTTACGAAACGAAGATTACGTCGCAACACTTGATACTTTTTAGGGACATAAGATCTGCAATTAGAGCGAATCGTGTTTCTTGGGCCCAATTGTCAGTGTACGCCGGCATATGTACAACATCCATCATAAGTTCTATCCCTAAATAGGTTTCAATTTCTTCGCGATTGGTATCGATGCATTTACCGAACTGCTGCGTAGAATAAAAATTGGTTTGTTCCACTATGAGATTAATTATATCATCACTAAAGAAAGTCTTAAAATATTGCAAAGGCGACTGTAGTTTATTTGGTTTTGAGAAATTGTCTTTGCCAATATGCCCTTCATAGTCAAAATCGTCGTCAGTCCATTGAAAGTTTCTTACAGTTTTCTGAATTTGTCTTTTTACTTTAGGAGCTGGTTTTAGAATAGGTGGAGTTGTAACTGACTTACATATTACACGACGGCTGTTAGGCGTTTTAGGAACATTGACAATTCAGACAGGTAATAATGTGGCTAAAACAGTATCTTCGTCCAACTCTTCAACATTCTCAGAGGGTTGCTGTACTGCTTCAGCTTCTTCTAATGTATCTTGTTGAGAACTTGCTTTGCCCAGTAAGTTCAGGCTCAGTATCACTCTCAGGATGGAATTGTAACTGACTTACGTATTATACGACGGCTGCTAGGCGTTTCAGGAAATTGACAATTCAGGCAGGTAAAATGTGCCTAAAACAATGTGCCTAAAACAGCATCTTCGTCCAACTCTTCAACACTCTCAGAGGGTTGCAGTACTGCTTCAGCTTGTTCTAATGTATCTTGTTGAAAACTTGCTTTGCCCAGTAAGTCTTCAGGCTCAGCATCACTCTCAGGATCACTTTCTGCCCCAACTGGCGGTAATAAGGTGAAAATAAAAATTCTCATCTTATTCTAAAAATAAATAAAAGTAAATAATAACACACCGAACTTGTCAGTGTATCTTGAGGGATACAAAATATTAGCATTCATTTTATAGAAAAATCAGTAAAGTTTTTATTATTATTTATGTATCACAACAAAGATAAAACATTATACAACTAATTTCCATCCAAATTGTTTAAAATAAGTAGAAAAAAAAATAGCTAAAAACAATAAACTTACCAGCTGACGCACGCGCGGAGCTCTGTCGGCAACTGTATTACATAGACGACTGAACAAAATTCACGAATATCGGCGCGAAATTGAAAATAATATGGACAAGTATTGATGTATTCGTGGTACAACATGTATCGTGTCGGATACAACAGCAAGATACAGTGGACAAATAAAGCGGAGAGCGGCTAGGAATTTTTGAACTGTATGTATCCCAGGAGACACATTGTCAACATAAGGGTTAAAAAAATCTATTTTGATTGTCGGTTCTAAGATATATATATACACGTTTATGTAAATTATGAAAGTAATTGTGGACCAACTAGAGGGGGAATAGAATAAAATTTGGTACACATGCACTTCTTATCAATATCAAGGGTTCATTCGTAGATGACTCATCTTCGCTTGCTAGAATAATAATAGTGAGAGGCATTTTAACATTTTGAAAAAATTTTCAAAAGCCAAAATTTACTTTTGAACTAAATAAAAATATATGTTATAAAGTTCGATTAGTCCCACACTACAGAAATAAATTTTTCCCTTTCCCTTTCTTAAACAATCTACTTTAAAATTGTCTGAAACCATTTTATTACTTGTTTTTTCAGGGCAATCAAGTCAGTCAGTCAGTCGGTATCGAACAAAACATACATTTCGAATTTTATAGTCAGCCATAAAATATAATTTTTATAGCTGATACCTTGCGTGAATTCTAAGAACCGTTGCCTTTTTTGAAGTGGCAATTGTATTCTAACAATGATTATAAGGAAAATACTGTATATATACCCTGAGATTTTTAACACCCTATTGTACACGTGACCCAGACCCAATCCATTTTTAGCGGAAAAACAACAAGCCATAAAAAATCCGCATGGTCGACGTTTTATCGTTTTTCAGCATACTGCGATTTTTCTTAGACATAAAATCTGCTCGATTTAAGAGCCCCCGAAACCGTCTTGGGATACAGTATTTGATCGTTGATAGACTCGAAACTAAGATACATTACTGCTTGTCGTTTTGTTGATATTTTCTTTCTTCCTTTATATACTTTCCGTGTAGTATAAGCTTATATGAGATAATTTTCTTTTCTCCTTTGGGAATGTTTTACTGGAAGGCATTATTTTAATCAAGTATTATTTTTTTAGCTTCCTTATGTTTTCTTTATTGATTAATGAATAATATGCTTCTTAAATTATATATGGCAATCGAATATTGAGATATCCTCCAGTCTAAAATTGTTTAAGGTTCAATATTTTACCTACCATGGTGAACGATTATTCAAAATGTTAGTTAAATTAATGCAAAATTGTAAAGTATTTTCAGCAGATATAGTTTATCTCCAAAACCATTATAAAGAAAGCTACCTCATGTTGAGTTATCGGACAATGTTAGCACATCATTGCTTTATATATATATATATATATATATATATATATATATATATATATATATATATATATATATATATATGTATATATATATATATATATATATATATATATATATATATATATATATGTATATATATATACATATATATATATATATATATATATATATATAATATATATATATATAATATATATATATATGTATATATATATATATATATATATATATATATATATATATATATATATATGAAG
>CM032449.1:163834361-163839361 GCA_019049505.1 Pachyrhynchus sulphureomaculatus | reverse complement strand
AACTCATGGGATACAACCTAAAAGGTTTACAAGGTTGACTTAACCAAGCTTCTAACGAAATTTTAAAAAAACGAAAATGAGCTTAAAAAGCTACATGAAGCAAAAATTTCTCAAATTTTTGGTGGCAATGCAACAAAACTTTTGAAGACGACAAGAGCTTTTCCAGCTTAATCAGAAACAAGAAGAAAACATCGTTGACAGCTAAAATATTCGATCATGGTGTTAATCGTCTCCCAGACAATAGCCTCTAGAAGAAACTGCTACAGGTATCAGGCATAACCGTTTTCTGTCAGCCCAAACTTCTAGATTACCTCTTGGAAATCTAAAAATTCGGTTAGGAATCTTCCTTCACTGCGCTTAGCCTCTCTTGACAAGGTTCTCATCTCGGTATCAGATTTTGATCATTTCTTTGTGAAACGACTGTCTTACTCTGCTCTCATCTCCTGTAAATGATCAGCCTTTAGTTCTCCTGCAGAACTTCAATTTCCTATCAATCTGATAGTAAACCGAAAAAACTCAACATACGCCTATGAGTCTATGCAAAAAAATTTTTTTAAAAAAAAAATTAGTGACTCAAAGGTAACGTTTAAACGGCTCTAAAAAAAAATAGAAAATACCCTCAGTTTGTCAATTCAGAAGAAGATCTAAATCAAAATAATCCAAGTCTTAGACTTACTGGATAAACCAAAATCAATTTACTCTTAATTGCACCCAACATATACCACTAAGGTAATAAAAATACACCCACTCGGGTAACAAACTTTGAAATTGCTCTTAAAAAATTTTGACTCTACATCACACTACACGAGCTCCATCTTGCGCTTGTCCTAACTCAAGATCACCTTGGATTGCCTCTAATCAAAATTTCGCTTCCAAGTGTCAAGAACTGGATATTATTTGGGGTCAGAAGCAAATCAAATCCCGCGACCACCGATATACCAGTCTTATGAAATATCCTGAGTGTGACTACTTCGCAAGCTCGCTAAAACTGAGTTGATGCTAAACATCAACTACAATCAACCTAAGTTTGGGATATGGCCAATACCCAAAATCTTAGCATAAAAATAAAAGTAAGCTATACTCTGCTCAACTTTTATAATAGTCAAAAAAAAACGAGGTCGTCACCTCTACAGAGCAACATCAAAAAAATAAAGTAAAGCAATTAAGATAATGTAAATATAAACTATTCTTCTTCTGACAAACTTTCATCAGGGTTAGGTTCATTGAATGGTTTTAAGTCTTTAATATGCCATCGTCCTACTTTAGTCCCATCTAAATTAACTAAACCATAAACTAAATCTGAGATCTTTTCTCTTATCACGCAATGCACATACTTAGGTACCAACTTAGATGTGAATTTATCTGCTGCACTGGAAAGAATTTTATTTTTTCGCCAAACGTGATTACCTATATTAAAGGCAAAATCCCTTTCTCTAAGGTTGTAAGACTTACTGTTCCGTTCATAAGCCTTATGTATCCTACTACGCACGTCGGTGAAAATATCTTTTAAACTCTTTAAATTTTCGGCGTACGCACCCCTGTTACTCGGAATTATTTCGCTGTCAACATTGACATCCAAATCCAAAATTTTTATAATACGATCCAGATAGAGGTATCTGTCTGCCGTAAACTAAGAAAGGCGGTGTAAACCCGGTTACTTCGTGTCTTGCGGTGTACACGGGATTAAAACGGATGTTAAAACTATATGTCCCACTTAAGCTCTCAAGACACACAGAAGTAAACTGAGTACCGTTATCGCATCTCGAAAGGGATGAAACTCCGTGGATTAGAAAAATATCGTTTTCTAAAATTTTCAAAAAGCATTCGGCTTTAGAGCTTTCCAAAGGAAATAACACGGTATACTTTGTTAACCAGCAAGAAATTACGAAAAGTCATTTATTTCCCTTTTTTGAACGTGGGAATGGGCCTACTAGATCAGCTGCTATGACTTGAAAAGGGTAATTAACCGTTTTCTCTTTTCCCATCAGTCCCATAGTCCCATTTGGAGATTTCTGCGCTCCACATATTTCACAAGTCCTCACAAGCTTTAAGATATCAAAACGCATTTTAAACGCATGTTGTCTCAACCTAATCGCCCAACGCGCTAGTTTGCCACTAGGGTTTTTAATAGAATTAAGCCACAATAAACTATAATGATCTGTTATGACCGTGAAAGGAACACCTTCTATGTAAGGTCGAAACTTTTCGATGTTAAAGAGTACTGCCAAACATTCTTTTTCAACAACCGAATAGTTACGTTCAGCCTTTGATAAAGTTCTACTGGCATACGCTATCACTCTTTCCTCACCATTGATTTTCTGTGTTAGGACGCCTCCTAAACCGGTATTAGAAGCATCACTAGAAATATAAAACTGTTGGGAGAAGTCTGGTTGGGATAAAATGGAGCTGAAACCAATAGCTCTTTAATCTTTATAAAAGATCTTTCTGCTGCGTTTGTCCAATCTATCGATTGTCCTTTTTTCGTCCTTTCAAAAGATCATTAATAGGTGACAACAAGGTAGAAAAATTCTCAATAAAACGTCTATACCATGAACACATTCCTACGAAGCGCTTAACTTCCGTAGTATTAGTAGGTCTCGCATAATTAACCATGCTTGCTACTTTATCCGGATCGGTACGCAAGGAATTTGAGCCTACAATATAGCCTAAAAACTTTATAGAAGTTTTGAAAAAATCACATTTGCTCAAATTTATCGTCAGTCCGGCCTCTTTCAATTTATCTTTTACTTCTTTAAGTAAGCGAATATGCGATTCGAAGTCTTCCGATGTTACCAAAATATCATCGAGATAGGTAAAAAGATGTGGCTCATATTTCGGACCAAATATAGCGTCCACTAAACGTTGCTGAGTTTGAGCAGCGTTCTTTAGACCAAACGGCATAGTGACGAACTGAAATAGACCTCGGCCTACTACTGCAAAAGCGGTCTTTTCCTTAGAGGATTTGTCTAAAGGAGTTTTGCCAGAAAGCCTTTCTAAGATCTATCGAGGATACATACTTAGCATTCCTGAGTGATGTCAAAATTCTATCGATGTTCGGTAATGGATAGTTATCAAATTTGCTGACCTCGTTGAGCTTTCTACCGTCAAAGCATAGACGATATCACTCCGAGTTTCAACATTTCGTCTAACTCCTTACAAAATTCTGTCGATGTTCGATAATGGATAGTTATCAAATTTGCTGACCTCGTTGAGCTTTCTTCCGTCAAAGCATAGACGATTTCACTCCGAGTTTCAACATTTCGTCTAACTCCTTATTCAATACTTTTGACATGTTCGGAGACATGGCGATGGGCCTTGTCTTTACAGGATTGGCATCAGCCGTATCTATAGACATGGTGATTTTATTCGTTCGGCCTAACCTATCTTTACTACTTATTTCATTGAAAGAGCTTATTACTTTTTCTGCGTTTAAGCGTTCCGTCCGCGAGAGATCATCTAGGGTACATAGACGCGAGAAAAGGTTTTCTATAGAACTTTCTGAATAACAATCTTTAAAACTTGTATGAGAATTGACTTCTAGGGACTGTGGATACCTCGAATTATTTTTAAAATTTACTAAAATTCCGAATTTTTGTGCAAAATCACATCCTAAAACCAAAGTATGTGATAGAGAAGGTACTACTAGAGCAGAGATTACTAAACAATGACCATTGCAGACTAGCGGCAACTCAACCGTACCTAAAACTTTTAGACGGCTGCCATCTGCAGTGGTAACACTTCTATTTTTGACATGGCATATTTTTATACTTAAACGACTTAAAATTTTAATACCATTCTGACCTATAACGGAGGCATTTGCACCAGAGTCAAATAAAGCCGCGAAAATGGGCACCTAATAGATTTATCTTGATATGCGGTCTATTATCTAAATATTTATGCACGAATAAAGGAGACATGTGACCATTTGGAGAAGCAGGAGTTTTAACTTGAGAAGGAGAATTTATTAGACTTAAAAAAATCAGAAACTTTTTGTAACTATTTAGTCCAATCTGATCTATTGGAATATTTCTTTACTTAAGATCCTCGTTAGAATCTTTCTTTTATCCGCGACCGGACGTTCTGAGAAAGTACGACGGATTTTCAGTTCATAGTCTAACTCATATTCCAGTAGGTGATTGACTTTAAAATTGAAGGCTTCCATGATAAATGAATAAAATTTAAAGGAACTGTTTAAAAAGTCGTGAAAATATTTCTCCTGTGCTCCCAATAGTCAAAATAAAAAATATGTAAAGGCACTTAAAATATGTAAACTTCTTTACCAAACATTAAAAAAATTTTCAACAATTTCAAAAAAAATTTTTAAGTATCGCCTTTTATTAATATTCTTTTACCAAATATGTTAAGAATTTCTCAACAAAAAAAATCTCCAAATACCGTTTCATATCAGCAAAGTATTTTTAATATTCATGCAAAATATAGGTGAGAAAAAAAAACGCACCGTTTTTTCTTCGGCTATCCGCAAAATAAACAGTGTAAAAATTAAAGTCGACCAACACATCTGCTAATCTGAACTATAAAGCTAGCTTTTAAGAAAAAAGTAGGAATCGCTTATCTTAGAGTCAATTAACAAAATTCATATCTATACCACCATCAGATAAATTGAAATAAATAATTCTACAAATTTCCTGCTTTTGTCTTACTGCTATAGTGTAGTTTCATTTAATAAATATTATGAAATACAAATATCTGCAAAGTTAGAGCTTTTATTTTGTTCGAAAGCTAGTACACTGAACCCTTTAAAAAATAAAATTCCAAAAGCCCCGCGTTGACAGCGCTATTTGTAACTTTTGAAAATTTGTTCTCTGTTTGAGGCATCTTTTTTTTGTACCCTGTGAGAAGTTGTTTGTCCCACGCTTGAGCGCAATTTTGTAACATGATAACTTGCCCGCACGTTGTGGTGTCATTTTGTAACCTGTGAAAAAATGTTTAATTGCACCCCATGTAGACTGCGTCATTTTGTACCGTTTGAATATTGGATC
>CM032449.1:163791861-163831861 GCA_019049505.1 Pachyrhynchus sulphureomaculatus | reverse complement strand
AGGAAGATCACCAAGAAGATGGAGAGAGGAAATAAGGGGTGCAATAGAGGAGAGGGGAGTGGAGAGGGAGGAGGCAACAAGGCTAGCCCCGGATAGAGAAGGATGGAGAGAAACCTAACCCAACCCACTCACACTAGCCTTCACCGAGAGGTATCATGGCTAAGGATTAAGTATGCAAGTAAGTATACATTATATACATATATATATATATATATATATATATATATATATATATATATATATATATATATATATATATATATATATATATATATAGGGTTTTCCATTAGGGATGTCCGACTTTTGACAGCTAATGGCTACCATGTTGGTTGGCAGATGTGTGATGTCAGTTGTGTTTAATAAAATTTACCATTCAATCATGAATCGTTTCACGTCAAAAGAACACTTGGAAATTGTCCAAAATGACTCGATTACTTCAAAATTACTCCAAAATAACTTGAGGCTGCTGGAATATTTCTTCCTGGAATTTGACGAAATGGACGCAGACGACATTTATTTCCAACAGGGTGGCACACCGCCCCATATTTCCAGCTCAAACATGGCTTTATTGCGTGCCAAGTTCAGTGAGTGATTAATTTCACGAAATGGCCATACCGCTTGGCCGCCGAGACTTAACGCCTTTGGACCATTTTTTGGGGCCACGTTAAATCACAAGTTTACAGCAACAAACCAGCAACTTTTGATGCACTTGAAGCCAACATTCGTCATGCTATAGCGGGCGTAAGGCCAGAAATGCTGGCCCTAGTCATGGACAGTTAGTGTAAGCGGATTCGTGTATGCAAAAAAAGCCGCGGCGGCCATTTGAGCGATACGTTGTTTAAATCTTAAATGGCATAAAATTTCTCGTTAAATAAAAATTTTAGAATGAATTTTGCTGAAAAACTTTGCTTTTTTTTCAATTTTAACGTTAGGACGCTCTTAATGGAAAACTCTCTCTCTCTATATATTTATATATATATATATATATATATATATATATATATATATATATATATATATATATATATACATATATATATATATATATATATATATATATATATATATATATAATATATATATATATATATATATATATATATATATATATATATATATATATATATATATATGTGCGTCAACGGAGCCACTCCAATACCCAAAAATAGCATAGACGAAAAAAAAAATTTAAGGGTTCAATTTTTTCGGTGAAACATAAGCTTTCAAATGGAACTCTGAAAAAACAAGATGCCGGCTCAATATGGCGGCTAGAAACAAAAAATTAAGACAAAATGCAGTATTCATGTAATAGTTAGAGTAATAAACATAATTTTATGTAATACCAACATGGTGGATCCAGTATGGACGAAAAATGAGCAATTATGGAGATTACGCAGTGAGATAACGCTTTTTCTGACCGGAGTAATTTTCGGTTTATGTTGGTTACTCTAGCTATTACATCAATATTGCATTTTGTATCAGTTTTGAAGTTCAGTTAACTCTGCTTAGAAATCATGATTTTTTTGTTTCTAGCCGCCATCCTGCTTTTTTCAAAAGGGCCAAGTTGCATGCCTTTTTAAGTGTTTCCACATACAAAGGGGACATACAGTTTAATACTAGTTTTAAACGGCTAAAGGAAGAGGGCTTTAATAGGCATGATATTACGGGTCAAATCAAATTCAAAATATCTTTATTATTACACACACTGGTGAAACAAGATTTCTTACAACTAAGTTTTACAGATACAATCTACTGTAATAAACAATAAACATTTATAAAATGTGCCCTAGAACTGACGGCTGATTTGCCTTGTAGTTAAATCTCGTGTGTGTATTGATTTTTTGATTAGTCATCTCCGGCTTTGTCTTTAATGACTTTTACGAATTTGTGTTTTTTGGAGAAGTGTTGAGGAACTTATTATTTACTTTGGATGTGCTTTTTTAGTGCATTAAAAAAATGTCAAAATAATGACGAGATAGGAATAGTTTAGATAAAGCAATATTATTATTTTATCCTCTCTGGGGTATCGCCAGGAGTTTTGGACCTCGAAAAACTTGTGCTCTTTTGTTTATAAATAATTTAAGTTTTCAAGAGGCGTTTTTTGGGCTTAAAATGTGAATAACTTCGGTTGTGTAAGTCAGATCGAGACAAACAAAAATCTGAACTCTTCGTAATGAAATTTCCAATAAACACTCATTAGTTTTAAATCGCTCAAATGTGTACATATCTTACAAAATTGAAAAAACAGTCAAAAATCTGTTTTCTTTTTTCATTTTATTGTACAGGCCGACTAAGTGAACCGATCGGCTTGAAACTTTCAAAAAATATGCCTTTTGTTATAGGAAAAATACCCTGAAATTTTGGCATTAAAATATTGAACTCAGTGAGCACAATTGAATTTGTTATTTATAATTTGAATTGCCCGCCATTTTCTGCCATTTAGTCCAAAATGGATCTTTTTTTTTTCAAAATTTAGTTCTCGACGGCAGCTTTCCCGGTGCCATTAAACAAAATTTTTTTGGACTAATTTTAACCGTTTTTTTATTAATCAATAGCAACACTTTGAAAAAAAAATGGTTAACGCAAATGACATTTCTCTTAAAAAAAATAAAGGTCTCACGATTCTCTACCAGACGTGATAAAAAATTTTCCATTTTTTATTTCAAAATGACCAAAAAAACGCATTTGTTGTTATTTGATGAATAAACAAATGTAAAAAAACGGTAAATAACTCCAAAAAAAATTTCGGGGAATTTTGGTATAATAAAAGGCATATTTTCTGAAAGTTTCAAGCCCATCGGTTCACTTAGTCGATTTGTACAATAAAATGAATAAAAACAGTTTTTTGTCGAGTTTTTCAATTTTGTAGGTTATGTACACATAACCTACAAAATTGAGTGACTTAAAACTAACGAGGATTTGCTGGAAATTTCATTATGAAGAATTTGTTTTTTTTTGTCTCGATCCGACATATATAACCGGAGTTATTCGCATTTTAAGCTCAAAAACGTGTTTTGAAAACTTCAACTCACTGAGTTCAATATTTTCATGCCAAAATTTCAGGGTATTTTTCTTATAACAAAAGGCATATTTTTTAAAAGTTTCAAGCCGATCGGTTCACTTAGTCGGCCTGTAAAATAAAATGAAAAAAAAAAAAAAACAGATTTTTGACTGTTTTTTTCAATTTTGTAGGATATGTACACATTTGAGCGATTTAAAACTAATGAGTGTTTATTGGAAATTTCATTACGAAGAGTTCAGATTTTTGTTTGTCTCGATCTGACTTACACAACCGAAGTTATTCACATTTTAAGCCCAAAAAACGCCTCTTGAAAACTTAAATTATTTATAAACAAAAGAGCACAAGTTTTTCGGGGTCCAAAATTCAGGACAATACTCCTGGTGATACTCCAGAGAGGATAAAATCATAATATTGTTGAATCTAAACTGTGCAATTTCTAATACTTTTTTACTGCAGAAATAAGGTTTAGTTGGAAAAATTACAGCGCAAAAAACCCAGTTTGATGTAGTCAGGTACTTGGATAGTATATTCAAAATTTACTTTTTTTTTTCTTATGTTCTAATCTCGTTCTAAATATTCTTCTTGCATCCGTACTACCGGTGTTTTGTCATTGCCTGCCTAGAGAGGGGGCCGCCACGAGGTATTGTTATTATTTTTTAATTTATCACTTTTTTTCCAAGCCCAGATTCGAACTCGGGTCACTAGAGTAGAAGGCAGATATCTTAATCACTACGCTATGGTATATATATATATATATATATATATATATATATATATATATATATATATATATATATATATATATATACATTTTAGTTGCACTCCAGTAATATAGTATAAGTCTCATCAGGTCACTCATACTTAGCGACAGTTGAAAGATAATAATTGGCAGTAATCGTGCAAGAACTACCTGGAATTTGTTTATTCAGGCATAATTTAGAGCGCCATTACGATGAGTGAAATATCTGCCATAGTTCGCTACATTTTACAATGTTATCTCGCTGAAGGCACAAATGCAGCACAGTTCTATGAAGAAATTTGTGCGGTTTATGGTCGAGATACATCATCAAAAGCAACAGTCAAAAGATGGTTCAATCGCTTTCGTTTTGGAAATTCCGATATCCTCGCACTGGTCGACCAATGACAGAAAATTTTGGTAAAAGTTAAGCAAAACCAACATATAAGTAGCCATAACATCGCCACGGAACTAAACATCCAACACCATGAATCATTTGGAGAAAGCTGGTAACAAAAAGTAGCTAGATGTTTGGGTGCCACTAAAAAAAATACTTAACCGTATTTCCATCTGCGAATCTCTACAGAAATGTAAATAAATCAAGCCATTTCTGAACCGGTTAATCAATAGCGATTAAAGGAGCTTACGTAAAATAATGTGTGAAAAAGATCTTGCTCGGAAGAAAATGAAGCTCTACAAACCAGGGCAAGCCTGGATTGACGGTAAAAAAAAGATGATGCTGGGTGTTTGGTGGGATTGGAAGAGAATGATGCATCATGAACTACTGGAGCCTGACCAAATGATTGATTCTATATCCTACTATAGTTGACAAGATTGAAGCAAGCGGTTGCAAATAATCGGCCAGAACTACTCGACAGAAAGTTTGTCGTCTTCCACCATGTCAACGCCTGACTTCGTCCATTTGTCTGTGTGTTTTTGTATCGGTCACCTCCACACTTGAATTGGGATTACACTTTTTGGATATATATCGGCAAGGACGTCGTAATTCGGCAATATACTGCCCTGATAGGACTATTTCCAAGAACTACATAAATTCTTGGAAGAACCAGACATTAGTTAAGAAAATTATTTCAGAAACTATTCCTGATTTTCGTTTATAATTTTTATTCCCAAAAACAGTTAAAAAAAACCTTTTCGTTTTTTTTTGAAAGTCGCAACTTTAACACTAATTCTGATTTGCTGACTTCGGTATATTAAATTTTAACTTTTTAATTAAAGCCACAGTGATTAAAAATATATTTTAATTAAGTTAAAAACAAAACCATGATCGTAATCACGGATTTAGAAAAGTGTCCTTCTAAATTAAATTTAAGAAAAAACTGCTAAATCTCAGAAGTTTTCCCCAAGGTAATGAGCTTAAGTGTTGTTAGGATGGTCAAGTAATCTTCTCACAGTTTCAAGCGACGTGAAAAGTGTAATAAAACTTCTTTTAATTAAACTCTGTAGTCGTGTTTAGGAAGAATCGATAGCTTTACCGCATGATCAACAAAATAACCCTTGGAAACACAGAACATTAAGGTATAAAACTTTAGCTAACTAGGGCGAAACAGGGACGTGCCAATTGTTATTGTTATTACTATATTAACTTTTAGTAACATAAAATATTTTTATTTGTTGGGTCAAAATTGTTTTACAGACTAAGCTCAGCTCCCAGAACTTTTCGAAATGACGTAAATATTGCCTGAAATGGTTCATAATTTAATAAGATACCCTACCCACCATAATATGCAATTTTACATTAAAAATATTTAAAAAAAAAAACACACAACTTGTCCAAAAGACAGTTGCAGTGAACGGTGAAGTGTAATGTAATGAATGCTTATGATGCCATAACACAGAAAATAAAGCTGTGGCTGTAAAAAGACAAATATGAGAAACAAAAAGTCGCCGTAAAACGAAGCAAGCTGGCTGCCGTAGAACTGTAAAAATGTACTTTGTCGAGTCTATCACAGAGGCCGCGCATATTTTTTCCTATTCATCATCATCATCATAAACTTGTTCCATCCATAGTCGAATGTAAGCCGCCCCGAGTTGTCTCCAATGAGCTCTGTTGTTTGCTTTCTGCATCCAATCGTGTCCCGCGAATATTTTTATATTGTCCGTCCATCCTGTCTGTGGTCTACCTCTGCATCTTTTATGTTCTCTAGGCCTCCATTCAACCATACGGCGTGTCCATCTGTTATCATTCTTCCTTGCGATATGCCTCCCTCCCCCCAATTGCACCTTAATTTATTTACATATTCGTTGTATTACATGTCATTTTTGATTTTCTTCGTATCTCGATTAAATTGGGAATGTAAAATCTTTGGCACAATGACACTACTCAGTTTATATCACCACTACATCAAACACTTTTTTTTTGCACTCGACGCGCGTTTCGCTATCCACGTTAGCTTCATCAGGAGCGATGATTGACAGTCAATCATCGCTCCTGACTAAGCTAACATGGTGAGCGAAACGCGCGTCGAGTGCAAAAAAAGTCTTTGGTGTAGTGGTGATATATACTGAATCGTATCTTGATGTTAAGAATACGATCTTTTTTTTTTAAAAAAAATGGGTCTAGCACACGTGCTGCAGGGAGGTCCTTAAAGCGCTACAGAAGCGGCACGTGTGCGGAAAAACGATACACGTTGTTCTTGAATCGCTGTAAATTGTACTCGGTGGGAAACACAGTCCTCGGTAAATTATTCCAAATGATGGTCTCCATAGAAAAGACTGCTTAAAAAGCGTTGTACGAGGAGTAACAAGCTAAACCTCATACGGATGTGAAGTATCAGCGCGACGTGTATTTCTAACATGCACCGCTCTGGGAGGAATTAAACGGGCCACATCCTCCGAACACTTTCCATGAAAATACTTATAGAATAGGCTCAAGTGGCCAACCGTTCTTTGATGTTCCAGCAAATCAAGGCCGCCGGTCAGTTCCGGGTCTCCAATAAGACGAACAGCTCTTCTCTAAATAGAATCCAACAAATGCAATATATGTTTGGGAGCGGAGCCCCAAACATGGGAGCAGTATTCCATAGTTGGTCGAATCTGAGCTTTGTAAAGAATTAACAATTGTTGCGGAGTGTAAAGCTTTTTGGTTCGATATAATATTCCCAACTTTTGAGAAGCTCTCCTTGCTATGCCTGCAACATGCTCATGCCAGGACATATTTGCTCCCAAATTAACGCCCAACAAATTGAGTGACGATGTTAGAGGAATGGAGTGCCTCGCCATAACTATTTCGGGTTCAGCAACGTTAACTTTTTTAGAAAAAACTGCCGCCTGTCACCTCAAGATAGAATTTCTTTTAGGTGTTTGTTAAGTTAAACAACTTCTCGCTGTCTGCGGACACTCGCCTGAGCAGCCGATGTCCGAGCGTTCAAAGTGAATGAAGAGATAAGCGTACTGTCATCTGCAAAGCTGTAGATTGAAAGTAGCTTAGCCAACAGCCCATCGTGCCAAACACGATCGAATGCCTTGGATATGTCAAGAGCAACCGCTCGAGATTCTTCAAAGTGTTCAATTGCGTTGTTCCAAACATGTGTTACATAAGTTAGAAGATCTCCTGTTTACGAAAGCCATATTGGTGATCGCTAATAATGTTGAATTCTTCAAGATATTTTAGAAGATGTTGATTGAGAGCCTTTTCCATGACTTTCGATATTATTGAAAGCAGTGCGACTGGTCGGTAGTTATTTGGCAAGGTCTTCTTGCCTTTTTGAGGTATCGGCTGAACTGTGGCACATTTCTAGCAGGAAGGAAATATTCTCTTTTTGTAGGATAGGTTGAAAAGTCTACAGAAAACTGGTATCAGTTCCCTCGCATAGTTTTTGAGAATATGGCAGGTATTCCGTCAGCGCCAGAAGCTTTTTTGGTGTCTAGCTTCATTAAAATACGTTTTATGATACACTGTCTGAAGACAACATCGGGCATCCTTGACTGCACTATTGTAGTCTGTAGTCTTGGAGTCTAATATTTAGCATTCTCCTGTCCATTGCTCTTTGGGTTACCTGGAGTTTACTTTTTATACTTTTATATAAAGCCCACGTTTTAGTGTCATATGTTAATACCGATAGTACATATTGGTCGAACAATCTAGCTTTTATTGTATTTGGGATGTCTAATTTAAATGTAGATTTTAACCTTCCGAACGCAGACCAAGCTAACGAGACTCTTTTATTCAAGTCAGCCTTTAAATTATTTTTTGATATTTCGATTTTTTGTCCTAAATATATAATTACTTGTACCTTTCCTATTCTTTCCCTTTCTATTAATAGTTCCTGGCTTCACTTTCGCTGTTCCAATATTTGGTTTTGGATCTGGTGAAGTTTTAGACCTATTTCTCAAGACTTGTTATTTCATTCCATCAGCAATTCTTGTAATCCTTCTTTCGTGTGGGCTAGCAGAGTGACATCATCTGCGAACCTTAACGGACTGTGAACGTACGTTCACCGATCGTTAGTATTCTTTCCTCTTATTGCTACATATAATGCAACTGCTACTTGCGCGGCATATCTAAGGAACACAATAAGGAACAGTTTAATGATCCAGCGATAATCAGCCGGTTTGATTTTGCGGCGACGTTTTGTTCTTTCTGAAAATATAGCCATCGATATATTCTGTGATTGATGCGGCACGCATTTAATCAGTATAATTTAAGAGCTTTACGATCAAAATGCTCCTATTACATAGGCCGACAAATTTTTTACCCAAAAACCAGACTATACTTTTCCAAAGGTTTTGGACGCACTAAATTCAAATTTAAGGTCAGAATTTCTCTGATGGCTCCGGTTTTCGAAATATTCTAACCTAAAAGTTCGAAAATCACGGTTTTTCGAGATATTTGAGGTTATGTTACATCGAATGGTAATTTTTTTTATGAAACCATTAAAGGGGTCCCAAAGAACTACTCTTCCTCTTTAGATTTGTCTGGATATCTTTTTTTATCTTTGAGAAATCGTATGTTGAATTTAAGTAATTAGACTTATTTCTCGATTTTTGGAAAATGAAAGGCATCGAATAAATACAATTCTTCGACTTATTAACTTTACTATTTGTTTATTAAACTCAAAGTCAGTCTAATTTGAAACATCCTTCACTGTAAATTAACAATCGTTAGAGAAGGTAATGCGTCGAAGAATTGTATTTATTCGATGCCTTTCATTTTCCAAAAATCGAGAAATAATTCGAAATACTTAATTTCAACATATGATTTCTCAAAGACGAAATAAGATATCCAGACAAATCTAAATATGTTTTGAAGAAAAAGGGTAGTTCTTTCGGACATCATTAATGGTTTGATAAAAAAAATTACCTTTCGATGTAACATAACCTCAAATATGTCGAAAAACCGTGATTTTCGCACCTTTAAGTTAGAATATTTCGAAAACCGGAGCCATCAGAGAAATTCTGATCCCGGATTTGAATTCAGTGAGTCAAGAGCCTTCGGAAAAGTATATTCTGGTTTCTGGGTAAAAGGTTTGGCTAAATTTTGTCGGCCTGTGTTATTAAACAACTAAAAGTCTTAGGCACGATAATAGTTTTGTAAACGCAGAAATTTTTGAAGACGTAAATGGGGTAAGATGTGTATTTAAATTCATAATAAGAGAAAGTCAATTTCAGCATTTATTTAGAACCGCGTGCTTACAAGGTTAGTATTAAATTCATTTAGTCAAATAAAATTATTATTTTATATTTTTGAAAGGGACAACTTTAATTTAACTGATTTTGTAGAAAGCCGCATCGACTCATATCTATATCCCCAGTAATGTAAGATTTTTCACCTCACTATCATTAAATTAATTCTTAGAAACACTAGGCATTAACGTGCAAAACTTTAGTAAACTAGAACCACAGGGAAACGTGTCATGGTTATTGTTATTCGTGTAGTTAAGTTACGTAACGCAAATGATTTATTCTTGTTGATAACTCGACAATAAGAACTTTATTTGAAATACGTCAATATAAAACGAAAGTTTGGTGCTTTCGAAAAGAAATGAAATTCTTAATCTTAGAGGGGTATAATGGAACCAGCCATGCGAGTCTCCCTTCGTGTGTAAAATTTCTTATTAAAGGTGTGTGTTTCAGTGAGTTAGCTGCAAGTCACAAACTTCCTTCAAGTTAACTACTTTATTTGTTAAAACTTTAAAATTAGCCTTGTTTAAGTAATAGGGAAACGGCAATCCTCAGCGGTGTGGAATCGATGAAGAGTACAAAACAGGGAAGATTATTTTGATTGTACTTTTGTAATTGTTTTTTATCGGTCTCGGATACCTAAAGAGCTACAGGAGTGACACGTGTGCGGAAACAAAACCAAAAACAAAAAAAAAAGCGATTCACGTTGGTTTTGAATCGCTGTAAATTGTACTCGGTGGGACTCATAGTCCTGGGCAAATTATTCCATAGGGATGAGGTTCTCCATTTAAAAGACTGCTTGAAAAGGGTTGTACAAGGAATAACAAGCTGAACCTCATACGAATGTGAAGTATTAGCGCGACGTGTATTTCTCGGGGAGGAATTATGCGGGCTATATCCATCGAACACTTTCCATGAAAATACTTGTAGAATAGATTCACCTCACTTGCCAAACGTTATTCGACGTTCCAATGAATCAAGGCCGCCGGCCATTTCCCGCCAAATCAGGCGAACAGCTCTTCTCTGAATAGAATCCAACAAATGTAGTGTTTGTTTGGAAGCATCCCAAAGATGGGAGCAGTATTCCATAGTCGAAATTGAGCTTTCTATAGAATTAACAGTTGTTGTGAAGTGTAAAGCTTTCTAGTTCGAAATAATATTCCCCGCTATCAAGAAATTCTCTTTGCTATGCTTGCAACATATTGATGCCAAGACATATTTTCTCCCAAATTAGCGCCAAACAAATTAAGTGACGATGCTAGAGGAATGGAGTGAACCGACATAACCAAGTCGGGTTCGGCAACGTTAACTTTTTTAGAAAAAACTGCCGCCTGGGTTTTTGTAGCGTTAAATTCTACTGGATTACTTTCACCCCAAGATAGAATTTCTTCTAGGGTTTTGTTAAGTTGAATGACTTGCTGCTGTCTGCGGATATTTGTCTGAGCCATCAAAGTGAATGAAGAGATAAGCGTACTGTCATCTGCGAAGCTATAGATTGGATTACCAGTCTTTTCAAGCAGATCGTTAATGTAAATGAGAAAGAAAGTAGGAGAGAATATGGGGCTCTAGGGCACACCGGTGTTGACAGTGAAGGTCTTAGAAGGAAAGCAGTCGACTGCCACTCATAAAGAACGCTCTTTGAGGAAACATGAGAGCCACAAACAGAACTTTTTAGACATTCCAGAAAGCGTAGCTTAGCCAATCATCCATCGTGCAAAACACGGGCGAATGCCTTGGATATATTAAAAGTAACCGCTCGAGATTCTCCAAAGTGTTCAATTGCGTTGTTTCAAACATATGTTATATCAGTTAGAAGATCTCCTGTTGATCTATATTTACGCAAGCCATATTGATTGTCGCTAATAAAGTTGAGTCCTTTAGGATATTTTAGAAGATGCTGATTGATAGCCTTTTCTATGAGTTTCGATATTATTGAAAGCAGTGCGAGTAGTCGGTAGTTATTTGGCAAGGACTTCTTGTCTTTTTTTAGGTATCAGCTCAACTGTCGCGCATATCCAGCAGGAAGGAAGTACTCCTTTTCTGTAGGATAGGTTGAGAAGTTTACAGAAAACTGGTGTTAGTTTCCTCGCACAGTTTTTGAGTACTATGGCAGGTATTCCGTCATCGTAAGAAGCTTTTTGGGTTTTATGATACGGTGTCTGAAGACAATATCGGGCATCCTTGACTACTATGGGAATAGTAGGTGGTGTTTAAGAGTTCAGCTAACAAGTCCGCTTTCGCAACTGGGTTGCGTGTTAGTGGTGGTATGGTGGATTTGGTAAAATTTTGACTAACTGCCTTAGCGACTGACTAAAAGGACCTGGAATTGTTGTGACAAGCAAGAAGTTTGTTTCTAATTCATTGATTATGTGCCTCTTTGGTTTCGTAGACAATTTCTTTGAATCTATTCCGGGCACGAACAAAGATGTTACGATTTATGATGTTAGAATTTTCACGCCATTGTCAGTAGGCAAGATGTTTAGAAGCAATAGCTTCTTTGCATTTTCGGTCAAATCAAGGCCTTCGAAAAAGGTATCTAAGCTTCCATACCAGCCAAAATAACATCGTAAACACCCTTGGTGCAGTCAGATGGGTCATCGGATCTAAAATAAACGTCTAAAATATCCCATGAGCTCTTCCCATTTAGTAGATTTGTATTGCCAAATCTTTCGCGTTTAGGCATTCTTTTGTCGTTGAATGGCACGATATTCGATGTCGAAAGCAGCTTATGATCGGAAGAACTTAATGGCGGATTTACGGTAACTGTGTAAATCTCTGGATTGGTGGCTAAAAACATATCAAGACCGGCGAACTCCCCATCTCGATCAAGGATTCGTGTTGTTTCGTCACTAAGCTAAGTAAAGACACAACTGACTAAGAATGATTTAGCTTCGCGACCTTGACCATCGGTAGTATTTGGATACTTAAACCAGTTGATGTTGTGGACATTAAAGTCACCCAGGATGACAATTTCGGCATTTGAATAGTTAATTCGTAAATGATCGATAGTGTCTGTAAGAGAAGCGAAAAGTGTTTTAAAGTTAGTATTACTTTGTGGTCAATAGAGGATGCAGATGAATCTTGTGGTTTGTTGTGTCGTTATTTTTAACCATATTATATTAGAGTTTCGGGGCGCGAGAGCCTCCTTTCGTTGGCAAGAGAGGTCGCTTTTGACAAAAAGACAGATTCCAAAGTTACGCCTAAACCGAGAATGTATATATGTATATATATATATATATATATATATATATATATATATATATATATATATATATATATATATATATATATATATATTTATATATATATATATATATATATATATATATATATATATATATATATATATATATATATGTATGTATGTATATGTATATATATATATATATATATATATATATATATATATATATATATATATATATATATATATCTGTGTGTGTGTGTGTGTGTGTACAAGTTCTTACAACTTACAATATATATAATATAGTATTAATACGGGTGTACACGGATAATGCCATGAAGAAAATATAGGTGTACAAATGAATTAAACGGTTGCTAAGGAGATGAAACAGGAGACTAATCAATAGGAGAGTAGAATGGAAAAAGAAATTATCAAATTATGCTTGAAAAATGGACGATTGATTTTAAGACCCATAGCGGACCAAGTCAACGTTGATGGTCAGGAAATAAATAGGTTTGATTGGTACCCTGCTTACTTACCTGGCCCTGTACCAAATGACTTCTTTCTTTACCCGCAGATCAAAGGAGATCAAAGGAGCTTTGAAAATGTGCAAATGTTCTTATTAAAAATTAGGTTGGTCACCACTTTCACCTCCAATTTTTTGTTTATTTTACAAAAATGTAAAGAATATGAATTGTAAAAAACAGAAAATTTCAACAAAAATCTTGCAAATGATTCTTATTCCATTAAAAAATTTTCTAAAATTTTTAATTTTTTTTATGTCTTTCGAATCACTTTATTTGTTTTAACACTACTTACAGAATTGTTTTAACCTTATTATTATTCGTTATTTTTGCAATTATGGATGGATGCTTTACAAAATTTTCTAAAATTTTATGCCTTTCTAATCATTTGGTTTGTTTTAGCACTATTTATAAAATTATTTTAATTTTATTATTATTATTTATTTTTTGCAATTATTTTTATAAAAGTAGTCCACAGTTATGTCATAGTAGTAATTTAGTTGTATCTGGGAAAACCACAAAAAAAGGTAGAACTTACGAACATGACCATTACGGTGGCGGCAGAAGCACCTTATATGTACTGACAGGTCCTGTCATACGAATTAATGCAAGACTTGACAAATATTGACAGGAATTAAAAGAGCTGTTCGCAAACACAGACAACTATTAGAGAATATATGAGTAGCTTTTACACAGTATGAATGATTTTACTCCAAAGTAATACCGAGGGTTGAAAAAAAAGATCCAAGACTGGTAAAAAAAACGCATATCCCATGTGGGCATAAAATCTTCAGTATCATTTTAACTTGAAGACGATTTGTACGTAAAAGAAAGCGCCGATTACAAATATGGTGGTGTCAGACCTCCCCGGAGTCCTAGAAGGCTAATTGCATTACTAAGTACAGTCTAAACTATGTCGAGTTTATAATTTTTATACAGGTGTCAGACCATCCAGGATATCTAAAGAACAAAAGTTTAAGTTAGTTCACCTTAGCTCAAGTTATACTAATGCAAATTTTTAAAAACTATAAAAGTACGACAGTCAATATTTTTGGGGTCGTAACTTTCTACTTACGTCCAATCGCCCCTCATATTTTATTATAATGAGAAATATTAATGAAATAATTATGCATTCTTGACGTATTAGCCACGATTTTGTACATATGAGTTGTAATTTCAAATTTGGGACGTCACAACACCCAGCCACTAGTGCCGGATTCGACCCAACGATCTCCGGGTCAATTGGCGGTCGCTCAATCCACCGAGCTACCAAGGCAGGCAAAAATTAATTAGCAAGTGATAGTTTTTTTAAATAAATGCACAAGAAGCTTCAAAGCTATTAAAGTGTTTTAACCCCACTGGTGCAGCAATGTCTATCGTTATTGAATTTCGTCGGACGCAGCCAGGTAGGGATGAGGTTTAGCAAAGTAGTAATCCTTTTTAATTGAAAACGGATTAAACTAGCACTCGGCAAATTACCTTTGTGTGGATTTTGAAAAGTTTCTCTTTACAGAAATATCGTGGTTATTTTACAATTTTTTTTAGTATGATAAATTCAAAACATTTTTTTTACCTTTACTTATAAAATATTCATATTTTTAAAGCGAACGAACGAAGTAATTTAAGAAAAAATAGTTTAAATCTAAAAGAAAAAAAATGTATATATTTATAGTACAGTCATAGTCATAATTTTTGTGAACAGGCAAACTTTGAGAAATTAATAGCGGGGGAGAACTCGATATGTTCCATAAATATATATTAACTTTTTTTATTTTGTATACCAAGTAACATGCAAGGATTATTATTATATATATATTATATATATATATATATATATATATATATATATATAAGAAACATGCAAGGATTATTATATATATATATATATATATATATATATATATATATATATATATATATATATATATATATATATATATGTATATATATACACTCCTGGACAAAATTAACGCAACAATATATTAAATCATACAAATCTCTATAATGAATTAATTTTAATGATTTTTTATGAACATTGGTTACACTAAAAGTTAGAAAAAACTTATTCGGATACTTTAAAAGTGAATTAGCTACCAAATTTCTCTATAAAATTCGAATTAAAATTATTCTTAAGACCTAATACCAAATCGTTGAAATTATGTAATAATGAAAAAAATAAACTGGGACACTAGCAGCAAAATTAATGGTATAACTGGGACACGAGTAGCGTGTGTTGCCTCCTCTACTTCGGATGACAGCGTTTAGGCGCCTAGGCATGCTTCTAATTAAATTTTGGATAAAATCTTGAGGAATTTGCTCCCATTCTGTGATAACTGCATTTTCAAGTTCCCTCAGGTTTCTAGGTGCAGGTTTCACATTTTTCTTAAGATGATCCCATACATGTTCTATCGGATTCAGATCCGGGCTTTTTGGTGGCCATTGCATAATCGGTATATCAACTTGATTAAGATAATCGAGTACCTCCCACGCCACGTGAGGTCGAGCGTTGTCTTGCATAAACAGGAAATTGGGCCCCACAAAATGACCGAAAGGCATCACATGTTCTATTACAATATTCTCAAGATAGTAGTCAGCATTCATGGATCTCGTACAGACAGGAACTAACTCTGTGCGAGCATCAAAGCAGATGCCACCCCAGAACATAACAGAGCCACCGCCGAATGGAATCCTTGCAGAGATATTGCAAGGAGCAAACCTCTCTCCTGGTCTTCGCCATACTCGCTCACGACCATCTGGATGTTTTAGACTAACCCTAGTTTCATTTGTGAAGAAAACTTGTTTCTAATCATCCACAGACCAGTTGTTGTGATTTCGAGCAAAACGTAACCTGGCAACTCTGTTCTCTCTAGTAAGCAAGGGCGCAGTGGCTGGTCTCCTACTGTTTAATCCAGCTTCATTTAACCGTCTTCTAACTGTTTTAGAAGAAATTCTGACATTACGAACAGCTTCGAGTTCGTTTCTTATTATAGAACTAGTGACAGTCCTGTTTCTTAAAGCATATTGTCTAATAAAACGTTCATCTAGGTCGTTACTTTTCGCCCTTGCCCTAGTCTTCTAGAATAAGTTCCTACTTCATTCAAGCGTCCTACCATACGACTTATTGTGGAACGATGTTTGCCTAACAAATTGGCAACATAATTCTGACAATATCCCTCGTCTAATAAAACTGAGGCTCGCACTACCTCGTGTTCAGTTAAATTCCTTGTTCGATTCATTTGTCTAATTCTTCGGGGTCAAAAATAAAACAGTCTACCACAAAAACGTATTTACTTTGAAGAAGGGAACAATTTATAAGCTTACTTTTAAAGAAAATCTATCGCATTATTACAGAAAATTGTTTATCTTCTAAAAAATTATTTAAAACTGTAAATCTAAACGAATTGTTTTGATTTCTGTCATGAACAACGAAACAAAATATGCATAGCCTACTATTCAAATACTCGATAAACTTTAAAACTGACATAAGAAAAAGATGAATTAATTTTCAGATTGTCCAGGAGTTTATATATATATATATATATATATATATATATATATATATATATATATATATATATATATATATATATATACATATATATATGTAGTAGTGGTTTTGCGGGTATCTCGTGTTAGCTTGAAGTCCCTTGATGGACGGTTTTGCTGACGTTTCGATGGAATCTCATCCATCTTTTTCAAAGCGTTGATCACTGGTCGGTGTCTTGGCGTTGAATGTCGAGGCTGGTCCTGGGTGCGCCGGTTTTATGTGCTCGGGGGTGTTTCTATTGGTCGGACGGATCTGGCCAATAGAGGCTCGGCTTTGGCTGCACGTTGTCGGTCCTGTGGTTCTTTGTAATGTTTGTGTTGGTGAAGTAACATATGGTTGAATTATTGTTTCTCTTGGTTGGACTTGGTACTGGGATAGAATATGTTTCCAAGAGTTCGGTAAACGTTGGCTATCATCCCGATTATTTAAGTTGTTGGGCCTCTTTTCTATTTCTATGGCTTCTTTGATTACCCTAGTGGATAGGTTATTACTTTTTTGTATGGTTCTGGTTTTGTCAAAATCGATTTTGTGGCCGGTATTGTGTGCATGTTGTGCTAGAGAAGAGGTGGTGGATTTTTGTTTTACGGCGTTTTTGTGCTCGTCTCTTCTGGCACTAATTTTCCTGTTTGTTTGGCCTATGTATGAAAGACCGCAGTCCTGACACGGAATTTCATATACACCTTGGTCTTCTAAGGCTATAATGTCTTTTGGTGTAGGTAGAATATCTTTAATTTTTTGGTTGGTTGTGTAAATGGTCTCAATTTGGTGTTTTCCTAGAAGTCTTCCTATTTTGTCTGTGATGCCTTTTACATATGGGAGAAATGCTTTTGTAGTATGTGTCTTTCTTTCCTGTTTGTGTTGTTTATTTAGGGCCCGCCGGATCGTGTTTTGACTATATCCATTTGAAAGTAAAGAAGAGTTGGGCTGGGTGTTGATGTGAGCTGGCATTTAAGTATCTGTTTGTATGTGTCGGTTTTCTGTTTACTGAGTGAGACAAAGAACCAACTAATTTTCTTTGAAGCAAGACATCTAGGAATGGTAGTTGTTCTGCTGCTTCCCTTTCCATTGTAAATTTAATGTTTGGATGTATGTTGTTAAGGTGTTCCAGGAACTTGTTTAAGTTGACTTCACCGTGTTGCCATACCACAAAAGTGTCATCTACGTATCGTAGCCATGTTTTCGGTTTATGTGGAGCAGTTTCTAGAGCTAGTGTTTCGAAATGCTCCATGTATAGATTAGCTAGTGCTGGTGACAAGAAAAGAGGCCCAACAACTTAAATAATCGGGATGATAGCCAACGTTTACCGAACTCTTGGAAACATATTCTATCCCAGTACCAAGTCCAACCAAGAGAAACAATAATTCAACCATATGTTTCTTTACCAACACAAACATTACAAAGAACCACAGGACCGACAACGCGCAGCCAAAGCCGAGCCTCTATTGGCCAGATCCGTCCGACCAATAGAAACACCCCCGAGCACATAAAACCGGCGCACTCAGGGCCAGCCTCGACATTCAACGCCAAGACACCGACCAGTGATCAACGCTTTGAAAAAGATGGATGAGATTCCATCGAAACGTCAGCGAAACCGTCCATCAAGGGACTTCAAGCTAACACGGGATACCGCAAAACCACTACTACATTTCACACCCGTGAGAACATTCGTCATATATATATATATATATATATATATATATATATATATATATATATATATATATATATATATATATATATATATATATATATATATATATATATACATACATACATGTCTGTATAGATAGATAAATATAGATATTGTAACAAATAGAGACGTCAAAAGAAATTGCCTAGGATTTTAATATTAATCTGGACTGTCGCAGTGTTGCTATTCCTTAAGATTAAAAGGTTCGAACTTTATATTATAATAAAGATTTTACCACCTTTAGTTTAGAAAATCGTCTGAAACTTCAGAAAGTTCAATGTTTTAGGATCAATTATTTATTAAAAATAATATACGATAATAGTCAGTATTTTTTTGTTGGTCGAATTTAAGCTCTGTACAGAATTAAAGCTTTCTAGTTCGAGATAAAATGCCCAGCTGTGGAGAACTTCTCTTTGCTATGCATGCAATATGTTCATGCTAAGATATATTTTCTACAAAGTTAACGCACAACAAATTGAGTGATGACGCTCGAGGAATAGAGTGTCCCGACATACGCCTATATTGAATTTTGGATCCTTGACTTTTTTAGAAAAAACTGCCGTCTGGGTTTTTATAGCGTTAAATTCTACTTGGTTACGTCACTCGAAGATAAAATTTCTTTCAGGTTTTTGTTAAGTTGGACAACTTCCTACTGCCTGCGGGTATTTGCTTGACTAGTTGTTGTTCAAGCATTCAAGTGAATGAAGAAATAAAGGTACTATCATCTGCAAAGTTGTACGCTGAATTCTCGGTCATTTTCAGCATATCGTCAATGTAAATAAGAGAAAGAGTAGGAGACATAGGGCATAGCGACGTTGAAAGTTTTATAAAGAAATCCGTCGACTAACACTCATCAATAACCCTTACTGAGGAAACATGAGAGCCGTAAATAAAATATTTCACACATACTATAAGAGCGTAGCTTAGCCAACATGCCAAAGACGCGCGTATGCTTTGGATATAGTAAGGGCAATCTCTCGAGATTCTCCAAAATATTCAATTACGTTGTTCGAAACATGTGTAACATAAGTTAATAGATCTCCTAGTGATCCTTGCTTACGAAAGCCACATTGATTGTCGCTAATAAAATTCAATCCTTTTAGACGTTTTAGTAGATGCTAATTGATAACCTTATCCATAACTTGCAGTGCGACTGGTCGGTAGTTGGTTGGCAAAGTCTTCTTGCTTTTTTGGGGTTGCAGCTGAACTGTAGTGGATTTTCAGTAGAAAGAAAATATGCTCTTTTTGCAGGGTGGATTGAAAAATCTACGAAAAACTGCTGAGTAGTCCGTCAGCGCCAAAAGCTTTTTTGGTGATAGCTCCATTTAAATACAAGACAATATCGGGCATCCTTGACTACACATTGGTTATAGTGGTTTTTCTTTAGAAATCGACAGTAGAATGTGAAGCAAGGAGTTCATCTAACAAGTTGGCTTCACAGGTGTTGTATTATCTGGACGAGTGAGCTGTGGTATAGGTGATTTAGTGAAACTTTAACTAACTACATTACTGACCGACCCAAAGGACCTGGACTTGGTGGAGCATGCATAAAGTTTATTTTTAACTCTTTGATTGCTTGCCTCGTTGGTTTCGTAGATAATTTTTTTTGCATTTGTTCATAATACGAACGAACACAATTTTTTATGTTAGGATTTTCATTGTCGCTAGGCAAGATCTTTAGAAGTAACAGCTTCCTTGCATGTTCGGTCGAACCAGGGCTTGACGTTGGAAGGATATTTCTTTGAAAAAGACATATAAGCTTCCATGGTAGCTAAAATCGCATCGAAAAGTTTCCAAGCCGAGTCAGATGGGTCGTCGGATTTCAAACAAATATCTAACCAAGGAAAAGTTCTAAAATATTCTGTGCAAAATCTTGCACAGTTAATACGCCGCTCTTTTACTGATTGGTATGATACTCTATGTCATAAACAGTTTGTGGTTAGAAGAACCTAACGGCAGATTTAGAGTGACTGTGTAAATCTCAGGATTGGTGCTTAAAAACAAGTCAAGAAAACTATTGAACTCTCCGTCTTTATCATGAGTTCGTGTTGATGTTGATAAGCTGAGTAAAGTCACGACTTATTGAGACTGATTCTGCTCACGATACTGTTCGTCGGTCGTATTTGAATACTTAAGCCAGTTGATGTTATGGGTATTGAAGTCGCTCAGAATGGCAATTTCGGCACTTAGATAATTAATTTCTAAACTATCAATGGTGTATACGACAGAAGCAAAAAGTATTCTAAAGCTAAAGAGGTTTGTCAAGTCGTTTTTTTTTTTAGCTCCATAACATCAACGATCCGAGGCACTAGAGACTCCTCTTGTTAGTATAGGTAATAGGAATTGCTTCTGACAAAAAGACGGATTCCAAAGTTACGCTTAAACCAGGAATGAAGTAGTACCTAGGATAAAGCAAGTTGACTGTGCTGGTTGATAAACTGAGCTTATTTTCGCAAAGAGCGGGTACATGAAGGTCATTTAATTGCAGCCTCCGCCGGAGATCAGAACTGGGGGCTATTTTACCTCTGAAATATTTTGATCATGTTTTCTTTTTACCACACGAAATCCGAAGCGATCAGCACAGACACAAGATGGTGTATCTTACAAAACCCTAAAATTTACACGATTGGTATCGTAGTTTAAATTTATGAAAAGTCAGCGTTTGTGCTCTTATCTTGGAGAAAAATCAGAAATTTTACAAAACCTGATTCTACTGCCGTGTGCGTCGAACTTACATCGGACTGCAGAAGAGCAGACTTCTTAGGTAGAGTTTTTGGTATTATGTACTGATGTCACGCAATAGTTATTACATAGATAGTAACAATCATAGGTTATTCTTAACTGTGATGTTCACTACTTATATCTTATATTTACTTTAACCTCACAGGCACAGTGTTTTAAGAAAATATGTTCTGTTAAAAGGCACTTTAAAAAAAGGTAACGTTGGACAACATTGACTTTCCCAAGTATTAACGAACAATGGTCTAAATTTCCATTACATTTTTTTTTTTACGTTCAGTTCAACCAGAATTAAATTGTGTTTTGGAAACAGAACTTATACTGTGTCCGTATTCTTAACGAGACCTCCTTTAAAATATTGAAGTATTTGAAGTAAAACATTAACCACAGTTAGCAGTAATATCAGAAACTAATCTCTCTAAGCAACAAAATTTACAAATCTTGAAAAAGAACTTGTGTTGAAATCGCAAAAAATTTACAGTTGCTCTAAACCTCACAACCATAAAACTAAACTCGAAATTTAAAAATACGAGCAAATCTGTCCTCGGTGACATTCAAATGGAAAACTCCATTTGGCAACTATTCTGACTTCATTGCGATCACCTTTTTTACTTATCATCGCCCTTAAGAGATTCGAACCCAAAACTTTTTAAAGTTGTAGACAAATATCCCGACTAAAGGTTTATGTCAAGCGTAACAGACGTTAAGTTAGCGATATGTGACAGAGGAAAACGGAATTGAAATGAACTTTCGAAAGTGGTAATTTTTTACTCAGCGCTTAGGTAAAAACGTAAAACATTTAAAGTGGAAAGATAGATTTTTTATAGTTTTAGTTCAAATAAGAACTTATGAAGAATGTGTCTAAAAAGCATTATAGTAGGAATGTTTCTAGAAAGATCTGAAGCTATGTAACAGACGGACAGTCGGTAACAGTATTACTTACTTTTTTTTGGAAAACGAATATTCTGTTGAGAATTTCTGTTTAAACTGCAGCTGATTTCGCTAGTTTTAAAAATACTTCAGTTATAACGTTCACAAATTAATGTCAGTAAATAATTATAGCAACATAATTCATAATTTTTTATTTAGCTGTATTTTTTACTTAGTTTACTAGATTTAATACCAAAGATATAGGTAATATCGTCTTTTGGGATCATAAGCATGGTGTACATAATATTTATTTGACAGAAAAGACATTTTTTTACAATTTTTGTATACAGTAATTTGACATAGGGACAAAAGAACTAGCTATTTATTTTTCCTTTTTGGACTTCGGACTACCATAACTATAAGCGTTTTGTCCAGGCAGTGCCAAGTCAATAGCAGTTTTGTTTCCAATCCTTAGATCGTCGGTTTTAACCGTAATTCCGCATTGTATACGAACGTATAGGTGTTCCATTGTCTGTCATTCTTCACATTCGCATGCTTCATCATTGCTGTGGCCCCATTTAACCATATTCGCCTTTACTGGAGCAACACCGGTCCTCAATCTATTGAGAGACCTTCATATCATCCAGTCCAGTTTTATTCCAAGCGAGTCCTCATCCAAAAGCCAGCCTGCTGGGTGGCGCGTTCTTTACCCCATACATCACGTGTCATTGACCACGCGTTTATTTGAATCGTTCTGTGTATTCCTGTGATGCTCGACGGATCTTTGGTTCAGTAAAGCCGAAAGCTTTATATAGCAGATATATTGAGGTCGATTTCATGGAATTGGTCATTATATGGCACGTCTCATTCAGCGCTACATTCACACTCTTAGTATGACTGGTGGGGAGCACAGAAGGAGCTTTCACGTGTGCGAAACTATAAATAATGCAATAGGCGTGATGACAGTAACAATGAATCACCGAAATTATGACTTTAAATAATGAAATAGATAAAAAAAGTTTCTAAAAAATGTTCTTATTTTTATACTAAAAGTGAGATTAATATTATTTTTGTTAATATAAAAATGCAAATACAGCAACACCAATCAGAGCGAATGACGTCATGTCTAAGTAAACATTATTTTGATCGAATTTCTCTTGTGTTAACGATAATCTCTGCACAGTTTATCAATTAATTTGTGGTTTTTAAACTATCGAGTTGCCTAGTTTTGTGTTACGAAAACTAGAACCAAGAATCGTTAGCGATAGAAGACGGATTTATCAAGGCTCTAATTTACCTAGAATTGATTTGTTGTTGCTCCGAGAGTTTCTTGCGTCAAACATAGACTTTTGTTCAGCAGAATTTAGAAATATCAAAACTTCTATGTAAGTATATAAGGAATCTGTATTAAAACTACAATTTAAAACTCAAAAACCCATAAAAACTGTACTTTACTTCTACGTCATATGATATATACTGAATGTAATTCTGCATATGATTTGGCAACTGAAACAAGAAAAAAGTATCCATTAAATAAACAGTAGTGGATGATAACATTAAAGAAATAAAACCTAAATGCAATAGTGATGTGACTATCTAATGGTATTATTTAGATAAATAGCAATATGGAATCTACTGACCAATAAAGGAGTATATACAAAATACAAAAATTACGGTGGAAGAATGGGAAAGATATTTCGAAAAACTCTATAGTCCATCAGAAACCAATTCATTAACACAGAAAATACAGCATGAAGATGAAAATGTTGCCCAACCAAGTAGGACCATTTCCTTGAATCAAATACAGCATATGGCAGCGAAACTAAAAAACAGAAAAGCCCCGAGCATGGACGAAATTAAGAACGAAATGATCAAATATGGAGGTGATAAATTACTAGAAAAATTACAGATTTTCTTTAACAAAATACTCGCCGCCAAGATTTATACCATCCGAATGGAAAGAAAGCATCTTGATACCAATTTTCAAAAAAGGGAGAAAGGAGAGATCCAAAAAATTATCGAAGTATCAGTCTAATGAGTGCGGTACTAAAATTGTTCACTAAAATTTTAGCAGAAGAAATAATGTTAACCGGAATCTGTGAAGAACAGCAAGGATTCAGAAAGAACAGGTCTACTATAGAGGCAATATTTATAATCCGTCAAATTACCGAAAAAGCCATAGAGTTTAATAAGATAGCCTTTATGTGTTTCATTGATCTTACCCAGGCATTCGATAGGGTACGGTTAACTGATGTCATAACCCTACTACAAAAAAGGGGAATTCACCCGAATATAATAAAAACTATCGAAGAGTTGAACATCAACAACCACACATATGTAAGAGTGGCAAACAAATTAAGCAATAAAATACCTATGACAACCGGAATCAGACAAGGAGACAGCCTAAGCCCAATCTTATTTAAACATCATAATGGATGAAATAATAAACGAAGTAAAGAAAACTGGGAGAGGATATCGATTGGGAGACAAAGAAAATAAAAATAATATGCTACGCCGATGATGCAGTAATCATATCAGAAGACGAAGATAACTTACAGAAACTCCTATATAAGTTCCAACAAACAGCAAAAGTGTTTAATATGCAAATATCTGTAAAGAAAACAAAATCCCTTACAATATCTAAAGAACCGAAAAGATTCAAACTTGCGATTTATGATCAGAGTGTAGAACAAGTGATGTCCTTTAGATATCTAGGGGCAAACATAACAAGTACCAGGAACCTTAAGGAGGAAGTAAAAACTCAAACAATAAAGGCATCATTAATATCAGGGTACTTAAGAGATATAATTTGGAGAAACAAATATATGAGCACCAGGAGCAAAGTAAGAATATACAAAACATGCGTAAGACTGATCATGACGTACGCGATAGAAACCAGAGCGGAGAACACAATAACAAAACGACTCTTAAGAACAACAGAAATGCGAACACTTAGATCGATAATAGGACATACCTTATTTGACCGGAAGAGATGTGAAGAAATAAGGAAATGTGCGAAATACAGGATGTGGTGAGATGGGCAAGGAATAGGAGAAGAGAATGGAGAAACCATGTGGATAGAATGCCAAATGATTGGTTGGCTAAGGTTGCAAAAGAGAAGCGACCAAACACACCTCGACCGCTTAGGAGACCACCAATAAGATGGTATGAGAGCTGGTCTTCATCATCGCAATTGTTTCTGGGAAACCTTTGAAGTGAACACAGGACATGGTCCTAACGTAGGAAGAAGAAGAAGAACAATTTCTCAAACAAGATTATTACGACACATCTCATTTATAAGAAAGAAATATTAAGTTAAAACTTACATCGAAATGGTCTTTACAGAAATAAATTGAAGAATTTGAAGAAATAACTGCTGGGTCTCGCCATACAAGAGTTGGCCACTTATTTATTGTTGTTTTCTTGTTTGGAACGTAAACAAATAAATTTTTAGGAGTTTTCTTCGATGAGTTTTTACACTGAGGGACCGCAGACCACTTATACACTTTAGAATTCATTTTTAAACACACAAAATAACAAAGTTATTGTATAGACACTGTATACTTTACTGTTGTTGACATGACGTGACGAGCAGACGCCATAACACCAGCGAGCGTTTTGGAGTGAAATTCAAAATTAGTTTAAAAAAGGCCAATTTTATGGTAGGAAACCTGTAATTTCTCCAAAAATATATATTTTTTCGGAAATAGTAGTTCCGTAAAACCATCGTGGAATAGTTTTTCAAAATTAGTCATCATGCCTATTGCTTTCGCCGGCGCCTTCTGTGGACGGGATTTTCCATAAGAAAATTTGGGCTAATCCTTCTACCACCGAACACCACCATGATGAAGGAAGACTCTTAGCTAAATAAACACTTTATAATGTTGGTAATTGACTTCAACATGAACACTCTAAAAGGTACATGTATACTTCAAAAATAACGCCATAAAAAATAGTTACTAGTTTTTCTACATAAAGTTATTGACTATAAAAGGCCTACCCTTTTAACTTGCTTATTGGAACAGTTGAAAAGAAATGTTAATTGCAACAGTTTATAGTGTTTTTCATGAATTTTTTACTTTAAACTTTATATTTTTAACTCCTTGTCTATTTTTTCTTAGTTTAATATACCTCCTGATTTTAAAAAGATAACTTATAGTTTTTCAGGCCATATTGATAGAATCAGCATTGGTGGTTACAAATCGCGAGCACGTAATATACAGGTATATCCTCAGATAGTCAAGTGGTATTTATGGCAATTAAGATGGCGGATAAACTCGATAGACTCGGTATCGTTATCTATTTCTAGGGACCTGAACCAGCATTAGGTACAACCAAACAATAGATGAGGCCAATACTCAAGGAATGGATCGATCAATCCTCAAGCGAGTGATGGTTTAGAAAAAGAAGGTATAAACAGGCCAAAGATTTTTTATCGTGGCATGGAAGGGCATAGCTTGAACAACTCTTCAGGAATAGTAGACGTTTCCTATATCCTCTTGTCTCTTCACAAGACACTGTAGGCTCTATTAAGTATCGAAGATGACTCAACATGCTCAAGTTGTCTAGAGGAAGAACAAACACCACTTCACATTATCTGAACAAGAGTTTTTTCGAACAGCGATACTCCGAAGGAAGAAAGTCAACCTCCGTCATTTATAGATAAGTCGGAGAAGCAGAGACCGTGGTGGTTGGGGTGTCAAGTAAAATATTCCCAGTGTTGGCTAGGCGTTGAGTCCTACCATAGAAACCACTAGGCCGTGGTCTGGATTCCACGTTAAACTCTGTATTTCATCTAGCTAGCATTACCTAGATATTTAATAAGTTATAAGCCGTCCAAAACCATACTTTACAAAATTACAATATCAAAGCTATACTACGCTTACAAATTTAAAGAAAGCAATATAATAAATATATAACTGTTGATTTACAAATCGATAAATTTAGATCTAAGTTCAAGAGAATTATAAAGCTAGTATCGTGTATAAAAATAATTTAATTGTAGCGTGGATCATCCTCTGCAACTTATCATCATAAATTTAATGTTTGAGTTGTTACGGGAATTATGAATATTCTAATTTAGATCTTCTAGAAATAAAATCTCATCGCGATAAAGCAATAAACAAGGATTTCCCGCGGTAATCTCTGAGCACAATCTAATAAAACCGGAGGAAAATATACTAGAAATTAATTCATAAGATTAAAATGGTTATAACTCTGGATTATTATAACACTCAGTGGCGTGCGTTGCTTGCTAAAAATTGGAGTAAGTTGGAGGTGAGTATCAACGACTTTGTGTCAATATCAAGGACATTTTATATAAAGACTACGTATGTTATTTTTAGAGTCGTTTGTCACAAAATCAAATGAATATTTAAAACTTCAGTAAGTACGGTAAGGACAAGTAAAAAACATTGAACTAAATTGCAAACATAGCCTATGCAAAAATTTACCTTATTCTTATTCCACGAAGTACCGTAAGACTAACCACGAGCTTTTTTATAGCAGAGACTGATTTGAATGCCAGTGTTGCCACTTATATATATTAATTTTATTATCCGGTCTTAGTTGGTCATATTAAAATACAAATTTTGAAGCTATGTGCCTGTTAGTTATAAAGATAATATTGTTTGTTATTTTCTCAGTTAGTAAAAATTACGTATTTCATTAGCTTAGACTTGATATGATAATATGAAAGCCGATAACCCAAAAAAATCTTGCAAATTTTTGGATGGTTGGCAACTCTAGAAATTTGACAAATTCGTTATGAATCGGTGTAATAGTTTTAGGGGTAAGTTAGGGCTTGGTAGACAACTTTTACTTTCCTAATAATACATTCCATTTTAAAGCTAAAAAATAATAACTAATAATATCCGCATCATGCAAAGAAGAGCAGGAAGTAATAAAACTTAATAATTTTAGTATTGGAGTAAATAGAAAGAACATAATGTTATAAATTCACAAGCTGCAGTATCTTCAAAAAATATTCTTTTGCATAAGCATGGTCACTCAGTTTGATAGGCATTAACTTTGAAGAACATTTAATTACCAGCAAATAAATTATATCAGAAGCGCGGAGAATTAATCATAATGGGAGGCTGTATACTGCCTCGATGTTTAGAAGAGCTCTACGCTTAAGTATACTTATCTGAATTTAGCATATAAAAATATTTTTAAATAACATTAGTTGCAAAAAAAAAAATTTCCCAATATAATCTCTACTGAACTCAACACATTTGGTTCAGCGAGATTCAAGTTTTTTTATTCCCGCAGAAAAAAACTTTTGAAATGTGCATACTCCTCGTTTATAGTACAAATAACCTTTTTTTGGGGGATAGGAAACAAAAAAGTCACTTGGGGACTAATCTGGGAAATAAGGTGGGCAGGGAACTATTTGGAAATCTAGCTTGTGCACTCTTGCCATTGCAACTGCCGATGCAGCGTAGCAGGTACATTACACTAGTGGAGAAGTACTTTTTTGCGCGAGTTATGGAGCTAAGCATTTCCATATTGTTTACTAGATATTAAGATGGCTATAGTAGTTTAACCCTAACTCTCTTTTAATTATTGATACAATAAAACCACATTTCCTTAATTACCATTTAATTATAGGAATAGTAAAGTACTTATTTTTGTAAATAGTTCTCACAGTAAGTTAAGACAGTTAAGTTAGGCAACAACTTTTCTTCTTCTCAATCATAGCTCGAGCTTATCTTGGTCGCTTCAGGTCACTGTTCTACTCTTTTCCAAAGAGTCAATCACGATGATACATTGTGAGTCCCAAAAAACAGTTGCCATCACTTTTGCCACCGACAAAACGATGCACTTTCACCTTCGCCAGTCTACTTACTAATCTGATAGCCATTTTATCTCCAGAGTATAATAGTGGATCTACGTTTAGTTCATAGTCACAAAACAATCCCAGAAGTCTTTTGGATTACGGACGTTTATAGGTCTGAAGTCAACAAACGTGGCACCCAGGGCTCACTCACCATTTTTATTTTAAGAACTTCATGCACTATACTATATACCTGTTCATATGAAGTCTCTACCATCTCCGTAATCCCACTAAGCTTAATGCGAATATCTTCCATTGCGATTCCATCAATTCTATCGACTATTTCTTTAAAAGAAACCTCAATTGGGTATCCTGAACATGCAACATCTACAGTGCTTATACGGACATGTTTAAATTTATTTATCCAATAATAAATGGCCTTGCTTGCTGGTGCAGATTCCTCATCAACTTTCTTCAGATCAAGTTCTAACTGGGCTACAGTCCAATTTTTTAAATAAAAATGTTTTATCACTGCATGATATTTAGTTTTATACATTTAGAGAAACGTATAACCCCGCCCACTTACAGAAGCTGTCAACAAATAACCGCGTGTTATATCTGTTTAACACTTTAAACACAACCGTTACAAGAATCATGCTTAACAAGATTCCCGCAATTTCGTAGAAATTTACCAGACTTATCAATCCGCTATCGCATTTCGTTAATAGAAACAAGTATGAGTATTAATGCAAAATATTGATACAATGATGTCAGGCGTGTATGAAATGAAATGTAACAATTATGATGGTACATAAAAAAAATGAGTACATCGTTATATGAAAGATTAAAGGAATAATTAATTTATAGGCAATTAGAAAAAACAGGTTTGCTGAGCATTGTATAGATTTCAACAATTTTTTCAATAATGTACACCATAACTGTAGACAAAATAAAATAATAAACTTGGAAACCATAGAAATTCAAAAGGTCCAAAAATGTAAAAAATAACACAACAACACATAGTAAAAAAAATGCAGTTGCTGTAGATACTAGTTTGATGCGTAGTATATACGTTCAGGTTGTCAGGATTTCCTTTGTCTATTTATAGTGAATTTTTGAAAAAGAGATGACGGACAAAAATTGTGCATTTAGTAAAATCGAATATTGATCGATAATAAAGTCAGTCTTTAAAAGGATAGTCCATTAAAGAAACAACGACAAGTTTAATATATTAAAAGAATAATGTCTTTCCTACGGCGCTATCAAAAATTAAATTGAGAATTTCAAACGAGGAAGAACCGACATCAGTACTGGAAGACCAGTTTCTGTGTCTACCTGAGCAAATGTTGAGGCTGTGTTTGAAATGATTTTCGGCAATTGGGGAATTGGGCTGAGGCGTGTAGCAGAGACTCTGAATATTTCATACGCAAGAATTTTTCACATTTTCCTTTCTGATTAATGAATCCCTAAATGTCTGAATGCAGATCAAAAATGATACATAGTCACGATATTTCGGATCGAGTGGTGTCTGTCGGCAAAACGTGATCCCGGGATTATAATGCCGAGATAAAGAAACTGTCTAAGGATTCGTAACATTCAGGATCACGTTGCTCCAAGAAGTTTGGCTTGCAAAACTCAGCAAGCAAAGTTCTTGATTCCGTTTTTTGGAACAAAAATACTTCTTACAAATTACTTGGAATATGGCAAAGCAGTGACTATACAATACCAATTTTTATTATTAACTCAGCTTCGTAATAAAATTGTGAAAAAAAAAGAAAAATTGTGTAAAGGGGTGCCTGCATAAAAATCGCTGTCAGTTTAGCAAAAAATAAATGAATTGGAGTTTGAACTGACCTATCACCAAAACTGAAAAAACATTTGAAAGGACACAATTTTTGTTTAATTGAAGAAATAATAAATGTTGTCGAAGACTGGCAAAGACCGTTGCATTAAGTGTATAAAGTTGAAAGGAGATTGGATTCAATTAATAATATTTGTTTTTGAGATCTGCTTTCTTTTTGTGCTAGGCTAGAACCATGTCTTCTTGACATGTCTATGCATACTTCGTTGCCATTCTTTTCATTGTTTTCGCTAGTATCTATTGCTATTACTTTATATTGACAAAGTAACTTTTTCCTTTTAAGTTTAATAATCAATCACAGAAAATTTTCCCATGTTGATACTTATGAAGTTTTATATTCATTACCGATTCAGTTTCATCCAATTTTACGGTATATCTTTGTATAGTAAATTTATTTTTTACGCATCCTAATAAAAAATTCCAGGTAGTTTAAGTATCGTCTCCGCGAAATCTTCCCCGCATATGTTTAAATAATATTAACTGGTCTTTGGTTAGAATTCCACAAATTAAAAAAATAACGCAAAATTTAAATCCAGCATTCCAATTGAGCCACATTTTATATTCATATTGAAGGGCCTACTTAACAGTACAATATATATGAAAAATGCCCAAAGAAGGTTAAAAGTTGGTATAATTCGGTTTTTATTGTCTGATATATCTTAAGGAAATTTCTTGACGTTAATAATGACAATGTATATTAAAAATGTAAAAAAAAACATTAATTTGTCCCAGATTTAGTGGCCTAATTCGCAGATTGAAACGAATGTGCAAACTTGGTTGTTGAAATTTAATAATAATAACGGCCTACGTGTTAGTTTACGTTTATGATTAGTTTTTGTGGTATTTTTAGAACTTATAATGTTTATGTATAAAAGCTGAATTAAATAAAAAACTCAAAGAAAAAAAATGCCAACACTAAAAAAAAACTGGAAGCCGTGTCCTATACATGTGGCGAAATATCAGTAAACCACTCAAATATTTGCCATTTTCTAAAATAATACAATAACAGAAATGGAATGATGAATAATTCACAATTATTTTATTTAATCAGGCAAGTTAGTATTTGGGAGTTTATTGGATGACGGTTCATAAATTTTACTTTTGCCTTAAATATACGGGAGGTCTAAAAATAATGGACAAGCCAAGTAAACCATATATCAAATACCAAAAACCAATCGTCCGGTATCTCGCAAGTACATTCGCTACAACTGCATTTAAAAAACTATATCGCAAGCGATCTTAGTAGCCACTAAACTTCAATGCCAATATATTTTTCTGCCTTTTTATTTAATATTTAAACACGTTTACAACATTTCCTTGTTTCCTTTCAAATTTTTTTTTAATTATCAACCACACTAGCTCGTTAAATTGCCAATTACACTGTACCCTACGCAAACACCTCTCACGAGGGACGCAAGCGACACGGCTTAATTGGTCAGGTCAACACAATACACTATAATATGCTTTTTGTATTTTATCGCTCTAAATATATGACTCAAATATCAAAATAGAAACATCAATAAAATAAATTAGACTACAACATGTCGGTCATTTCTGAATTTCCGTGGTCGTATTCTTTTACGTCTATCTGGTAGCATCAAATAAATATATTTTTTTAATATTTTCAAATAAAATATTCTTACGAGGTTATCTTTTTAATTCTATTCTAGCTATGACTGTTTCCATCGTCTTCATTTTACTTCTAATATTTTCACTTCTTGCTTTTTCTCTTTTTAATACAACAGCATATTTTTGAAGATAGTCTATTTTAGAGGTTATTAATTTAGCCTATTTACCCTCTATTATCTCCAGTACTTCACGTCCTCATGTCAGTATCTTTTTGATCGTCGCAGTTCCAATATATTTTTTCTATTACCTAATCATATATTTTTACCATACCAAACTGTTTGGTGCCCCAATTACTTATTTTGCATTTTCACTTTTTTACCTTATCTTTTACTTGTCTATATTGGTTTCATCAACAATACATCTACAAAATATTTATATTTCTCTACCTGATTTAAATAGCCATTTTACACTAATAAAAATTAAATTTCTTAGTCTACAACTTAATAGTAGGTTTTTTCGTGCTAAGTTGTAGACCAGATTGCTAATATTTACTATACAACCTTATTAATATAACTTTCAAGTCAGCTGCGTCTTGGGTTGGAACTACTTGATCATCAAAACTAAGGGTAAATTAATCATGATTTGTGATTGAAATGGATCTTACAATGTGTACTCGAACAATTGTGCACACTGAACTAAGAGATAATATTTATTTTATAGGATTGACATCACCCAAAAAATGAATTAGTTATCACCTAGATGGTCCTGTTAGGTACAATTTATCCCATACTATCGACGTTACCCTATATAATTATTATAGCTGAGGCTTAACAAGCCAATTAAAAGACAAAAATCGTTTCAGAATTAAGACTTGAAAAACTGTAAAAATCACCTTTTACTGCATTAAATAGTTACTTTATCAAAAATACTTTCGCGGACTATTGTTCTAAGAGAGACCTTTTCATTTACTTTTTCAAATTCATGTGAAAACTTTCCAGTTTTTTTTTTATTATTTTTCCCATGCGTAAATAACACACATATTTTCTTATAATATGGGGTAGGTACTCGGAAATTTACTATATTCATTTTACCCGCATTCCCCCTGAAAGTAAAACCTCTATATTAGATTACACTGCATATATATGTTTTTATAAGAAGCGAGCAAAAGCGTATATCAAACACCACTATAAATTCATATTTTTACCAGAGGGGTAAGTTTGAACTGAGGTTTTCATATTCGGCGATATTTCTTCGTATTTACATATCTCATAAAATGCCGCTCTGAAGATCTATGTTGGGAAAAAAACTGATATTTTTTGGAATATTTACACGAGATGAGGTAGTTGAAATCCACGTGCTCGAATAAAATGGAGCAAAATTTCTTATCTTAAATCTTTCTGCATTTTATATTTTCTATATTGCCTCTATTGTATTGAGATGTCACCAAGAAAAAGAATTTGGCATAAAGACAAAATAAAAATATTGATAAGAGAATAACATAATGTGAAATCAAATAAAAATGATTTTATTGGAAAAGTAGTATTTATTTTAATTTGGGAGCTGTTAGGTTATACTTATCTCTATACTGTATAAATCAATAGTATAAGACGACCTAAGCTCATTAATTAATTTTACCAGGCCATACATCAGACCAAGTGATCCTTCACAGAAGCCACTGATCCTAAATAAGTGAAATCAGGTGTGTGACAGGAGTAATTACTAAATGCAGTCGTTATACTATCCGTGTTATTAAAACCCGTATTGGTCAACAACTAGGTTGTGATATCATTTTTTCAGTTAACACACTCCTTGTTCGATTTATTCAATGATTTTTAAGCATTTTTTGTTAATAAGGCCCTTATGGTAAATAGTGATTGCCTATCACAATTTTTCAATAAAAGAACCAAACTTCTTTTAATTTTTTAGGGATTTTTAAACAGTTTTCAGGTCTTCCTACATGGTAAGCCGTTTTGATCGGAAACTGCCGATTTACTATCAACCACGTTTTCAACTGAACGGTAAAGGCTACTTCTTCGATTACTCCGGGGATTTTTTACCTAATTTTCACAATTTTTCTGCTTTAGTCCCCGAAGAAGTGACTGTTGCGAAAAATAATTACAATCAAATTATCGATATAGTTGAAAGATTAAGAAAGGAAAGCGCCTCTAGTTCTGTTTCTGTGAGAACAAATAGAAAAAATCTTTTAGGGAAAAAAAGGAAATATTAACTGCACAACTACTCAAGTAATAAGTTGAAAAAATATTTGCAGTTTTTCATCAAAATTCACGTACTTTACAAATAAGTTCCTGCGGCTCTACCCATGCGAATTACACGAATTGCACTGCTAAAGTTATAAAGGACATAAAAAATCACAGATATCCCATTTTACTTACCTACTACTAACCCAGACCAACTTTCCGGCGTTCCATATTTACAATAAGAATATGTAAACAAATGTAACTCCCAGCAAAGTATGAGCGAGCAAAAGGCCTTTGTCGAGAAGATAAACCAGGCTATTGTATCTACAGGGTCTCGTCGATTGTTAAACATAAATTTGAAAAATCGTACCGGTACAGTGGAAAAATGGAATGGTAAGCGTTTTACAAATGCCAGAACTCTATCGACTAAGTAATCGTCGGAAGAGAATTTATTTCGTTCTCCTGATGCATTTGTAGATTAAGGAACTGGACTGATAGATGTGGGCCAGAAGAAGGAAATACGTGTTACTAAGACACACATTATGTTTATCTAAACAACAAAAAACGTGGTAACATCAAAAAAATAAAGAGGCTGGTTGACGCTGTCCATGTTTCTAGTTTGGGAGTTTAGCAGAACAGAAATAGTATTTTTGGGAAAGTCAAATATTTTTTATTTGAAAAGTGATCTTTACAGTATTTTGGAAACAGCCACGGAGTTCGATAATTTTTGCCATTTCTACGCTTCAAAGAAAAGCGCGTTTAAAATTTTTTAGTTCCCTGGCATGTAAATGATAAAGTTCTAACATTTTTTAGGAAAAACGTTCTTAACTTTTAAAATCTGATATAATATTGTAGTTGATTTTCTATTTTTATTTTAGTATCATAAGTACATAATTTCGAATTTCTTTAAAATCTTTTAAAAGAAGATCCCTAAAAATTTTTTATTTGAATTAATCATCTTACAAGAAAATATACTTATACCTGTATAACATTAAAACCATTAGTAGCAAATTAATTATTGAAAGTTGCCGAAAGATAAAAGTTAAGGTATCATTTAAAACTTTATTAATCGTAAGGTGTTAATTGATACAGTTTTCCAGTTAAGGGGCCTAATAAAAACTTACTCAGACTGATAACGAGCTAGTCTACAATTTCCTTATAAGAAATTACTATTTTATTTGAATGTGAATAACAATAGATTTATTAACAGAATGAGGAAGTTCGTAATTGGAGAGATTATATATATATATATATATATATATATATATATATATATATATATATATATATATATATATATATATTTAAAAATTTATATATATATATATATATATATATATATATATATATATATATATATATATGTATATATATGTAGTAGTAGTTTTTCGGGTATCCCGTGTTAGCTTAAAGTCCCTTGATAGACGGTTTCGCTGACGTTTCGATGGAATCTCATCCATCTTTTTCAAAGCGTTGATCACTGGTCGGTGTCTTGGCGTTGAATGTCGAGACTGGCTCCGAGGGCGCTGGTTTTATTTGCTCGGGGCGTGGCTCTATTGGTCGGACGGATCTGATTTGAAAGTAAAACGTTTCGAAGGAGCTTGGTTTCTTGTTGCAAATGTTCCTTGTCTGTTAGGGTTTCTGATCGGCGAGCTAAGGTTTGGCAACGGAGAAGAGTTGGGCTGGGTGATGATGTGGGCTGGCATTTAAATATCTGTTTGTATGTGTCGGTTTTCTATATACTGAGTGAGACAAAGAACCATCTAATTTTCTTTGAAGCAAGACTTTAAGCTAATACGGGATACCCGAAAAACCACTACTACATTTCACACCCGTGAGAACATTCGTCAAAACATATATATATATTATTGTATATATATATATATATATATATATATATATATATATATATATAAATATATATATATATATATATATATATATATATATATGTATATATATATATATATATATATATATATATATATATATATATATATATATATATATATATATATATATATGTATTTTTTTAATGGGCCTAGCACACGTGCTGCAGGGAAATCCCTAAAGCACTACAGTAGCGACAGGTGTGCGGAAAAAACAGTTCACGTTGTTCTTGAATCGCTGTAAATTGTACTCGGTCCGAAACACAGTCCTAGGCAAATTATTCTGGAGGGATGAGGTTCTCCATACAAAAGACTGCTTGAAAAGGGTTGGACGAGAAGTTGAACCTTATACGGGTGTGACGTATTAGCGCTACGTATTTTTAGCATGCACCGCTTTGGTAGGAATTAAGAGGGCTACATTCATCGAACACTTTCTATGAAAATAATTGTAGAATATACGCAAGTCGTCAACCTTTCGTCGATGTTCCAACGAATCAAGGTTGCTGCCAGTTCCGAGTCTCCAATCAGGCGAGCAGCTCTCTTCTGAATAGAATTCAACAAATGCAGTGTGTTTGTGAGCAGAGCCCCAAATATAGGAGCAGTATTCCATCGTTGGTCGAATTTGAGTTTTATACAGAATTAACAGTTGTTTTGGACTGTAAAGCTTTCTAGTTCGAAACAATATTCCCAGCTTTTGAGAAGTTCTATACTTGTAACATATTAATGCCAAGACATATTGGCTCCCAAATTAACGCCCAGCAAATTGAGTAAGGATGTTAGATGAACGGAGTGCCTCTTACATAAGTATGTCAGATTCAGCAAAACTAACTTTTTTAGAAAAACTACTGCCTGGGTTTTTGTAGCGTTAAATTCTACTTGGTTACTATCAACCCAAGATAGAATTTCTTCCAGGTCTTTGTCAAATTGAACGATTTCCTGCTGTCTGCGGATATTTGCGTGAGTAGCTGATGTTCGAGCGTTCAAAGTGAATGATGAGATAAGCGCACTGTCATCTGCAAAGCTGTAGATTAGATTTCTAGTCTTTTCCAGAAGATCGTTAATGTAAATGAGAAAGAGAGTAGGAGAGAGTATGGAGCCATGGGGTACACCAGCGCTGATAGAGAAGGCGTTAGAAAGAAATTCGTGGACTGCCATTTGCAAAGAACGCTCTTTGAGGAAACTCGAGAGCCATAAACAAAACTTTTCAAACATACCAGAAGTGTGTAGCTTAGCCAACATTCCATCGTGCCAAACACGGTCGAATGCCTTGGATATATCAAGAGCAACCGCTCAAGATTCTCCACAGTGTTCAATTGCGTTGCGTATTGAAGGCAGTGCGACTGGTCGGTAGTTGTTTGGCAGGGTCTTCTTGCCTTTTTTGGATAACGGCTAAAGTGTGACTCATTTCCAGCAGGAAGGATATATTACCTTTCTATAGGATAGATTGAAAAGTCTACAGAAAACTGGTGTCAGTTCCCTTGCGCAGTTTTTTGAGTACTATAGCAGGTATTCCTTAAGCGCCCGAAGTTTTTCTGGTGTCTAGCTTCATTAAAATACGTTTTATGATACGATGTCTGAAGACAATATCGGGCATCTTGACTGCAATATGGGAATAGTGGTGGTGGAGTTCAGCCATTAAGTTCGCTTTCTCAACAGCCGTTGTTGCAGCAGAATTATCTGGCCGTGTGAGTGGTGATATAATGAATTTTGTGAAATTTTGACTAACTGCCTTAGCGACTGACGAAAAGGACCTGGAATTGTTGGGGCAGGCAAGGAGTTTGTTTCTAATTCGTTAATTGTGAGCCTCCTTGGTTTCGTCGATAATTTGTTGCAGCTGTTCAGGGCACGAATAAAGATGTTATGCGTATATTGAAACGGGTGGCTCGTGGTGTCATGTAGAAAGAAGCACATTCATTACTTTTCTTTAATTTGAAAATTTTTGAAGAATTTAAAGACAATACTGAATTTTCTTGCCAAACCAAACCACACCTGGAAGGCCGCCATTGTACAAAATAGATCAAGCACAGGCGCATTGTTGCTGTTCATACAAAAGCCTTACGCTAACAATCTGCCATACTGTTTAGCTGTTTTGTTTATCAGTGGTAAAACAATATCTTCGTTTCATTAATTCCATTCATTTCATCGTATTTTTAAGCCTCGTTTTTACTATATTTTTGAAATCCGCTATTTAAGGTGAATTTTCTGCAATCGTTTTGGTACAAGGACGCGCCAGTTGCAATATATGTAGTAATTTCCATAACACATATAAAGGTCAGAAATTCAGTTCGTCCTATATTCCCTCATTACTGAGCTACAGCCCCACAAAGAGAGCAGCCAGGAAATTGTTATTTATAATTTGAGAGTAGTTTGGAATTTAAGTACTATTTTAAACTGCATGCAATGATTCGTACCTTTATGTTAAACTTGTCGACTTTAAAAGTAGGGAAAGGCGGGTAAAAACAGACTCTCTTATATTTTGTACATTGAAACTAATATTTTTCTATGTCAAATTATAAACAGTAAATTTTTTTTACGAAAAAAAGGTATCCTCTACTGAATACGATTGGATGAGCCGTTTTCGATATATACTGATTTAAGCAGTACCTTGCAGAACAAATAATCGCACATTATCACACGTAATGTTAATTATGTTTCTTTTTACTAAAGAATTATAATTAGTGAAAAGGAACATAACTAGCAATATTCATAAAAAAAATTTATTGAACGAGATTAATAAAACGTCTTGTGTAATAATATGGGTTTTTTACCGTGCAAAGTAATCTATAAATCAGTTTATTTCGAAAACAGCTAATTCAGTCATATTTAATAAATAGTACCTTTTTTCCTGAAAAATAAAAAAAATATTTAGTTTTTATAATTTGAAATAGAAAAATACAAATTTCATTGTACAAAAAAGTTAGAACTATGTTTACCCACGAACAAAACAAAATACGATTTTTGTTGAATCCATATAAAATTTTGTATACTACCATACAATGTAATTTCAAGTACTTTTTCATAATAAATATTTTTAATGTTTTAACAAACAGAGGGGCTTTTGAATTTTAAATTTTAGGAAAATCAAATTTTCCGCCAAACGGCAATCGGCACTGCGAAACCATTCTTTGGGGTTTAAATGATGCAGAATCTATATATATATATATATATATATATATATATATATATATATATATATATATATATATATATATATACATATACATATGCATTATATATATATATATATATATATATATATATATATATATATATATATATATATATATATATATATATATATATATATATACATATACATATGCATTATATATATATATATATATATATATATATATATATATATATATATATATATACGAGGCTGGTTTGAAAAGGCCGTGCAAAGTCCGAGAGATGGCACTACCGGCGCGTATCGAGGTCATGTTTAGTTAGTAGCATCTCTTGAATGAACGCACACCAAGTTTCAGCCATATTGGTCTATTTATTTGTGTTTGGCATTCGTGTGAATCAAGGAAGTCGAGTGATTTTCAAGAAATGGACGAAAAAGAATTTCGTGTGGTGATTAAACATTACTTTATGAAAGGCAAAACGCCTCAGGAGACTAAAGAGAAGCTTGATAAACATTATGGTGACTCTGTACCTTCGATTAGAACAGTTTATAAGTGATTTCAAAATTTTCGGACTGGCCTTATGGGCACAAGTGACGCTGAACGTTCTGGACGGCCTGTG
>CM032449.1:163756861-163786861 GCA_019049505.1 Pachyrhynchus sulphureomaculatus | reverse complement strand
TTTTTGATTTTTCGCGAAAAGTAAACGTTCGGTGTTCATTTTAAAAAAAATTTGTAATAATTAATTTACACAGACGCTTATGACAGATCCAAAAATGCACCTCAAATTTAATTGCTGAAAAAAGCCGCCAGATGTCGTATTGAATAGGTACGATCCCAATAGGGAAATATATATATATATATATATATATATATATATATATATATATATATATATATATATATATATATACTATATTAAAATTCCGTTCGTCTAACAATTATCATACCACCTTAAAACAAAAAATGCAACATCTATCTTAAAAGAGCCAGCCAGGCATTTCTGCGAGAACAAATCCGGGAAAAACGAAGACAGATTAACATCACAGAGACCGAGACCTTCTACCTACATCTACAACTGAGCAACCATATACACGCTTTGCTATGGTCTGATATTGACAAACTTTCATTCTGGCTGGCAGAATCCGATAAAATCGAAAAAACTAAAAAAGAAGCTAGGAAACATCAGAGGAAAAAATACGCTACACACTGATCCACAACTAGATACAAAAAAGTCGTGCATAACCTCTCAACACATCCTCTTACAGACCATGAAAAATCAGTACTAAGCAAAGGTTTCAATTACGCCGTAACACCAAAATCGATCCCAGTTGAAGATATAATCTCAAATGTAGAGGTTGACCTAGAGACCATGCCCGAAAAGAATGCTGAAAGAATAAGACAAGATATCACTCAAATTCTGAGAACAAGCAGACCTCCTAAGGCAAACCTCAAATTTAATGAAGCACTCAAGAAAAACAAAAACATCACCATATTACCAACAGACAAGGGCAATGCCACAGTAGTCCTAAATACCGAAGACTACATGACAAAAATGGAAACTATTCTACAAGACGACACCTACAAGCCAGTTACCAGGGACCCTACAGCATTTCTGGAGAAAACTACAAAGGCCAAGATAAAAGCTGCAAACTTGGGACCAGAGGTTGAAAGACTCATAATTCCAAGAGAGAAATCAAGCCGATGCCTAAAAATTGTATGGCCTAGATACACAAACTCAACGTCCCCCTTAGACACATTGTTAGCGCGGTGGCCTCACTACACAAAAACATCTGTCAAAGATCATGTAGCCAACCGTTGAAAATGCTGATTCATACATCAAAAACTCCGAACACCTCACGAACATAATCAGAGACATTCAATTAGAGGAAAATGACATTCGGGCAAGTCTAGAAGTTATTTTACTTTATCCCAGTATTCCCCTGGATGAAGCACTAGATAAAATAGCAATGAACGAGAATTTTCCAGCTCACGTTATCGAACTATCTGAACAATGTCTAAAAAAGCCCTACTTTGTCTTCAACAGTCAGATAAACAAACAAACAGATGGAGCGCCTATGGGATCTTCCCTTTCACCAGTAAAAGCCAATCTATATATGATGTATTTTGAAACAGAGGCCCTTAAAAACTCACCACTCAAACCCAAACTCTGGAAACGACATCTTTATAATTTGGTCCCATGGACGAAATGAATTAGACAACTTCCTGACCTATTTAAATAGAATTCACCACCAGTTTTCACAGTTCACTTTGGAAGTAGAAGAAGGAAAAAGTCATCCTTTCCTTGATGTGGTCATAACTCGGAAAAATAACGTTCAACTTCAACATTCAGTCTACCGGAAGCCCACCCACACTAACAGATATTTAAACGCTGGCTCACACTACCACCCATCCCAAATCCAGTCGGTAGCCACAACGGCGTATCGAAATCATACCGACTCACCAAACCAGACACGAGAGAGCAAGAAATTACACACTAGGGCCCTTAAGCAAAATGGATATATAAAGACCAGTCCATATGGAGAGTATTAGAAAGGCAGCGTCATCCACAGACTGGGACAGAAGAACGAGACCTCAACCACAGTAGAGTCCTATTACCGTATGTGAAAGGAGTTACAGATAGGATTGGAAAAGTCCTAAGAAAACACAACATAGGCACAGCATACAAACCACAAAAACACTCTGCGAGATATCCTGGGTAACCCCAAGGACAAAAAAAAACTGGAAAACCATGGAGTTTACAGCATCCCATGCGGAGACTGCCACAAATTGTACATAGGATAAACAAACAGAAGAATCTCCACCCGGATCCAAGAACATAAAATAAGTATCAAAAACAAACAAACAACATCAGCTCTTTTTCAGCATCATCATGATACTGGTCACAACATCAATTTTGAGGATTCTAAACAAATAGCCTCGATTTCATATTATAAAACACGCATAGTCAGAGAAGCCTTTGAAATCGAAAAGACTGGAGTGCTAAATAAGCCAGATGAGCATAGCGCCGGAACCCGTAATTACCACCCAGCCAGCAAACACCGATGCTTGGACGAACACTTCCAACCCCCCACCTATAATCTGCGTAGACGCAGCCCTATAAAAGATGGCGACCGCTTGTCGGTTTCTCAGTTGCTTCGAGCGGCGGCGGGGGGGATTGCGGTGTCAAATGAGATTTTGGCGAAACGTCGGACAAATTCATTATTAGAAGAACGGATTGAAACCCGGAATTTTAATATATTACATTCCACCATCCGTGAAATCCTCTATTGTAACATATATATATATATATATATATATATATATATATATATATATATATATATATATATATATATATATATATATATATTTATATATATTTAGATAGAGACAGAGAGAGAAATAAATATGCCTAATATCAACTAACTATATATTTAACAGACCTTTGTAAGATTTTGTAACTTATAGTGCTACTCGTGTAGTTCACGAAGGCGGATCACACCTTTTATTCAAATTTTCTTGTCTTTTCTTACTTTCTAGAACTATATTATATATTACCGTTTCACTGGGGAAATTGAATTCAGCAGATACTTTGCAATTCGGCAATGTCAGTGTGTAATCAAGCCACAGGACTTACCTAAAAAGAGAAAATAGAATTTAATAAATAAATGGAAAAAATAAATAAAACACTTTTCAGCTAGAGCTAATTGATACACTAAATATTAATTATTAAGAGGTACTTAGTCTCGCCTATCACAAATTTCGTCCTTAAATGAAAAATTATTATTTCTTCTTAATATTGGTTAAAATTATATATTTTTATAAAGCTAAATTAAAATTTATTAATTTAATTTAATATTTCATTTAAGTATTTAAATTATTATTATACAAAACAGAATAAAAATAAAAACATGGCTCTAATGGAATCAAAACTAAAATGTGTTTTTAATTGAATTTATTTCAGTTTAAATAAATTTACTTTATAGTAATCGTATTTTATTTGACCAGACATAAATTTCAATGTATTTTTAATAAAATTTAACGCAAAAATACATATTGTCCCTAAGTAATTGACATATTAAAATTAGCGAATTACACAGGCACACAAAATAAAAATTTTTCCGAGATGACTGACCTCCCTACCCCCCTGTATGTTTGGCTGCTGAATACGATCCCGATGTTGGATTTAGCCCATCACATCACAGTTTTTTTCTAACCTCAAAAAGAGGTCAATAAAAAAATTCTGTCCGATATGACTGACACCCTACCCCCTTGTAATTTTGACTGCTGAACACGATTCTGATACTGGATTTTCCTCATCACATCACAGTGTTTTTTTAACCTCAGAAAGAGGTAAAAAAAAACTTCTGTCCGAGATGACTGATTCCCCCCTTCCCCCGTATTTTTGGCCGCTGAACACGATCCCGATGTTGGATTTGCCCCATTAAAATACAGTAACCTAACCTCAAAAAGAGGTAAAAAATCCACGAATTCCACATGTCATATTCCGCAATATGGGTACGGGTTTACAGCGACTGAAAATTGTTTCAGATGACATTCATGTTGCGATACGAGCTATCAAAATCAATATTTAGTTCCTGTTCAGCTACTTCGAGTTCATAGGAATACAGGTGAAAACATATTTTAATACAGATTTTCAATTTCTGCTGACCCATATTCACTTGGTGCAAAATGACATGAGCGATTTCCGGATTTCATGAAGTTTTTTTGAGGTCACTAGGAAACTGTGACCCTCCAGGCGAAACTGAACTTTTCTATCTTCTTCAGAGACTTGAACTGCATTGGAATGGAGATGAGAATATGTCGAATCATACCATGTTAATCACATATCCCGTATCAGCGTTCTGGAAAAGGATATGTGCAATTTTTAGGTTTTCTACAAATTTCGGGGCAATTTATCGCCTAATGCATCATATTCTCTACTGAGTCAGGATTCAGTGTCTCGAAGTACATCAGAATGACCAGTTTCAGTTTCTGTAAACCCGTACCCACATTACGGAATATGACATGTGGAATTCGTAGAGTTTTGACTTCTTTTTGAGGTTAGAAAAAAACTATGATGTGATGGAGCAAATCCAACAACGGGATCGTGTTCAGCGGCCAAAAATACAACAGGGGGGTTGGTCATCTCGGACAAAACTTTTTTTTTTATGTCCCTCTGTGTTTACAACAAATTATATTTGAGTATATGCATATATACATATATACATATATATATATATATATATATATATATATATATATATATATATATTATATACATATATATATATATATATATATATATATATATATATATATATATATAAATATACATATATATACATATATATATATATATATATATATATATATATATATATATATATATATATATATATATATATATAACTAGAATATGTGTAATATTTTTACTACGGTTGCTAATTAGAATCTAAAATGTATTATTGATCTAAAAAGTGGTTTTAGCTGAAGTATAAGAAAAACAAATAGGATAAAGCAGCAAGTTGTTAATTTGGTGTTTATAGTAAGAAACATTACACTGTTAAAAATTTAAATGCATTACTAAAAAGTTCAAAATGTAAGATCTGTGTTAATTTACAAACGTTTAAGTGTGTTCACTATCAAAATACGTAAGCGAGAGACATTTTTCTATTTAAAAACAAAAGCTAATCGAACTTTGCATCAAATATGTATGATTCTTAATATGGATACGACTTCACTTTGTTCTTAAATAGATTATAGGTGCATAGTTTTTGACAAATTGAATGATTTAAATAAGGTTGCAATAAATCAAGACGAAAAACAATTGCCGAAATGTCAAAAAACTGTCAAAAATTCAAAATTGTAGTAGGCCGTTGAAATTTGATAAACAGATTTAGAATCACAAAATAAACCATTTTGTCTAATAACTTTTTTTAAAATTTGGCAAAATTATACGTTTTTTTCAAAAATTTTTAGTAAAATGTAATTTTTGACAGGTGACGTCATGCGTAAAAATGACTTACTATACTTTATTTCTGATATTATTTGAAGCACAAATGGATGCCATAACCAGATCTGGGCTAAAGTAATTATTTAAAAGAAAAAATCCCATATGATGAGGACTTAAATTGTCACACTGTATAAACATGGTGTGTCTCAAAGTAAACGGGGCTTTTTCAAAATACCTAACATTGGTGACGCCACCCGTTGGATATGATACATATTGGAATGATACATCTTTCACTGACATTATTGCTAATTTTCATGACAATTGGATAAATAGAAGCTGAGATATTCCACTTAAAGTTACAGTGTATTTTGGCTATCGGTCAAAAATGAACAAAGAACAAAGAGCCAATATTAAGTTTTGGGGGAAAACTTGGTAATTCATTTACCGAAATATATTTGTGAAACTTGTTTATAGTGATGATTATCTAATCTGTATCAGACTGCATGAGTGGTATAAATTTTTAAGGAAGGTCGTAAGGACCTAAAAGTTGATGAACAAGAAATTGTTCGTAAATTTATCTAAAAAGAGCCAAAAACTTCGTTACGATACATGAAAATAGAATTAGGTATATTCAAAGCTTAAATCGATTGGATTTTGACTGGATATTTGGGGCTTGGTGCGCGGTTTGTACCATACAAATTGATTGATGACGAAAAATTGCTACGAATTTAATAACGTAAAGGGTCAAAAAAAGGACAAAAACTTTAAGTATTATATTGTAACTGGCGACGGGACGTGGTGTTTTTAATATGATCCAGAAACCAAGGGCCAGAGCCCTAAATGGGAGCACCCAAATGAAAAAAATCCTAAAAGTCGTTTAGAGAAATCGAAAGGGAAAGCAGTATTCGTTAAAGTTTCTCTCTCTCTCTCTCTATCTCTCTCTCTCTCTCTCTCTCTCTCTCTCTCTATATATATATATATATATATATATATATATATATATATATATATATATATATATATACACATGAACAAACATTATATGGTAAATGTACAAGAGTAATTCGGTAACACATAAAGCAGATAAATAACGATAGTAACTGTTACCGTTTTTAGTTATTAAATATTTATACTAACAAAATATCGTTATTTCAGAGAAAAAAAAAAAACAAATTTATAGTAAGGGTATTTGTATAATTTGGCAGTTATTTTTGTCTATCGAACATGGAAATATTTCAATTGGATCGTAAAATTAGATCCGTACCATAAAAACAATAAAATAAAAACGCAGCACAGGAAATTAATGGAAATGTATAAAATATGTACGTCAGTATTCGGTTTATTGAATTTTTGCATCTCTTCGTAATTTTATGTATACGATACATGGATATTAATAATCTTCGTAGAATTTAACTACTTTTCCTATTAGTAGTGTTGTTTTGTAAAACTGTGTGTTGTACTGCGGACTGAAAACTTCCATAAAATAATAAGAGCGGCTATAAAAAAATCACCGTTTTATTCAAAGTGTACGTTCGTGAAACCGCGGAAGTTTTCTCGATATTGTCTCAATCTTGAAAGCAATCTTGGACTGAGATCGAGTTTTGTAAAAATATTCCGAGACTGAGATCAATTTCAAGACAACCTACTGAACTCTTGAAATTAGTTTGGATAGAAAACACATTTAGTGTACATCTATCAACGCTTGTTGCAGAAGCCCATGCTGAAAAGTATGGAGTGTGTCAATTATAGGAAACATGCGACTTCACTTTATTAAGAATTTTCATATTATGTTTTTTGACTACACAAGTTTTTAATGTTCAATATGGTGCACGTTAATAACACAGCCCCACAAAAAAAAAAGTGGGGTATAATTTTGATGCAATATATCAGATCCGTAGTATTTTTGTCCGCTGATTACGAATCTGACGTCAGAATATCGCCATCACATCTCAATTTTTTTCTAACCTCAAAAAATAGGTAAAAATTAGTAAAAATTAAGAAAAAATATACTACTAAAAAATTGATTCAAGCTTTTTCATGAATCCAAAGATGCATTAATATGTATTCGGACACGCTAAGCTAATATTCATCGGTTGGATTGAGCCATACAGTTCTGTTTTCTTTCTAACCTCAATAAATCAGACAGATATAGTGCTTCTCGAATGCAAAAAACGAATTCAAATTAAAATTCAACCGATCCTTACCAAATTTGGTACACGGGGATTTTTTTGGGTCGCTGATCACGAATCTGAGGTTGGATTTGCAAAATTCAAGATGGCAGATGTTTTCGCGCCATTTCGAACGCCGAGAAAATTCATCGGTCGATTTTCATTCTTCTACCTGCATCCAGGGCACCTCCACGTGGTGACGGTGGGCAACGGTGTTACTCCACTAGCCGGCAGAGTCCCTGGATAACGGCTTAGATGCCGTCATGGCAGGTAGAAGAAAGAGAATTACGATGCAGGGACTCGGAAACCCAGTATCGGCGGTTGGTCAGGGTGGGGAAAGCGGGCCCGCAGCCGTCGTCATCCAGCGACCGTAGCTCTTCATGTGTGGGTGATTTGGCTCATGTAGAGTATAATGCTACAAGAAAACGGTCTCACGGTACAAGAACTTTTCATAAGTGCGATAAAAACAGTGATTCATTTTGTTATATTTGCTGTCAACACGTATTGAGTAAAATGGGGTCACCGATAACGGATAAGATTAAAACCTTATATAAGGATTGTTTTAACATTGAAATACAGTACCAGAATACAGATTGGGTTCCCCACATCATTTGCAGTTCTTGCAAAATAATGTTGTACATCAATAAGAAGGCGATTAAATATTCCAGACCAGCAATATGGAATAGACCATACAGTGAAAAATGATTGCTACTTTTGTATGAATGTTGTATCTAGGCATAACCGAAAAAATAAAAGCACTATTACTTATAACGATATTTCGACAGTAACAAGACCAAATAAACTAATTCCGCCTCCTGAACCACTTGATGCTGATGTTATGGAAACAAATGATTTCACCTTATCAGTTCATGCCGAAAACATTGAGACTGTCGAAAAAGATTCAAACACTGTTACTAATGAATGTTCTAGTGACAACCTATCATATACTAGTGACACAGATAAAGAATTTCTACCATACAACCATAAACCAGCACCAATACTCGTATCACAGTCAGAACTTAGTGATCTAGTCAGAGATTTAGGCTTATCCAAAGATGGTTCAGAGCATCTTGCTTCCTTTTTAAAGAAAAGACATTTACTTAAGCCAGAAGCTAGAATTTCTTATTATAGAAACAGAGATGAAGAATTTCGAAAATATTTCATAATGGACGAGGAATTGTCACTTTCATATTGTACCGATGTAAAAGGTCTAATGGATGAATTTCAAAATAACTCATACGATCCTGAAGAATGGAGACTGTTCATTGATTCTTCTAAACGGAGCATGAAGGTAGTTTTGCTGCATAATACCAAAGTTTACGCTCCCATTCCGATTGCTCATTCCACAGTTATGGAAGAGCAATATGAAAAAAATGAAGCAGCTTTTGATAAAAATAAAATATGCTGATCATAACTGGAAAATTTGTGGAGATCTGAAAATTGTAACAATATTGCTTGGCCAACAGTCAGGGTTTACACTTTATCCCTGTTATAAATGTCTGTGGAATAGCAGAGACAGGGAACGTCATTATAAGAAAAAAATTTGGCCAACAAGAGAATCGTTCACTCCTGGTGAAAATAATGTATTGTTTCCACCATTGGTAGATCCAGGAAAAGTTCTTATTCCCCCGCTTCACATTAAGCTTGGACTTATGAAGCAATTCACGAGAGCATTAGATACAAACGGCCCATGTTTCAAATATTTGCATAAAAAATTTCCGAAATTTTCTGAAGCTAAAATTAAGGCAGGCGTATTTGACGGGCCACAAATAAGAAAATTGTTTCAAGATTCATTATTTGTTACTAAAATGAATAAAGTTGAAAAAGCTGCTTGGCTTAGTTTTAAAGAAGTCACAACAAACTTTTTGGGAAATAATAAAAGTCCTAAGTACAAAGAAATAGTCGAGAAAATGGTAAAAAATTTTCAAACATTAGGTTGCTTAATGAATCTAAAATTACATTTCCTGGACTCCCACATCGATGATTTCCCAGATAATCTTGGTGACTACAGTGAGGAGCAAGGGGAACGTTTTCACCAAGATCTGAAAATCATAGAAAATCGGTATCAAGGACGATGGGATGACCATATGCTAGCGGACTATTGCTGGTCGCTAAAAAGAGAAACAAGTCCTCAAAAGCGTTTGGGCAGAAAGCCTTTGAATATGACATTCGCGGAAAAAAGAACAAGATACAGCCAAAAAAAGGAAAGTTAGGCGCGGGTCTAACCTTCGCAATTCTAGGGCTTAAGGGTCTAGTATTTGAGAGTATATGGTTTAAAAGTCCTGGTTTTGAGTTTATTGAGTCTCATTTTTAAAGTTACAGGGTTATTGAGGTCTATTTTTTGAGGTTACAGGGTGTGGGAGTCTAAGGTTTCAGGGTTTAAGAGTATCAGGTTTGAGGATTCCCAACTATATACCAAATTTGGTAGGAATCGGTTGGTTTTCAAAAATTTTGTCGGCCATTTTGGATTCGCCATTTTGAATTTTGCAAATCCGATCTCAGATTCATGATCAGCAACCCAAAAAAACCCCGTGTACCAAATTTGGTAAGAATCGGTTGAATTTTAATTTGAATTAGTTTTTGCATTCGAGAAGCACTATATCTGTCTGATTTATTGAGGTTAGAAAAGAAAACAGAACTGTATGGCTTAATCCAACCGATGAATATTAGCTTAGCATGCCCGAATACATATTAATACATCTTTGGATTCATGAAAAAGCTTGAATCAATTTTTTTAGGAGTATATTTTTCTTAATTTTTACTAATTTTTACCTATTTTTTGAGGTTAGAAAAAAATTGAGATGTGATGGCGATATTCTGACGTCCGATTCGTGATCAGCGGGAAAAAATACTACGGATCTGATATATCGCATCAAAAGTATACCCCACTTTTTTTTTTGTGGGGGCTGTGATAATTAACATTTAAAATATTGAGTCATAATGGTTGGATTACTTTTTTTAGTCAAATTGAGTGGGTAACACAGAATTAGCGGTTTTTCTTATAGAAATACTTGGCAAATAGCTTTACCTATTTTTTTTAAATTTACGATGGCTACCCTAAAAAACCCTAAAATTATATATGCAGTGGTATTTTTTGCAAAAACAAGTATTAAAAACTGAATTTGACTCTCCCACAATAAAGATTAATAATAAATCACAATTCTTATACCCTGCTTATGTATACAATTTAACATAGTTTTATTTAAAATTAGTTTACTTTCTAACCAAAATAATGCAATTGGTTTTTTTTTGAGGTGCCTCGTAATCACATCTTAGTCTCCTCTACATTTACGTTAATATTGGAAATAAATCAGAAACAATGGGATTTTTAGATTTTTGGACTTAGAAAAAAGTGAAGAGGACATATAACACACTCTATCGAAGATACTTCTCTCCGCTATACGTATATATTTCACTGTAAATATTTTTACTCAAAATTTGTTGATTCATTTAAGTAAGAAAAAGACAAACCCTTTTCCTCTAAAACTCCTTAAAAACTGTTGATGCCTTCCTACTGCAAGTACTATAAATGTGTCAAAATTGAAATCGATATTTCGTTTCGTTCAAGAGAATTAAATTGAAAATAATAAATATTGAATTCTTACATTAAAATACTGGCCAAGTGCAAGTTGGACTTTAAAATAAAAAATTTGGTTACAGAGGTACAAAATGATCAGTGATTTGACAAAACACATCTCAAATGAGTTTTCAACAAAGTTTGTTGCCGATCTATGTTTGTAGCGATAGGGTGGGAGAACAACGATTTTTGGCTATTTTTTTTTTTTCAAATAATATAGAGGAAAGTTTGCGCGAGTATTGCAGTATATATATTTTGGATCACATGTTTTCATCAGCTTTCATTTGATGCCCCACTGGATGACCTTTCAATATTTTTTTTCACTTCAGATTTCACCACCCAAAACTAACCCCGTACGTTAAAATTTAACGTTTAAAACTACTCGGCTCTGATTGGGCTACCAATTCATATATTTTTGTGAAGGTCAACTTTCTACGTCAAATAGTTTCGGAGAAAATCGGGTATGACAGACAGACACCGGAGTAATACCACAAGTGTTCGGTACATAACACTAAATATAGTTAAATCCGAGCAATAAAAATAGATAAAATTGATATCTGAGATTTTCCTTAGTTTTTGTAAAAATTGAAAATAATGAAGAAATAACACACTTTTGAAGTTTTTCTACTTCAAGAAGTATATCTAAAACGATTTACATGAGGTAACCTCTCTGACCTACTTTCACACCCACTTAATCTCTTAACATATATCCTTAACCGTAAATATTACTGCTTAAACTTTGTTTATCATCGCAGCCTAAAACAAAAAAAAACCTCTAAATATACCAAATTTGTTGGCTCTTTTTACGCCTTTCTTCTAATGTGATCATTTAAAAATAATATATTCCATTACTTCTTCAAGTTCGTTCTCTCTCTCTCTCTCTCTCTCTCTCTCTCTCTCTCTCTCTCTCTCTATATATATATATATATATATATATATATATATATATATATATATATATATATATATATATATATATATCAGGTTTTAAATCCTTATTGTATTTAGTTTGAGAGTTATCATGCTAACAAACAAACAGATCGACGAAAATTTTTCGCAATCTGGTGCACTTAAACCGTGAAAAAATGCAAAAATACCGGAATGATATTTTTTCACAAATAGAATATTTTTCTTTAGCAGAAAAGAACAAACCTAAAATTTGGCCTTGGCAGGAAAAGATTACATCAAAGAAAAAAACATTAAAATTGAATGAGTTTACCGAAATTTCTTCAACAAACACAGCCGCATATCTAGAAGCTAAAATACGATAACAACTATTTGTACCTTTTTTAGTGATTAAATATTTATATAACAAAGTGCCCGTTCTCGAGATAAATAAACAAAATTTATCGTATGGATATTTATATAAATCAGCAGTTATTTTTGACGGGAGCTCAAATGTTTCGGTTGTATTTAGGTTTTATTATTACTATTTATTTCAACAACCTTTGTCAATGTAACAAAATCATTCAATAAATTAGCCTATTTCCCTAGAAATTATTGTATTGTTAACAGATTATGGACTCCGATTAGAATACTAGAGAACTCTTGATGAAAAGGACGATTAGAAAAATTCACCAAATTGTCTATTCCGCCACTTATATGGCCAGGTAATATCGTTGCAACAATACCTTTTGAGAAAGCTCACTTGGTAGCTGAACTCCTTTCTTCACATTCTATTGTCGATTTTGAAGAAAAAACACTATTTTCAATGTACAATCAAGGATGCCCGATATTGTCTTCAGAGAGCGTATCATAAAACGAATTTTAATGAAGCTAGACCCAAAAAAGCTTTTGGCGCTTATGAGATACCTGACATAGTTCTTTTCTTCTTGCTCAAAATGACCTACAGTTCAACCGATTTCCAAAAAAAGAGGAAAAGACCTTGCCAAACAACTACCGACCAGTCGCACTGCTTTCAATAATATCGAAAGTTAGGGAAAAAGTTATCAATCAACATTTTCTATAATATCTAGAGGAATTCAATATTATTAGTGATCATCAATATAGCTTTCATAAGCACAGATCAACATGAGATCTTGGAACTTAACACGTAGGCTGAAAAGTTTTTGGTCTAGATACTTAAAACACCTTTTTTTTTTTGCAAAATTCGACTTTATTCATCAATATAAACTTCTTCAAGAGCGATACAATCAGTCCAATGCTTTTCTTGTAGAAGGATTTATCTTTGACTTCAAAATAGGAGTGTTTCGGCGATAGTTCCTTCATTGGAGCCAAACCTCTTTCTCGTGAGCATTTTTTGAGGTCTACGAATAGATAACAGTCGCTGGGAGCAAAACCTGAAGAATACAGTGGATGAGGAAGCAATTCGAACTGCAATTCATGCAATTTTGCCATCGTAACAATTGACTTGTGACACGGTACATTGTCTTGATGAAAGAGCACTTTTTTCATGTTCATCCATTGTCACGTATCGCATGAAAAATTCCTTTTTATTACTCTTAAACAGGTCCAAACAGCGCTCAAAATCATTAACACGTTGTTATTTTTGGTCCACTGTGAGCAAACACGGTACCCATTTCGAACAGAGCTTTCTCATGCCGAAATGTTCATGCAAAATATGACCAACACGTTTTTTTGATATCTTTAGGGTATCAACTACCTCACACAATTTCACTTTACCGTCATCCAAAACAATTATTTGTTGTTTTTTTATGTTTTCCGGTGTGACCACCTCATTTGGGCATTCAGAGCGTTCGTCATCATTTTTTATCTGTATGACCGCGTTTTAAATTCGGCATACCAGTAAATAATGAGTGGGTTTTCCAAGGGCAGAGTCTCCGTAACACTAATCAAGCCTTTGCTTTGCTTGAACGGTCTTTTTTCTCTTCAAAAAACAGTGTTTAATCAAAACACGAAATTCGATTTTTTCCATTGTTTTGAAAATATCAAAAGTAGCGTCCCTAAAACCACTGTAACTTATAAACTAATCGTCGAACTTACTTCCTTAGTCCAAAGCCTTAAGTGTAAGGCTAATCGTCGAAATGTCATGAAATTTTGACACGTGTCGTTGGTACTTCCTAAAAATCATATTGATTTTTTTGAAAAGGCGACATCTATGTGTCAGACCAAAAAACTATATATTATGTCACAAATATCTGGAACAACGCAATTAAACATTATGGAAAATCTCAAGAGGTTTCACCTGACATATCCAAAACATTTGATCCTGTTTGGGATAACGGATTGTTGCTGAACCGTGCTTTTATGGTATGTCTGAACGGTTTTGTTTTTGGCTCTCTTGTTTTCTTAGAGAGCGTTTTTTACGACGAGTTTCTTTCTAATACCTTCACTATCAACGTTGATGTGCCCCATGGCTCCATGCTATCTCCTACTCTCTTTCTCCCTTCTACCCATCTTCTGGCCCCGGAATTCACAGTGCAGCTGTGCAAATAAGAGTACGCTTATTTCTTCATTTACTTTGACTACTCGAGCATCAGCTTAAGAAAGACCTGGAAGAAATTCTACCTTGGGGTGACAGTAACCAAGTAGAATTCAACCCTCAAATTCGACCAATAATGGAATACTACTTCCATGGTTGGGGCTCTGCTTCGAAACATACACTGCATTTGTTGGATCCGGAAGGGTGGAAAGATCGAAGAAAAGTTGGTAACTTGAGTCTTTTCTACAATTACTTTTATGAAAATGTTCTGTGGTTGTAGCCCACATAATTCTTATTAAAGCTGTGCATGATAGAATACAAGTCGCGCTAATACATCACACGCGTATGAGGTTCAGCTTGTCCCTCTTTTCAAGCAATCTTTTATATGGACCACCTCATTGCTTTGGAATGATTTGCCCAGGGCTGTGCTTCCCACCGAATACAATTTACAGCGAGTCAAGACCAACGTGAATCGCTATTTCCGCACATGTACCGCTTTAGGGATCTCCTTGCAGCACGTATGTTATTACCGTTAAGAAGAATTAAAAGGGACATTTTTTAAAAGAAGGAATTGGTGAAAAGCGAGAACTCTTAAAGTATGTAGAAAAGAAGAAAAAAAATGAAAATTCAAAGTGCTAGATGATTTTTATTTTAAAAATAGACGATACTCAAATAGAAAATATGACAGGTAAGGCGACATCTCAAGACGTATGGGATGGTCCATTGGCAATTTATGGAAGCAAGAGTGTTGTAGCAAATCAGCTGTAATTAGAAAAAAAAATTATAACATTGAAATAGAGACGAAAAGAAGAAAATTAATAATATTATTTTGGGTTTGGATAAAACATTTGAAGAAATTATAACTAAAATAAAAAGAAATAATCTAAATGAACTTTAAGAAAGTTGTAAAAGGTTGCACGAAAAAAATGTAAAATAACATCTTTACTTAATTTTAAATAGTTAGTGACCACCTGGTTATAAAAGAAGATATAATTAATTAAAAACGGTTTCGCTGTTACTCTAAGCAAAAAATGTAAGCAATCTATAACTAATACTTAATACTCAAGATGTAAGATTATACGTAAACGAACAAAATTAAGCAAAATTTTGAAGTCGGTACAAGTTGCGTTCGTTTTTTAAAATACGACCAGATGGACTTTGAGAGTATCATTGTGACCCTGTACTAATTGATATTTCACACCAGGATTTTAGAAGTTAAAAGTTTCTGTTCATTTTATTGCTTTTTGCGCTTAATTTTTTTTTAATTTAAATTTTGAAGAGTGGTACTAAAACAAGAAAGATACGCGAATATAAAAGTAGCGCAGAGAGATAGGAAAAGATAGGGAAAAGAAACTTGACTGCCTGTGTGTCTAACCGCTTACCTGCCTCGGTTTTTTTTTTAACTATTCTCTAAGTCGGGAAATAACTTTTATACTGCTAAAACCGATCTGAACGATTCTGCCTATATTACCTAAGTTGAAAAATATCGAAATATTTAATTAAATACACTAAGTTTCACTTAAATCAGTTCACTAATTTTATAGATATTTGAGGAAAAACATATCTACATGCAGTCACACATACATAAATTCGCAAAATTAAATATGTTGGTTTGGAAGAATACCTAACCTATAGAAATGTACAATAAAATATATTACATACACACGTATTGAATTGAAAATCTTCTTTCCAACTTGGTTAAAAGAATTGCTGTTACTAAATACGAAGAAACGGAAATTGCTAGCTACATTTTGGTATCAATGCATATTATGTGAAGAACTGGCTGAAAAAATGCAGTTTCAGAAAGCTCAGCATTCTTTGTTTTCCTTTCGAATGAGTGAATATTTTACTCGTGAAAAAATCACACCTTAATATTTTAAAATTGCCTTTCCTCTTCCTTTCTTATAAAGATTTCATTGAATTTTAATTCCTACTTCAACAAAATATGTATACTGAATTTAAAATTGATGACTGATATTCCAGGGTCACGAGTGTTGCTTTCTATCGGGTCCTCGCAGACCCTCCATTTTTCTCTGAAGCATAAATTTTGGAATCAAGTAGCAGTCACCTTTTAGTATATGTCTTAAATAAGACATCTTTCTTTGTTTTACGATACTAAGTAGTTGCCTCTTCACTTCGGCCCTTTGAAGCAGTTCTTGATTAGTTAGGTGTTCTGTCCAAGAAATTCGTAGCAAACGTCGCAGTATCCATAGCTTGAAAACTTCGATACGCTTCAATGATCTCACTTTTAATGACATGTCTCTACACCATATAAGAGGACTGACTGGATATAGCATTTTATTACTCGTAGGTGCAGGGCGAGTGTTAATTGTCTTTGAAGCAGCATATTTTTTAACTTTAGGAAGGCATCCTTTTTCACGCCAATCCGCAGTTTCTAGAGCAAGTTGAAATAGTTTCTCTACGTAGATATTAAATAATACTGGCTACAGTATGCACACCTCCCTAAGACCCTTTAAGGCACTGAAAGCTTTTGTTAAAAATTTTGATCTCGGAAGATTGATTCCGGTATTTTTATCTTTATCTTATTTTTTATCTTTATCTTATTATTCATACTTCCTTATCATCTATACCAATATTGTGAGGCATCAGAAAGTCATGCTTTGTGTTGTCAAATTCCCGAACATACTATATTTTAATAAAAAAAAAAACGAATTCGAAATTTAGCATTTGCAGGAAAAAAATAATAATATAAAAGGAAAATACTAAAACTTCTTGAATTGATCGAAATTTCCACAACAAACAGAGTTACATATCAAGGAACTAAAATCCGGTAAAAAACTATTTGTCCCTTTTTTCGTTATTAAATATTTACTCAACAAACTGCCGGTTTTCGAAATAAACAAAATTTATCGTAGGGGTATTTGTATAAATCAGCAGTTATTTTTGACGGAAGCTCAAATGTTTCAGTCGTATTTGAATTTAATCGTGAAACGGGACTATTTATGTTGAAGATTCAATTAAATCATCTCTGGAAATTTCATTATTTCTATTTACCTTAACACAAGTTGCCAATGTAATATTTGATTGTAATAAAGTCATTTAAAAGGTTAGCAGTTTCTCTAAAAGATTATTAGATTGGAAAACCGGGGGGAATTTTGAATTGTAGATAGAAGCTATTACCCACAATGGAAGTTTTGAACAGAAGTATATTGAGAAAATTAAGATTTATTATAATCTATCTAAATATATAAAAAAGACTAGGGAAGAGAAAAACCTAAACTAAGAGGTTTTATAATTTCAAAAGTAGATGTTACTGGTTTAGAAAAAGTAAGAAGTATAAAGACATGATAAAAAATAATGGGACCTTGCGTCGGAAATTTATGGGACAAAGACTATAACGAATCAACTTTAATTTGAAAATAACCGGTTAAGCGAAAATTGAACTTGCGCAATAGTGTTTCGTACATTGATTACTTTTAAAATAAAATTTTTTGTTACGGAGGTATGATCATTGACTTCACAAAACACACTCCAAATGAGTTTTCAACAAAGTTCCGATCTTTACTGAAAACTTGAATTTTTTTTTTTATATACCAGATAAATTATTAAAAGTAATGCACTGGTGATAATTTTCATTCGATCTACACTATGTGGAAAATATTCCAGAATTTTTTGATCAGTACTTATCGACTAAGTTGGGAATGTGGAATCTTTGGCACAATGATACTACTCAGTATATATCACCACTACACCAAACACTTTATTTTTTGCACTCGACGCGCGTTTCGCTAACCATGTTAGCTTCATCAGGAGCGATGATTGACTAAAGCTAAACTACAAATCTACCCTCTTTATACTTAGCCTAACCCTTGAATTACTCAAGCGGAACTAATGACATAGGCAAGGCCATCAGTTCCGGTCAAGTAACCAGTAGAGGGGACTATAAGGAATAGGCCCTCTGTCTTTATTTAAACTACTTTTACATTTTATGATTTCCATACTTTCGTATGCGTTCAACAATCTCCTATCAAATACATTTTTTATTAATCTTAGATTATCTAATGTTACAGTATGATCAGCTTCAAGGGCATGTTCGGCAATGCTAGACTTTTCTGTTCTATTGTATTTTAAGTGTGCTAAGTATTCTTTAAATCTTGTTTTAATTGACCTTTTAGTTTGTCCAACATACTTTTTGTCACAATCATTACAACTAATTTCATAAATTCCACTTTTCTCACAATTAGGAATCTTATCTTTGGGATTTCCTAAGATATTCCTCAGATTGTCTGATGACTTATAGACTAAGGTGAGGCCTACCTTATTAAATACTTTATTGAGTCCCTTGCTATATTTCGGACTATACGGTATGGAGACATACTTGGTGTTATTTTCTTCGCGTGTAAAAAAGGTGGAATTCTGAATATTAAACCTAAACTTATGTCTATTTATTAGCTTATTTACTAAGTCATCGTCATAACCATTACTCTAGTTATATTTCTAATACGATTCCTTTCTTTATTAAAGTTTACTCTATTCAGAGGGAAAGTGACCAAACGATGAACTAAAAAATGTAATGAGGCTAATTTATGTTGTAACAGATAGATATATTCCTAATGATTCATTTCATTGTAAACAACATAAATTAGCCTCATTACATTTTTTAGTTCATCGTTTGGTCACTTTCCCTGTGAATAGAGTAAACTTTAATAAAGAAAGGAATCGTATTAGAAATATAATTTATGTTGTAACAGATAGATATATTTATAATGATTCATTTCATTGTAAACAACATAAATTAGCCTCATTACATTTTTTAGTTCATCGTTTGGTCACTTTCCCTGTGAATAGAGTAAACTTTAATAAAGAAAGGAATCGTATTAGAAAATATAACTAGAGTTAATGGTTATGACGATGACTTAGTAAATAAGCTAATAAATAGACATAAGTTTAGGTTTAATATTCAGAATTCCACCTTTTTTACACGCGAAGAAAATAACACCAAGTATTATCACTCAATTTGCTGGGTGTTATGTTGGGAGCAAATATATCTTGGTATGAACATGTTGCATGCGTAGTAAAGAGATCTACTCAAAAGCTGGGAGTATTATTTGGAACTAGAAAGCTATACACTCCACAACAATGTTTAATTATGTACAAAGCTCAAATTTGACCAATGATGGAACGCTGTTTCCATGTTTGGTGCTTTGCTCCCAGAGATATATTGCATTTATTAGATTCTATTCAGAAGCGAACTGTTCGCTTGATTGAATACACAGAACTCATCAGTGCCCTTGGTTACTTGGAACATCAGGGAACGTTTGGCGACTTGAGACTACTTCACAAGTACTCCCACGCTAGGTGTTTGATGGATGTAGCCAGCTTAATTCCTCCCAGAGCAGTGGATGCCAGGAATACACGTCACGCTTATATAGCACATCGGTATGAGGTCCAGCTTCTCACTCCTCGTACAACCCTTTTCAAGCAGTCTTCTATATGGAGAACCTCATCCCTTTGGGATAATTTAACCAGGACTGCGTTTCTCAGTCAGTACAATTTATAACAATTCAAAACCAACGTGAATCGCTTTCGACACACGCACTGCTTCTGTAGCCCTTTAGGAATTTCCCTGCAGTACGTATGCTAATCTGATAAAAAAAAATCCTTCCTGGCACAGAGCTTATATGAACATAAATTCGCTGTTTCATGGATCCGAAATCGCAACTTTGTGCAATTTTTATTTGTTAGTTATTATTCGCTGTTTTTTTGTGGTCATGTTTTGGCAAAAAATATTTTAAACAAACTGGGCAATTTGTTATAAATAAAAACAGATAAAATAAATAGTCATTACTTTTCCGAATATTATTGGTAATGCTTTTAAACAAATATGACAGCAACTATTTTAATGAAAATTCGTGTATATCTGTAATATATGTTATATCATTTCAAAATGAAAAGCTAATAAAATTATATCATATAGAATAATACTAACATATGATTTGTTTTTGTGACTAATAATCACCATGCACTTTACGAGTTCAAAAAGGCCACGGTTTTTTAAATCAGTCCGTCAAAAAATAAGTACTATTTGCGTTTTTTTAAAATGGGTTTAACTGGTTATTGTTATCTTAAACATTGTATTGCGTGAGTTTTTTTTAGAAAATCTAATTTAAATTTCTTAATTAGGTTTAGTAGGATCTACAGATATTGACTCAAAAGAAAAACGATTATTTGTCTCAAGATTTAAATTAAATCAAAAAATCGATTATTACATTTTAACTGGTATATCTCTGTAGCAAAAGCTATTGTAAGAATATATTGATAGTTAGCGCTCTTCGATAATAACTCAAAAGTTTCTTTTTTCCAAAATGCTGTGTGTTATGTGACTGAACCTGAATTCGGAGGTACGTAAATCTAGGAATAACATAATAGGTTGAAAAATTTGCCGATAACTAACGTTTATGTAAAGACAGTGTTTATTAATCCAATATAAAATAGTAACTACACAAGTGAGATAAACAGCACAATTTGTTAATCAAAGTAGTCAAAATTTCACCAAATCCACCACTCACACGGCTAGATAACTCTATTGCAACAACACCTATTGAGAAAGAGAACTTGTTGTTGCTTCACATTCTACTGTCGATTTCCAAGGAAAAACACCACCTACTATTCCCACAGTGCAGTCAAGGATGCCCGATATTGTCTTCAGACAGCTTATCATAAAACGTATTTTAATGAAGCTAGACACCAAAAAACTGTTGACGCTGACGGAATACCTATCATGGTACTCAAAAACTGTGCGAGGGAACTAAGACCAGTTTTCTGTAGACTTTTCAACCTATCCCACAGAAAGGGAATATTTCCTTCCTACTGGAAATGCGCCAGAGTTCAGCCGATGCTTAAAAAAGGCAAGAATAACTATCGACCAGTCGGACTGCTTTCAATAATATCGAAAGTCTTGGAAAAGGCTATCAATCAGCATCTTCTAAAATATCTTGAAGGATTCAACATTATTAGCGACTATCAAGATGGCTTTTGTAAACATAGAACAACTAGAGATCTTCTAACTTATACAACACATGTTTGGAACAACGCAGTTGAACACTTTGGAGAATATCGAGCAATTGCTCTTAATATAACAAAGGCATTCGACTGTGTTTGGCACTATGGATTGTTGACTAAGCTACGCTTTACTGGTAAGTCTGAAAAGTTCTCTTTGTGGCTCTCAGGTTTCTTCAAAGGGCGTTTTTTACGAGTGATAGTCGACGGATTTCTTTCTAACACCTTCACTATCAACGCCGGTGTGCCCGAGGGCTCCATACTGACTCCTCATCTCTATCTTATTTAGATTAACGATCTTCTGAAAAAGGCCGGGAATCCAATCCACAACTCTGCAGATGACGGTACGCTTATCTCTTCATTCACTTTGAACGCTCGGAAATCGACTGCTTAGACAAATATCTGCAGACAGCAGGAAGTCATTCAGCTTAACAAAGACCTGGAAGAAACTATATTTTGGGGTGACAGTAACCAAGTGGAATTTAAGGCTACAAAATCTCAGGCGGCTGTTTTTTCTAAAAAAGTTAACGTTGCTGAACCTGACATAGTTATATTGGGGCACTCCATTCCTCTAGCATCGTTACTCAACTTGTTGGGCCTTAATTTGGGAGCAAATATATCTTGGCATGAACATATTATAAGCATCGGAAAGAGAGCTCTCGAAAGCTGGGATATTATTTCGAAGTAGAAAGTTTTACACTCCACAACAACTGTTAATTCTGTATAAAGCTCAAATTCGACTAACTATGGAATACTGCTCCCATGTTTGGGGCTCTGCTTCCAAACATACACTGCATTTGTCGGATTTTATTCAGAGAAGATGTGTTCGCCTGACTGGAGACCCGGAACTGTCCGGCTGCCTTGATCCGTTGGAATGTCGAAGAATGGTTGGCGACTTGAGTCTATTCTATTTTCATGGAAAGTTTTCGATGGATGTAGCCCGCTTAATTCCTCCCAGAGCCGTGCATGCTAGAAATGCACATCCGTGTGAGGTTCGGCTTATTATTTCTCGTACAATCCTTTTCAAGCAGTCTTTTATTTGCATAATCTCATCCCTTTGGAATGATGTGCCTAGAACTGTGTTTCTTACCGAGAACAATTTACAGGGATTCATGACCAACGTGAATCGCTTTTTCTGCACGTATCGATCCTGTAGCGCCATTAGAAATTTCCCTGCAGCACTTGTGCTAGACCCATAAAAAAAAATTAATTTCACTTAATAAAATCTTTTATGGTTTTTTGCTACAATTTCTTGTATCTTATTTTTTGTCAGGAGGTTGCACCAATCATGCGCTGCTGCTGTACATGAGAGGTGCCTCTTGCCTCCATACCATCAGAATATAACATTTTTTGAGCAATTTCATCAATAGCGACGTCTATTATCTTAAACAATTGATATTCACCAAATCAATGATTAGCTAGCTTTACAAGTTCTGGGACAAAAAGAATCGTCTATTGTCTGATCTTTCAATTCTTGACTCACTCTTGGGATTTGGTAAATCAAGTCGTTCCAGATTAAAGCAGCTCGGTAAACAACGTCTTTAATTGTAACTGTCCTTAGAGCTGTCATGTCGATCGTTCCTTCATTTAGCCTTGTAGTTAACACTTGCAGGAATCTTCAACAGCAACTCCTCGAAGTTTTAAGAACTCCTTGATCAAGTGGCTGAATGGACGATGTGAAAAAATAAGGCTGTTATGTTACTACTTAAAAGATTGGAAAGGACTTTCGGTTGAGAGTCGGCATTGTCCAACAGTAAAATTTCCTTTGGAGAAACCTTTTCTTTTTTGATGAACGCTTCAAATTAAGAAGAGGATACTTCAAAAAACCACTCTTTGAAAATATGTGAATTCATCCATCAACTCGGTTAACCTAAAGGCATTGATTGGCTATATATATATATATATATATATATATATATATATATATATATATATATATATATATATATATATATATATATGTATATGTGTATATATATATATATATATATATATATATATATATATATATATATATATATATGTATATATATATATATATATATATATATATATATATATATATATATATACATTTACAGATTTGACCAAAAAAAGACTTATATATATTTTCGATTTACTTGAAAAATTTTTTTTTGAGGTTTTTATACATGAAATTAGTCGACATACGAGTATATAACGAGATTTTTTTATGTATATTTTGCAAAATATGGTTGTTATAAATTATCGTACTCCACTAAACGGCGGACGGCAATATCTCCGGTTCTATTTATCATATAAATTTCGTTCTTCCGCCATTTTATTATAACTATTGAATACTAGAACAGAGCCAAACTCAGTTGAAATCGAATATTACGATTTTTTTTGTGATAAAAACGGATCGGATTATTAAAATAAATCAAAAGACTATAAAATCTTGTCAAAAGCATATTTATTTGCAAGGATATCATATAATAATACATATAATATAATTTTCGATGATATATTACAAAGTAAGTAATAATCATAAATCATAACTTCAACTTTAGTTGAATATTCCTGCAAAGATAATGCTTCGCTTTTGCTTGCTTGGTATCATGCAATGATATGTCAGCGTCCCTTATAGATAGAGCCATTTTAAATCTTGCTTCTAATTTTTTGCTTTTTCAGTATATTTTTAATTCTCTACCAATTCTCAATACCATCTTAGGAAGTTGCCCGTTCAAATAATTCTTTTGGCGTTTACATTGGATTGGTTACTCTTTGAAAGCTGGTTCTAGCAGGCCACCTTTCCAATGTCCCACCCAAGCCATTGCACGCACACCCTTGCCATGGGGACTTTAAAAAAAGTCCCTCTCTGCAGCTAAATCAAAAGATGATGAGTGAAATTGATAATTTTTTTTTTGATTTTGTATTGCGCACTTGCCCATCAAAAAATATTTAATTTTTTAAATTTTCATTTCAGCTGAGTTTGTCTCTGTTCCAATATTCAATAACTACTTTTCTAAGTTTTTCGATGAGTGTGCATTTGAACATTTAGCCTAATGATAAATATCAGTTTCTACTTGTTCGTTTTTTGGATAATGTATGCACAATTTTCATATAGAAATATAAAAGGATGGTCTTTCAAAACAAGAAATGGGTGTGCAAATGTGAACGAGAGTCTATGCACGCTGAGTGCGCCGCCTAACACGTGCTCGAAATTATTAATATTTTCCGCTCTAATAGAGATCCCACTTTTCAAAAATATGGGTTTTTTAGCTTAAAATATAGCGGATAAAATGGTATTTTTTTCGATTTTATAAGTTGTGGGGGCAAGCACGAAAAAATTAGTTAAACAATTTCATTGCTACTATTTTGTATAAATTTAACAATTAAAAAATTCCACGGTTATAATTGCGAAAGCCAACATAAAGAGCAATAAAAATGGCGGAAGAACGCAGTTTATACGATAAATAGAATAGGAGTTATTGCTTTTTTAATGTACCGTCGATTAGTGGGCTATGATAATTTATAACAACCATATTTTGCAAAATATACGTTTGGAAAAAAATTTTTGACTTGAGACCCTGGGTGCTTTTAAAATCTATAAACTTTTATCCAATGGTTATGTAATATATATATGTATATATATATATATATATATATATATATATATATATATATATATTATATATATAATGTATATATATATATATATATATATATATATATATATATATATATATAATGTATATATATATATATATATATATATATATTATATATATATATATATATATATATATGTAACTGAATGAGCTACTAAATTTCAAGTTTTTAGTTTTCCAAATGTCCGAAATTGTTCTAATAAATCTCTCATTTTAATATAATAAACTATTCCTACATGATGCTAAACTTTTTTTTCTATAAGCTATGTTGTCTGGTTTTTAAATAATTATCATTATTATCGTCACCCTAATATAAATTTAAAACTTTTGACTTCTAAAACCAAAGTCAGTTTTTACTATAAAACTTTACTGTGATTTAAAAGGAACATAAATAGACTACAAAGCAATTTGATAAGTGCTGAACTAAAAAGATTTACAAATGAAATTTTATAAATGTTTAACAAAGTCATTAGCCTAATGATGATGTTTAAACATTAACGAGTCCTAGTTTATACTTTTGGCTCACTTCAACATTTATTTTTAAAAGGAGCAGATATCGACCATTAGTTTAATAAGCGACTAATGAAAAAATCTAATTATTATTATTATTTAAAAGTAAAAAAAACTTGGACGAGACAAATCCTTTGACTTTGACCTGCTACACAGTTAGTGGTCATAGATCAAACTTATCTCTCTAAAGGATCTGTACCAATGATAACTGCTCTCTGCATCTTCACTGCTAGTAAATCATCCAAGATACAAGCTTCGGGGGATTCTCGAAATGTATTCTTAATTCCTTATTAAATTTCAATGACTAAGGTTTACTGTTGCTATTGAATATCGTGGGAACAAAGCGCGAAGTTTGTAGTTTAAATCTTTACACTTAGAACACTTTCCCCTTTTTTGTAGTTTTATCGAGAAGTACTGTATCAGGTTTGTTAGTTTGCAAACATTTTGTGATCGAACAGGCAAAATTCCAATAAATGGGGGACTCTCATTTTTCAAAATCGATTAGATCTCTTCAGGAAGATACGACATCCTGGAAATTTCATTAATACATCATTCTAATCCCAAGAAACCTCTTTAATCTTCACGACATAAAAATAATCTTCGCGGAACAGCGAATATGGAGACATATGCATTTCTCTTGTATATTAACAATCCAGATCTCCTAGTTTTCTTTTGTCCATCATCATTCAAAAGGAATAGAAAACTACTCTGTACAGCCAGCATATCACACAAACAGACAACTTAATGACTCACAAGAGATTCGATGGGCAGCTCTTTTCAATCGTTTTCTGTACTTGCTACGCGATACGGTTTTAACATAATAGTTGCATGCATAAGATTTTGTGCCATGCCTAGATAGTTGTACTTTTCCTACGTATTTAAATGACGTAGAGGGTTTCCATCTAATAACCGTATGTAGTCTAGACGATCATACTGGCAGAAGCCTGTCTGTTCCTGTTGTATTGATTTTACTACTTATTTATTTTCTAGTAATCGAAATATATTTTTATGGGTTGTATTTATTTTTTTTTGCGCTCTAGTAGTTTAGGCGGTTTTGCCGCTCCTAAATTTTGCCGCCGTAAGCAGTTGCCTACCTTGCCTACCGCTTAGAGCCGGCCTTGCAGGTAGTCAAAGAATGTACAACTTTTAATTATCCTAAAAGGTAAAGGATCAGTTCTTGAGATGTTGTGTTAAAGGCTTTCTGATAGTCATTGCATGCAATAGCCAGATTTTTTTTTTATTGTATTCATTTATCAATCGCAAAATCTTTCTGGCAGCCTACAGATCATTTTTTTCATGTTGCTCCTCATATCTGGAATAACTGGTGTAACCGTGCTGAGTAATATGTTGTAGATATATGAGTGTATATTTTTGTAACAAGAGTTAAACCTCGTGTTTGGTATATAGTTTTTTTGTGAATGATTCGGTAGCCATTATTAGTATAGTTATTAGTATTATTAATATTTGTTTTTTTTACTGCTCTTGGCAGGTATTTTTTTATAGTAGGGAAAAAGTTTCTAGTGTATTTGCAGGAACCTTCGAGTGACTACATTTTTCTGCATTAAACGTCTTAAATTCATCAGTAGTCCAAAATGCTCGATGTTTCTTCTTAGGTTCGTCGTCATTTCCCCACTTACCGATGTTAGAATGGGGATAACTTGATTTGTTGATTGACTGAAAGATTTCCATAATTTCCAATTTTTTCCGTTTTAGATTTTATTAAATTTTGTATCAGCGATCAACTACATTCACAACAGTTCCACTTATCAATAACAATCAAGTCTAGCCTATTGTAATCGATCGTTCTGTCCGTTATCACTGGTCGGGCTCAATATAAAATTATCTTAGTTGATTCCAGCACAGGCTCTGGAGAATAGCAGTAGTCTAGGGGATGATTTTGAATAAGAGCATATTTTAAAACAGTTTCCGATATAAGATTTTCGCTACCTAATTATGCCTACTCAGATAAGTGGAATCCCTTAAGGATAGACATCCAGCGATAATATAGTAGATGATCTCCCCAGGAGATCCACGCTTGCTACATAAGTATACGGTTATCCCTTTTAGAATATGCTTGTTATAGTTTCTGATACGTAAAACAAGATCCTGGATAGAAACACTGAAGCTCTCAGTTTCGGGTGTAGCAGGTAAGTGAATTACTTTTATCCATAAAGTGTTTGTCCAAATAAGGGAGAAATTTCTAGTGTAAAACTTTCTGCTGTCAGGAAATACGCTTTTCAGCCGAAGTTGTAATAGCTAGATTTAGGTGGATTACTTAAATTCAGAAGATTATACCCATGGTCTGCTTAATAAGGTATTGTCAGACGTTTCCTCCTCCCCTCTTACATAGCTCCAGTACATTTATAAAACCTCTTCCTTCTTCTGTTCTTTTGAGATATAGTATCTCTGGTGCAGTATATGGTATAGATAATGACGGTTTAACTCATCCAGATCTGAATCGGAATATCTGATCAGACCGAAAGAGTATATAAGAGTTGACATAACCTACGAATTTATGGCCATTATCGGGTTTCAGGAGTTCAGGTAGGTATTTAGAAGTCTAGTTCGCCGACCTCGGTATTTTCTTTAAATACTTTTTTGTGAGGTGTGGTCGGCAATATGTTGGACCCTTCTTCTTCTTCATCGTGCGTCTTCCTCGCCTTATATCCACAGTGGCACATTTATCCAGTCCGAACGTCAATTTGATGTCACTACTAGCAATGTTGTATTACTGGGATGACTTCAGGTTGGTTGGTGTTACTGCATACCATTTTATATCGTCCATAAACATGAGGCTAATGATTCTCATGTTTTCCTTCAATTTAGATGATATCCATATTGTGTAGAGTTAGGGAGATATCACAGCAGATTAAGTGCTAGAAAAAAAAAACAGAGTGGGCTTAAAGTATCACCTTGGCAAATATATTTTCTTATTTTATGCTGCCTAAATTTCTATTTTCGGCCTATAATTGGATTTTGAAGTTTCGTGTAGAAACGGTCTAGAATGTTACAATAGAGGGATGAATCTGTGGCTTATCAAAATCGTTTTTAGCCATGTAGCACGGAATCAGTAGATTTGCTATAATCTCTAAAGCACATACTGAGGTTTCGGTGTTTAATTTTAGCCTGAAGACTTTTTAATGCACCTTTTCTATTCAGCTGCACTTAGACTGTCGTGCAGACAGTGCTCATAATTTTTATTGTGTATTAAAAATAGATCGCAGAAAGGCCGGTATATAATACGTAATAATTACTATGATTATTATTTTCTTTTTTCCTTAATAAATCCTGGTCCTGTACATAGATACTGGATTAAGCACCAAAAGAATTTGTGTAAGCACTTAAATTAGTATAGAGGTTACTCAAATTAACTCTTTGTCAGTAAAAAAACTTTCTGAGCTGAAGCTATCCAATATATAACATTTTTCAAATTTTATCTTTTTTAGACCATCAGTAAGATTGCCACCTTCCATTTACTTCTTCTAAAATATGCTCCATAACAAACGCCTGTAATTGTGTCCCTCCCCACCCCCCCCACTCCCTTTTTAATTTTCCAGTACACCCTGATCCATAGGCTGAATGAGAAAAGTTACAGCGATGGCGGGGCGGGAAAAACATTGCTTTTATTTCCCCACTTTCAAGTTGCTCCATACTTGGGTGAGTGGGGGGCGTTATTTAGTAATAGAATACATATTCTAGGATATCCATGTTCTTTTAAAAAAAGTTCCACTTTGGGAACAAAATCTCCAAAAAACCAGTCTTTAAATAGAGTCGCGTTTATCCAGGTATTGTTTTGATTTTTATACAAAACAGGAAAAGCATTGCGACAAATATTTTTAAAGGTTTCGTGGATTTGCAGACTTACCAATACATAATAATGGGAGTTTGTGTTTTTTAGATGCATGGCAAGAACAGTAATATGTTCGTAATATCGTTAAAAACAAAGAAAGATGTCTTATTTTTGGGACACATATTAAGAGGTGACCGCTATAAACTAAAACTGTACAAAGACCCCGACGTATGTGAATAACATGGGGCACGAAGAAGAATTTGATTTATTTTTCATTATGACACATATATGATCATCTGATGTAAATAACAAGAGCTTTATAAGATTGACGGTACATAGGCTTACTAAAGATTTTGTCCAAAATATTTTGTGCTTAATATCAGTGGACTAAAAGGTAGTTACGTCAGCGAAAACTCAAGAATGCCTAACCAAATAACATGTGTCAAAAATAACTGCTTTTTGAATGTCAATGTCATGTGTTTTATTGTTATTATTATTATTATTATTATTATTATGGTTGCTGAATATCTCTACTATTGTTATACGTATTTTTTGATAAGACGTGTTGTGTAATTTTTAAGTAATTATCATGAGCCTAACATAAAGTTCAAACTTTTAACTTTAAA